>KE372738.1:5961-39848 GCA_000418225.1 Zizania latifolia | reverse complement strand
CGGTTGGATCGCAAGTCGACTTCCGGTATCTGCCAATTTCTTGGGTCCTCTTTGGTTTCTTGGTCATCTCGGAAACAGTCTGGAATTGCTCTCTCCACGACTGAGGCTGAGTATGTCGCCGCTGCTAGTTGTTGCTCGCAATTGGTTTGGATGATTGCAACTTTGAAAGATTTTGGGTTAACCTTCACTGAGCGGGTGCCATTACATATACACTAATGAGACCTACTGATGACACATCAAATCTCAACAGTGACTCGTAGCAGGTCAATCCAACATATGTTTTCCAACATACGTCTATGTTATTGAGTTGGTATCTCCATACCCATGATCCATGAGACATGATCATCAATCAATACACATGTCAATCTCAGTCATATCTGTTCCACATATGACTTAAACCGATCAGGGATCATTTAGAAATTGTCACATTATGATTCTCATGAATAAACCACGTATTTATTGATCCATAATGACAATCTATTTCAAGGAACAGAATAGTGTTTTATAAACATAGTATGCCTCGTACAACATCTCCATTTTGACTCTAGGGCATAATGCTAACACTTTGGGCAAGCTCGCTTTGTCCATAGCATGGCGGTGATAGGGCTCCGCCAGTCATCTGCTCTCACGCAGAGCACTTCAGTGGACTCTAGGATTGATGCTGACAGAGCGTACTGCTCTTCGTAGAATGCTCTGGTAGGGAGTTCTTTGCCTCTGGCTACTGCTTTCATGAGGGCGTCTACTAGTTGGTTTTCTACCCTCGGGATATTAGGATAGAGATCCCCTTGAATGTGAGCTCCGCCTTGCGCACTTTGGCCAGATACTCGGTGAGGTCTTGGTGGTGTGCCTAGAAACTCTAATCTACATGCCCAGTGACAATCTGGGAATCTATCTTTACAACCACCCTAGCCATGCCTAGGGCTCGGGCCTTTCGAAGGCCTAGCAATACGCCTTCATACTCAGCCACGTTATTTGTGGCTTTAAAATTTAAACGTACGGAGTACAAGGCCTTCTGGCCGGAGGGGGAAATTAATATAGCTCCAGCGCTTACGCCGGAGGCTTGATAAGCTTCGTCAGAATAAATAGTCTAGATATCTTCGCCTGGCACTTCTGGGGACCATGTGGCTAGATAGATCCATTCCACGTTGAAGTGTGCAAAGACTCGTGACTTGATCGCAGTACAGGCGGTAAATTCTATACCGAAGGGGGCCAACTTGACCGCCCATTTCCAAACTCTCCCCATGGAATCTTTGTTGCGAAGCATGTCTCTGAGGGGATATGACATCAGCGCAATAATATTGTGTGTGAGAAAATAGTGTCAGAGTCTCTTCAAAGCCATGATGAGGGAGTACGTGATTTTTTCTAACTCCGTATGCCTTATCTTGGCTTCAGACAGTGCTTCGGAGACAAAGTACACTAGTTTTTGTACCAACTTGCCTTTAATATCTGCTTCGCAGACTAGCACTTCACAGACTAGCACTGCAATGACAGTGAAGGCCGTTACTGTGAGGTACAACAATAGACCCTCTTCGGGAAGCGAAGTGGGGAGTGTAGCCAAATCTGCGAGGTATAACTTGATATCATCGAAGCCCTTCTGGCATTCGGGAGTCCATGCGAAGTCATCAGAGTCCTTTAGCACCTTGAAAATTGGCTATCTTTGCTTGGTGGAGTGGGCGAGGAACCTTCTTAGGGCGGCAAGGCGGCTTGCAAGCTTTTGCACCTGGTTCAAATTTTTTGGGGGCACCATGCACTATAATGCGCTGATTTGAGTAGGGCTAGCTTCGATACCTCAACTCGAAATTAAGTACCCTAACAACTTGCTGGCTTGGGCTACGAATTCACATTTTACAGGATTTAGCCAAATCCCTACCCGTCACAAGCTATTGAAGGTCTCGGCTAAATCCTCGCTATGTACGACTTTTTTGCACTTTTTATTACAATGTCATCCATATAGGCTTCGACATTCCTTTCCAACTGATGGTCTATGGCCTTCAAAATTAATCTAGAGAAGGTTGCCCTGGCATTTCTTAAGGCAAAGGGCATTCATACATAGGAAGATACTCCCGAGGGAGTGACGAAACTACTCTTCTCCTTGTCTTTGTGCTTGAGCCACACTTGGTGGTATTCGGAGTAGCATCGGGGAAGCTTAGCAGCTCGCAGCCACTGGTGGAGTCGATGAGCTAGTCAATGTGAGGCATCGGGTACGGGTCACGGGGGCACGCTTTATTTAAAGAGGTGAAGTCAATACACATGTGCCACTTGCCTGTGTTTTTCTTTTTTACAAATACGAGGTTCAACAGCCACTTCGTATGGCTGGCTCGAAGCATCTTCTCTACTTCGGTCTTGGCTAGACTTGCTCGCTCGGTTGATAGCTTCCTTAGTCCCTGGTGCACATGTTCGGCCCGGGGGTTCACTAGGAGGGAGTGCTCGATGATGCTTCGATCAACCCTAAGGATGTACTCATCCGTCCAAGCAAAGATGTCGAGGTTGCTCCATATTGTGCCTTCGAGTGAAGCCATATCTTCTGGAGATAAATCACCTCTGAAATGTATGGGGTACTTGAGCCCCCCTTCGATGAGTATCTTTGTGACAACTTCACCGTCTGGGCGAGGCTTGACTGCTAGCCCCCACGTGGTTTTGGGGGGCTAGCTCACTTCTTTAGACTGCAACTGTACAAAGTGCACCAGGTGGGCTTCGAAGTGGGCCAAGTGGCCATACTCGACCCTTCGCGCGAGGCTTTGGTCGCCTAGTACTGTGAGCACCCCTGTGTGGGCAACTTCATGCAGATGTAGTTATGGTGAGCCCCTTGGTTCAGAGTGGCCCTTCTGAGAATACTGTTGTATGCGTAGGGGTCATCGACGATGTCAAACGTGATCTCCTCCGTCTGTACAAAGTTAGCCTTCATGGTAATATGCCCTAGAGACACGTTGTGGAGGAACTAGAAGTTCTGGTTGGACTGAAACTTCTAGGCCTACCCTGGTGGTGAGTTCTGGAGGAACCAGAAGTTTCGGTCTAATCGGAACTTTCGGGACTGCTCTAGTGGCAAATTCTAGAAGAATCAGAAGTTCTGGGATTCGGTCGGAACTTTTGGGCCGAAATAAATTCGATACAGAATGTTATTTTCAGAAGTTCCGGTTGGACTGGAAGTTTTGGATTCAGAAGTTCTGGTTGGACCGGATGTTTCGGATTCAGAAGTTCTGGTTGGACCAGAACTTCCGGATCGAAATAAATTCGATACAGAATATTATTTTCGGAAGTTTCGGGCCTTGGCCAGAACTTCCAGGCTGAACGTGTAGATTAGATACGGTGGGCTTTAATGTTGATTAAAGGCCCATCAGTGGGCTCTATATAAGGAGAGGAGAGGCTAGGGCGCAAAAGGCTGTTGGCTGTTGGACCTCCCCTAACCATAGCCGCCACCTCTCCCCTAGCCTCACCTGCTGTGGCCACATCTCGCCTAACCTTGCGCATTGTACTAGCATACCGGTGTGAGGTGATCCCATCCCTATACGCGTGGATACCGTAGAGGCGCCGTTGCAATTGCGGCGCTGATCATCTCGATGTGAGGATCGCAAGGCTGCATCATCTTTACCACCAACGATTGGACGGAGCTGGGTGGAGTTGATCGATGACACGCTTCCCTAACTCTTCTTTTGGTGCCCTAGCGCGTCTCACGACTAGAGGTAACGATCCATGATCCCATTACTCGTATGGTTCCTAGGTTTAACGGTGTAGAAAAGTTTTGTTTTATGCTAGCGTAGCCTTCCCGTTCCCGAACAGTGGTATCAGAACCTACGTGCGTAGTGTTCGATTTGCATCATACACATACAGGTGATATGTGGTGGAAATAGATTATATCAATTGTTCTTGCGTCGGATTTTTGGAAGTTCTAGGCTCAAGCCAAAACTTCCGGGCCGAAATAATTTTTGTACAGAAGGTTATTTTCGGAAGTTCCGGGTTTGACCCAGAAGTTCCGGGCCAAAATAAATTCAATACAGAAAGGTGATTTCGAAAGTTCTGGGCTTTGGCCGGAAGTTCTGGCCCTTGAGCCAGAAGTTTCGGATCCACTTTTAGTCACGCATAGATTCGACGCTTATCTTGTTTTTGGAGAGAATGTTGTGACTGGTATGACCTTGTGATGTATATGATGCACACATGTAATTTTTATGGCATGTGTGTCATGGTTAATTACAGCCCAAGGCTGTTCTATTGTTGTACGACCTGCTTATTGATATGTGATGCTTCTTCTCATGTAATTTGTATAGTGCTATTAGATGTAATAGACTCATACAAGATTGTGGAGGCATGAAGTGTGATGACCCGAAGGACAGGAATCGGGGAGATGGAGATCACCTTGTGAGAAGAGCCATACTATGTCACAGTTAATATGATTGCCTGTGATATTTAATTATGTTTCTGTCATACTATTCTTTCATGTTTTGTATGCGATAGGCTTATGAGAAGTACACTAACGATTCAATTGATGTTAGCTGTCTCATGCTTGCCTGTATGTCCTCTAAGCCTCAGAAGCAATATGAGAACATGGATGCCTACGATATGATCGTGGGACTCAAAGGCATATTTGAGAACCAAGCACAGGCCGAGAGGTACAACACCTCAAAGTTTTTGTTTGCGTGTAGGTTTGCAGAAGGCAGTCCAGTCAGTCCTCATGTGATTAAGATGATTGGTTACATTGAGAGCATGGAAAAACTTGGTTTTCCCCTTGGCCAAGAGTTGGCTACGGGTGTGATTCTCTAGTTGCTCCTTGCGAGCTTCGAGCTGTTCATCTTGAACTTTCATATGAACAATATGGTGAAAAGCATGGCTGAATTGCATGGGATGCTAAAGACTACTGAGGAAAGCATTAAGAAAAGCTCTAGTCATGTGATGATGGTTCAGAAGGATAGCAAGAAGAGAAAACACAAGGACAAGGCTAAAGCTTCAGATGAGATCTCGAGCTCTAATCCTAAACCTGTTGGAAAGTCTAAGGTTGGTCCTGCTACTTCTGACACTTGCCACCACTGCCATAAGATTGGTTATTGGCGGAGGAATTGCAAGTTGTATTTGGAAGAACTTAAGAAAAGAAAGGGAAGTAAGACTTCCACTTCAGGTATAAATATTATTAAAATTAATCTTGCTACTCGTTCAAGTGATTCATAGGTATTTGATACCAAATCAATGATTCATACTTGCAAATTGTTGTAGAGACTGAAAAGGACTAGGAAGTGTGCAAGAGGCGAGTTGGATGTTCGCGTCGGCAATGGTGCAAAAGTTGCTGCGTTGGTCATTGGCGTTTATTCCTTATCGCTACCCTTAGGATTACTTTTGGAATTGAATAATTGTTATTACATTCCTGCCTTAGGCAAAAACATTATCTCTTCTTTATGTTTGGAGGAAGATGGTTACGAATTCATAATAAAGAACAAGTGTTGTTCGATACTTTTAAATTGTATGCTCTATGATACTTGTCCATTGTTGAATGGATTATATATTCTGAATCTTGAGGATATTAATGTTTATAACATTAATACAAAGAAGCCTTGGCTTAATGATTTGAATCGCACTTTTGTTTGGCATTGCCATTTAGGTCATATAAATGAGAAACGTATACTGAAGCTCCATAAAGATGGTCTTCTAGAGTCATTTGATTTTGAATCATTTGACACATGCGAGTCTTGTTTACTTGGCAAAATGACTAAGACGCCTTTCACTGGTCGAAGTGAGAGGGCAAATGAATTGTTGGCCCTTGTACATACAGATGTATGTGGACCGATGAGTTCTATGGTCAGAGGTGGTTTTCAGTACTTCATCACTTTTATCGATGACTTTAGTAAATTTGGTTACATCTACTTAATGAGGCATAAGTCAGAATCCTTTGAAAAGTTCAAGGAGTTCCAGAATGAGGTACAAAATCATATAGGCAAGATAATTAAATTTCTGTAATCAGATCGTGGAGGTGAATATTTGAGCCATGAGTTTATTGTCATCTAAAGCAATGTAGAATTATTCTACAGTTGACGCCACCAGGCATGCCTCAATGGAATGGGGCGTCCGAGCAGAGGAACCGAATTTTATTAGACATGGTCCGATCAATGATGAGTCAATCTGATCTTCCATTGTCGTTCTAGGGATACGCTCTATAAACTACTGCTTTCACCTTGAACAAGGTTCCATCTAAATCTATAGAGAGGACACCATATGAGATATGGACTGGGAAGCGTCCCGGGTTGTCTTTTCTAAAGGTATGGGGTTGTGAGGCCTATGTAAAATGTTTGACGTCCGATAAGCTCACTCCCAAATCTGATAAATGTTTCTTTGTGGGGTATCCTAGGAAAACCAAAGGATATTACTTCTATAACCGGGAAAAAGGCAAAGTGCTTGTCGCCCGGCATGGTGTTTTTCTTAAGAAAGAGCTTCTCTCGAAAGGAGTTAGTGGGAGCATGGTACAACTTGAAGAGATTCAGGAACCACTCGAAAGTGTTTCAGCTTCTATTAAACCACAACTCGATATGCAAGACATTGTAGAACCTGTTGTCGAGACACCAGCCCCACATCGGTCGAAAAGGGTTAGTCGTGCACCCGAACGGTTTATATTATTAACCATGGGGTAGCATGACATATTATTGTTAGACAATGATGAACCTAAGACCTACTCGGAAGCAGTGATGGGACTAGACTCTAAGAAATGGCTTGGAGCCATAAGATTCGAGTTAGAATCCATGCCAAAGAATCAAGTTTGGAACTTGGTAGATCCACCTAATGGTGTTAAAACTATCGAGTGTAAATGAATTTTTAAGAAAAAGATAGACGTTGATGGAAATATTCACATCTATAAGGCACGATTGGTGGCAAAAGGTTTCAGGCAATTCAATGTATTGATTATAATGAAACATTTTCACCCGTCGCAATGCTAAAGTCTATCCGGATCATCCTAGCAATTATCGCATATTATGACTATGAGATATGGCAAATGGATGTCAAAACGGCTTTCCTTAATGGAAACCTAAGCGAGGATGTGTACATGACACAGTCTGAAGTTTTTGTCGATCCAAAAAATGCTAGAAAAATTTACAAGCTACAAAAGTCCATGTATGGGCTGAAGCAAGCTTCTCGGAGTTAGAATCTTTGTTTTGATGAAGTGGTCAAAGGGTTTGGCTTCATCAAGAATGAAGAAGAGCCTTGTATTTACAAAAAGGCTAGTGGGAGCGTACTTGTATTTCTGGTCTTATATGAAGATGACATATTGTTGATCGGAAATGATATTCTAATGCTCGATGCTGTTAAATCTTCATTGCAAAAAAGTTTCTCAATGGAAGATCTTAGAGATGCAGCATACATATTGGGCATAAAGATCTATAGAGATAGATCGAGAAGGCTAATTGGATTAAGCCAAAGCACGTACGTTGACAAGGTATTGAAACGGTTCAATATGCAGGATTTCAAAAAAGGTTTCTTGCCACTGTCACATAGTATTACACTCATCAAGAGTCAGTATCCTTTGACACCTGATGAGCTAGAGAAGATGAGTGTGATCCCGTATGCTTCCGCAATTAGGTTTATCATGTATGCCATGCTTTGTACACGCCTAGATATCTCTAATGCTCTAAGTGTTACAAGCAGATACCAATCAAACCCGGGTGAATGTCACTGGGCGATAGTGAAGAGTATCCTCAAGTACTTGAGAAGAACTAAGGATATGTTCCTTGTCTACGAAGGTGTGGAGGAGCTTGTTGTAAATGGTTACACCGACGCTAGCTTCCAAACCAACAAGGACGATTCGAGATCGTAATCTAGATTTGTGTTTTGCATTAATGGATGTGTAGTGAGTTAGAAAAGTTTCAAGCAAGAAATGGTTGTAGATTCAACAACGGAGACCGAGTACATAGAAGCTTTTGAAGCTGTGAAAGAGGCTATTTGGATCAGAAAATTTGTTTCTAAGCTAGGTGTTGTCCCTAGTGAGTCCAGTCCGGTGGACCTCTATTGTGATAACAGTGGTGTCATTGCACAAGCCAAGGAGCCTAGGTCACACCAGAAGTCTAAACATATACTGTGGCGCTATCACCTCATCTGAGAGATTATAGATAGAGGTGATGTAAAGATATGCAATTTGCACATGGATTCGAACATTGCCGATCTGTTGATAAAACCTCTCTCGCAGCCCAAGCATGAGGCGCACTTGAGCTCTATGGGTATTAGATACTTGTGTGATAGAGTCTAGTGTATGTGAGAGAACGAGTCTTGTCTATGCTGATGTATTTTGGATAATTGGTTATCTTGTTCCTTAAATAATTATCTTTTACATTGATCAGCAAGTATGTGACTTATTTGTGAAACTCTTTGTTTTATCATGATGTTATTCCAAACGATCCCTAATCTCATATCATCATGTGGGATAGTTATGATTTATAGATTAGCATATTTGACTAATTGCTGATCATGTTTCACGGATCATAGATATGGAGATATCAAATCAGTGATGTGGACACATGTTAGAGAACATGGTGTTGGACAGACCCACCTTGAGATACTGCTGGGATTATTATTATTGATGTGCCATCAGTTGTTATCTCAAATGGTGTACCTGCAGAATCCTTTGACCTGAGATCATCATTGATTCCAGAATGTGTAGTAACACACTTAGGGGCTTCCAAACGCTATTCCGTAACTAGGTAGATATAAATGTTGCTTTTGGGTATGTTATAAAATTTGTCTTGGGATGTGAGCGATCAAGATAGAATTTACCCCTCCTAAATAATGGGAGAGATGTCTCTGGGCCCCTCAAGATAGTTGGATTGGGAAAGTGCATTGCTATGCCACTATAATTAAAGAGTTAATCATGATTAATCCACTACTTGATCGAGTGAAGTGTCGAGCTATCACAAGGGTGGCACGAATCTTGTCTTGAGCTTGACTGATGTCATGTGGTAGAGGGATTGGTGCGTGAGTATATCAAGGTTCAGTTGATATGATCTTTATATGCATTCGGGGGCCAATATGTGCTACTAGGTATAGCTATTGACTTGCAATTCGAAAAGGAGTTTCTGGGTAGCGGCCGTTTACATATGAACCTATCGGGTCACATTCTTAAGGGGATTGGATTTAAAGCTTGCAAGTATTGAATCTAGTGCAAGTGGGCCAATATGACTCTAATGCAAGTGGGAGACAAGTTCTGGTTGGACCAGAACTTTCAGGCCCGCCATGGTGGTGAGTTCTGGAGGAACCGGAAGTTCCGGTTGGACTGAAACTTCCGGGCCCGCCTTGGTAGTGCCCGCCTTGGTAGTGAGTTCTAGGAAAATTTACAAGCTTCAAAAGTCCATTTATGGGCTGAAGCAAGTTTCTCGGAGTTGGAATCTTCGTTTTGATGAAGTGATCAGAGAGTTTGGTTTTATCAAGAATGAAGAAGAGCCTTGTATTTACAAAAAGGCTAGTGGGTGCGCACTTGTATTTCCAGTCTTATATGTAGATGACATATTGTTGATTGAAAATGATATTCCAATGCTCGATACTGTTAAATCGTTGTTGCCAAAAAGTTTCTCAATGAAAGATCTTAAACAGGTAGCATACATATTGGGCATAAAGATCTATAGAGATAGGTCGAGAAGGCTAATTGGATAAAGTCAAAGCACGTACATCGATAAGGTATTGAAACGATTCAATATGCACGATTCTAAGAAATGTTTCTTGCCAATGTCACATGGTATTACTCTCAGCAAGAGTCAATGTCCCACGACACCTGATGAGCTAGAAAAGATGAGTGTGATCCCGTATGCTTCCGCAATCGGGTCTGTCATGTATGCCATGCTTGCTACACGCCTAGATGTTTCCTATGCTCTAAGTATTATGAGCAGATACCAATCAAACCCGGGTGAATGTCACTGGGCGATGGTAAAGAATATCCTCAAGTACTTGAGAAGAACTAAGGATATGTTTCTAGTCTACGGAGATACGGAGGAGCTCGTTGTAAATGGTTACACCGACGCTAGCTTCCGAACCAACAAGGACAATTTGTGATCACAATCTAGATTTTTGTTTTGCCTTAATGGAGGCGCATTGAGTTAAAAGAGTTTCATGCAAGAAACGGTTGCAGATTCAACAACGGAGGCCGAGTACATAGCAGCTTCTGAAGCTACGAAAGAGGTTGTTTGGATAAGAAAATTTATTTCTAAACTGGGTATTGTCCCTAGTGCATCTAGTCTAGTGGACCTCTATTGTGACATTAGTGGTGTCATTGCATAAGCCAAGGAGACTAGGTCGCACCAGAAGTCTAAGCACATACTGCGAAGCAGAAGAGCAATGCCTCTACTGGAGTCCACACATTTGGGGTGGGAGCACCAGCCGATGGTGTACTAGCACCTATGTGGTCGGTGAGATGGTAGGGCCCTCGAGAGGTGGCGGCTAGGGTTTGCTCTCGATGGCTAACAACCTAGCATAAGGATCGCATCAACATACGAGACAAAAGCTCTACTTCCCCTTTCCTTGCACCCTCATGTATATAGATGTCCTAGCTTGGATCCTCTTGGGCCCAACTAGGACTCTACTCGGATCCCTATCCGATTAGTTCGGATCTCTATCCAAACTATTTGGATCTCTATCCAAATTGAGCCTAATTCGAATCCTATTTGAATCAATGTTTCAACCCATTAAGTGTGTAACCTTGTAGGTTCACGTATAGCTTAGTTGATATATGGCAATACCTTTCCAATACTCCGTTAACGGTGGCCTCTAGTAAAGCATATTAACCCAAGTATACGTAAAGATCATATCGGCTGAACCTTGCAATGTTTCATAGTACATCTCCCTTTGCCTCACGATATCAATCGCGCACAAGGTGAGATTTGTGCTATCCTATCAATAGCTCGATCCTCTCTCGATCTTTATATTGGGTTATAACTTGTGATTAACTCCTTAATCATATCGGCATGGCCATACACTTCTATATTCCATTACATCGAGAGGCCCAGAGAAATCTCTCCCATTAAGGAGGGGCAAATCTCATCTTGATCACTCACATCCCACTACATGTTTCATGGGAGACCCGATGACTACTTTTATAACTACCCAGTTATAGAATAGCGTTTGGGAGTACAGCCCTAAGGATGACCCCTTCCCTGCCCAGCTGCATGTCTAGGGGGAAGTAGTCGGCGTGGGCGGTGGAGAAACGACGCTGTGGGGTCAACTAGTGCCTGAACATGTTTATTAACAGCAAAAAGTCATATTTCAAAATATTGTTAGGCATAAAATCAACGGAGGTTCTCGATGTTCTAAGGGTTCGGTACTGCTTTCCCATCCTCTCGCATCGGCCTGTAGGCCCCTAGTCTTATTACTTTGGTGATGATAAAGGGTCCTTCCTAGGGGGCAGATAGCTTGTACATCCCAATGGTTGATTGTACTCGGTGAAGTACCAAGTCACCAACCTTGAAGCTTCTATTTTGCACATTGCGGTCATGGTACCGCCGAAGAGTTTGTTGGTACCGATTTGATTATACTATGGCTGCTATCTGGCTTCTTCGATGGAGTTGATATCTTTGGCCCTTGTTTGCTCCGCTGTTCCTTCATCGTAGTATTGGACTCGAGGTGATTTATGTAACATATCGCTCAGGAGGATCGCCTCGGAGCCATAGACGAGGAAGAAGGGTGTCTACCCCGTGCCCCTATTTGGCTACGTGCACATCCCCCAGAGTACTGTGGGGAGTTCCTAGAGCCGCCTCCCAGCGTACTTCTGCAAGGGGTCAAAAATTTGGGCCTTTAGACCTTGGAGGATCATTTCGTTGGCACGCTCACACTGCCCATTGGCTCGAGGGTGGGCGATTGACACGTATTTGACCTCGATCAACCTTTCCTCACAAAAATCCTAGAAATTGTTTGCTGTGAACTGAGTTCCGAGGTCAGTTATATTTTGGTTCGGGATATTGAACCGATAGGTGATTCCCTCGATAAATTGTGCTGCTTTTTTAGCTGTGTAGTTCTTTAGCGTCATGACTTCTATCCACTTCATGAATTTGTCAATGGCTACCAGTAGCCGGTCGATCACTTGGGGGGCCTTTTGGAAGGGGCCGACCATATCGAGCCCCCAGCAAGCAAAGGGACATGTTGACGAGATTGTTTGAAGAGCTTGAGCTGGCAGATGACTTTGCTTGGCGAAGAACTAATAGTTGGTGCACTTTTTAACTAGTTCTTTGGCATCGTTGTTGGCTATCGGCTAATATAAGCCTGATCGGATTGCCTTTCCAACCAGCTTCCTGGCCCCGGCATGATTGCCGCACGCCCCCACGTGGACTTCATTAAGGATTTAGAGACCTTCGCTTGACAGGTTGCACTTCTAAGGTATCCTCGTCGAGCCTGCGTGTTGCTACAATTTGTCCCCAATGACCATGTATTGCTTGCTTTGACACATCAGTCATTCGGCTAGGGTCTTGTCTTCTAGAACAGTGCCTTTTAAAATACGGTCGATGATGGGCTATCACCAGTCATCGGTATCCTCGACCATGGCAACGAGTACCAGTGGGCTCGCAACCTGGTGTTCGTCGTCCTAGATTGATGGTTTGGTGAGCTCCTGGATGAATATGCCTTTGAGGACCATCGCTCGAGAGGACCCGAGGCATGCTAGGGTGTCCGCCGACGAATTATCATCATAGGGAATATGGTGAAACTCCAAGCCGAAGAAGTTGCCTTCGAGTTTTCTAACCTCGGCGTAGTAGGCACCTATCTTATCACTGGTGAAAAACCCGTCCTTGTTAACCTGGCTGGTTGCTAGCTTGGAGTCTCCATAAACCATGAGCCGTTTCACTCCGAGTGATATTGCTATCCTGAGGCCGTGTATCATGGCCTCGTATTCGGCCGCGTTGTTGGAAGCTTTGAATAGCAGCTGTAGTACGTAACGCAGGTCTTCCCCCTTCAGAGATATGAGGAGAATACCCACACTGGATCCATCTATGTTTAGGGAGCCATTGAAGTACATCATACAATATTCCTTCTCTTCTCAACTTGGGGCAGTTGGATCTCAGTCCACTCGGCAACGAAGTCGGCTAAAGCAGGTGATTTTATGGCAGTGCGGGATCGGAACTCCATCATGTACTCTCCCATCTCGATGGCCCACTTTACGATTCATCCTCTTTCATCTCCGATTGTGAAGTATGTCTCCCATCTCGCTTGGAAGTAGTGCCTCGTTAGCCTCGGCCATCCACTAAAAATCTTCCTCTTTCTTCAATAATTTGAAGAAGGGGGCTCCCCTTTCTCCTAGCCAAGAGATTGTGAGATCGTGTGTATAATCATTGATTTATGATGAACAAATTGGTTTGGTGTAGATCGAATTGGTTTTGATTGGTTAGAGTGGTCGAGCACTTTGATTGGTTTTGATTGCTTAGGGCAAAGACGTGTACAAGAAAGAGTACATAAAATTTGAGATAAAACCCGGTGAAACCTTGGATGAATATTTTGCTCGCTTTAACAAAATTCTTAACAATCTTCGTTTAGTTAGTTCTTCTTATGCTACTAATTATTTTGATTCTGAAATTGCTAGACATTTGCTTATTGGGCTTGATATGTCGGTTTGGGAGATGAAAGTTACTTCAATTCAAGAGTCGGTGGATATGACTACTCTCACTTTGGATACTCTTTATTCAAAATTGAAAGCTTATGAATTGAATGTATTTTCACGTAAGATTTCTCCTAAGTCAATGGCTTTGATTTCTTCGCCTTCCAATGAGTCTTCTTCTTTTGTAACATTTTCAATTGTTTCTTTGTCTTTAAATAACTTATCTGATGAACAATTTGAGCAGTTTACAGAGGAGGTCTTGGCTTTGCTTTCTACAAAAGCCACCAAAGCCTCGAACAATGTAAGAAACAGAAGAAGAGGCGGTCTGGTTTGGTGCTTTGAATGTGGTGAGGCCAACCATATTCATTCTAACTTTCCTAAGCTCAAGAAATGTTCAAAGGAAGACAAAGAGGATCACAAGCACCCATCCAAAGAAGGTAACATGAAGAACCGTAATTACAAGAAGATGGTGCATTGAGTCTTTGCCACTCTTGATCAAGTTGATATGAGTGATGTGGACTCAATGGAGAACTACTAAATTCATGTGATGCTATTATTGTGCTTAGGAATGAAGGAAAAGAAAAAGAAAACTGAGCTAATTCGTGCTGAGAAAGTCTGCCACGTCAGCAGATAGACAGACTACATTAAAAGCGCCATAACTTTGGAATCCCATAGCCAAATGGAATGTTCGGATACTTGTTGGAAAGCTAGGAATGTCTATATGGAAAATAATATCTTTATTCCGCCGAAAATCCCAGCCAGGGCACAAGAATTGCTATGTTAATTATGTTTCCTTTTTCTAGTCAATCTGTTTAGAAAATAATTAGTAGTTTCCATGTGTAATAAGTTTCCAAACATTAGGAACGTCCCTAGGGCTATAAATACCCCTAGAGACGTCAGTTGTAGATCAGTTTTGGTTGAATACAAAGTATAGCTTTGCTACTTTGCCGGTTGAAGCCGTGGTCGATTAGATCACCGTTTCGCTGTTCCAGAACTCCCCCTTCTATACCCCCTGCGAAATTACTGTGAGTGCACTTGTTCTTGTTCTTGCCAGTTGTCGATTGCTTACAGGAACAAAGACCCTCGTGGTTTGGTTGACCGTGCTCCGTAAAGATCACGAACAGCCTTTGGAGTTGGTGTAGCGTTTGCTAAGGCACAACGTCCCTGGATGGTTGTAGTGGGATCGTGAATGTCTTTTCCTTCTACCAATCGACGTATCGTCTCATCGAAAGATCGGGCCACCCAAGTTCCCATCAACTAGGTTTTAATTCTCATGCTTACTCTACTTCTCATCAACCTATTACAATCAAGATTATTGAAAGAGGTATGATTGAGATTCAACCAGAACCAAAGCAAATAGTTTTTAAATCTGCTAGAATCTTGTTAAACTTAGCAACATCAAGTGCAATTATTTCTGCATCTAAAACTACTAAATATATGAAGTATAATTGTACACATTGCGAAAAAGATGGACATTTGGTTCAGTTCTGTTTTAGACTTGCAAGACAATAGAAAAAGAAAGGGGAAAATCATTTAATAAACATAAGTGGCAACGGTCATTTGTGAAAACTAGTAGAGCAGTCGGGCCACAACATTTGAGACATTTGGGCCGACCTTTTTCGGTGATTGGACCGAAGGTTAATCGACGGATTGACTAACAACACCCTGTTCTGGTAAGAGGTAAGATTGACACTAGTTTTGCTCGAGGATCTTTGCCTGCTGGTGTTTATGGTCAGGTGTCTTAGTGCTAGATTCCGAAATTTCTTTTAACTAACCCCAGTGCTGAGACCTCAACATCTTCTCGTGCGTACACCTTGAGAGTGAGGAAGGAGAACATATGGCTAGTAGACTCTAGATATTCATGCCATATGTCCGGTGACAAAAATTGATTCTCCTGTTGGGGAACGGGTAGGCTACGCTAGCATAAAACAAAACTTTTTCTACCCCATTCAACCCAGGAACCTTGCGAGTAATGGGATCATAGATCGTTACCTCTAGTCACGAGACGCGCTAGGGTAGCGGAAGAACAGTTGGGGAACAACGTCCTCAATCAACTCCGCCCAGCTCCATCCAATTGTTGATGACGAAGATGATGCAGCCTTGCGATCCTCACGTCAAGATGATCAGCACTATAATTACAGCAGCGCCTCTACGGTGTCCACACGTATAGGGACGGGATCACCTTACGTCGGTATGTTAGTACCACGTGCGAGGTTAAGGGAGATGCAGCCACAACAGGTGAGGCCAGGGGAGAGGTGGCGGCTAGGGTTAGGGTAGGGGTGAAAGCAAGAACTTATTTCCCCTAGCCTGTCCTCTCCATATATAGTGCCCTCTGATGGGCCTTTAATCAACATTAAAGCCCAACAGATAATCTGCATGTTCAGTCTGGAAGTTCCGGCCGAAGCCCGAAACTTCCAAAAATAATATTCTATATCGAATTTATTTCGGCCCAGAAGTTCTGGTCAAACCGGAACTTCTGATTCATCTAGAATTCGCCTCTAGAGCAGGCCCAGAACTTCCGATTCATCTAGAACTTGTCTCTAGGACATATTTCCATCAATCTCCCACTTGCACTAGAGTCAATACTCACAAGCTTTTAATCCTATCCCCTTAAGCGTGTTACCCGATAGGTTCATATGTAAATGGCCGCTACCCGAAAACCTTTTCCGAATCGCTAGTCAATAGCGGTACCTAGCAGCACATACCGACCCTCGAATGCATACAAAGATTATATCAACTGAACCTTGATATACTCACGCACCAATCCCTTTACCACACGATATCAGTCTAGCTTAAAGTGAGATTCGTGCCACCCTTGTGATAGCTCGACACTTCACTCTATCAAGTAGTGGATTAATCATGATTAACTCTTTAATCATAGTGGCTTGGCCATGCACTTTCCCGATCCAAATATCTCGAGGGGCCCAGAGACGTCTCTCCTATTATTTAGGAGGCGTAAATTCCATATTGATCACTCACGTTCCACGACATGTTTCATAACATACCCGAAAGAAAACTTTGTAACTACCCAGTTATGGAATAGCGTTTGAAAGCCCCTAAGTATGGTACTACACATTCTGGAATCAATGATGATCTCAAGTCAAAGGATTCTGTAGGTACACCATTTGAGATGACAACTGATGGCACATCAAGAATCACAATCCCAGCAGTATCTCAAGGTGGGTTTATCCAACACCATGTTCTCTAACATGTGTCAACATCACTGATTTGATATCTCCATATCTATGATCCATGAAACATGATCATCAATCAGTCAAATGTGCTAATCTATAGATCATCACTGTCCCACATGATGATACGAGATTAGGGATGTTTAGAATAGCATCATTATAAAACAAAGAGTTTCCCAAACAAGTCACACACTTGCTGATCAATGCAAAAGATAATTATTCAAGGAACAAGATAACCAATTATCCAAAATACATCAGCATAGACAAGACTCCTTCTCTCAGATACACTAGACTCTATCACACAAGTATCTAATACCCATAGAAATCAAGTGCGCCTCATGCTTGGGCTACGAGAGAGGTTTCATCAATGGATCAGCAATGTTCGAATCCATGTGCACCTTGCATATCTTTACATCACCTCTATCTATGATCTCTCGGATGAGGTGATAGCGCCACAGTATGTGCTTGGACTTCTAGTGCAACATAGGCTCCTTGGCTTGCACAATGGCACCACTATTATCACAATAGAGGTCCACTGGACTGGACGCACTAGGAACAACACACAGCTCAGAAACAAATTTTCTGATCCAAACAGCCTCCTTCGCAGCTTCAGAAGCTGCTATGTACTAGGTCTCCGTTGTTGAATCTGCAACCATTTCTTACTTGAAACTTTTCTAGCTCACTGCACCTCCATTAAGGCAGAACACAAATCTAGATTGTAATCTCGATTCCTCCTTATTGGTTTGGAAGCTAGCGTCGGTGTAACCATTTATAATGAGCTCCTCCACACCTCCGTAGACTAGGAACATATCCTTAGGTCTTCTCAAGTACTTAAGGATACTCTTCACTATTGCCCAGTGACATTCACCCGGGTTTGATTGGTATCTGCTCGTAACACTTAGAGCATAGAACATATCTGGGCGTGTACAAAGCATGGCATACATGATGGACCCAATTGCGGAAGCATACGGAATCATACTCATCTTCTCTAACTCATCAGGTGTCGAAGGACATTGACTCTTGCTTAGAGTAATACCATATGACATTGGCAAGAAATCTTTCTTGGAATCCTGCATATTAAACCGTTTCAATACCTTATCGATGTACGTGCTTTGGCTTAATCCAATTAGCTTTCTCGATCTATCTCTATATATCTTTATGCCCAATATGTATGCTGACTCTCCAAGATCTTTTATTAAGAAACTTTTTCGCAACAAAAATTTAACAACATCGAGCATTGGAATATCATTTTTGATCAACAATATGTCATCTACATATAAAACCAGAAATACAAATGCGCTCCCACTAGCCTTTTTGTAAACACAAGGTTCTTCTTCATTCTTAATGAAACCAAATCCTTTGATCACTTCATCAAAATAAAGATTCCAACTTCGAGAAGCTTACTTCAGCCCATAGATGGACTTTTGAAGCTTGGAAATTTTCCTAGCATTTTCCGGATCGACAAAACCTTTAGGTTGTGTCATGTACACATCCTCGCTTAGGTTTCCATTAAGGAAAGCCATTTTGACTTTCATTTGCCATATCTCATAGTCATTATATGCGGCAATTGCTAGGATGATTCGAATAGACTTTAGCATTGCGATGGACGAAAATGTTTCATCATAATCAACACCTTGAACTTGCCTGAAACCTTTCGCCACCAATCATGCCTTATAGATGTGAACATTTCCATTAACGTCTATCTTTTTCTTATGAAAATTCAGCCATGCTGTTCATATGAAAATTCAAGATGAACGGCTCGAAGCTCGCAGGGAGCGACTGGAGAATCACATCCGTAGCCAACTCTTGTCCAAGGGGAAAACCATGTTTTTCCAGGCTCTCAATGTAATCAATCATCTTGGTCACATGAGGACTGACTGGACTGCCTTCTGCTAACCTGCACGTAAACAAGGACTTTGAGGTATTGTACCTCTTGGCCCGAGCTTTGTTCTCAAACATGCCTTTGAGTCCCACGATCATATCGTAGGCATCCTTGTTCTCATATTGCTTCTGAAGCTCAGAGGACATACTGGCAAGTATAAGACATCTAACATCAATTGAATCGTTGTCGTGCTTCTCATAAGCCCTTCGATCCACGGCAGATGCATTATCAGCGGGTTCATCAGGATGGGGCTCCTCTAGAATATATTCCTTTTTCTCTTGTTTGAGAATAATTCTCAAGTTTCTATGCCAATCAATAAAGTTTGTTCCAGAAAGCTTTTCCTTTTTTAAGAATTGATCACAAATTAAAACTAGATGTGTTACTAGTAGTAGGTGCCATTAGCTACAACAAAAATGCAAGTTTTAGCACTATGTTAGGTGAATCTTCTATCAAATAAAAGATGCTCCACTACATGATATGCAATCGTTTTCCCTCTTACGACATGTAGTTGGACAAGATCCATATTCAACTAACTTCTAGTGAGCTTTGACATCACTGCTAGAAAATTAGTGACATAGGTAAGCAACACTTTGCTAATCACATCCCTATGTGATTCTTGTTTGTTGGGGTGGCATCCAATGTCTCGATGCCCAACTCCATGCCCCAAAGCCCAAAACCATTTTGATAGCTTTGTTAAGCAAACCAATACTATGCTTATGGATGTCTGACATTCACCCTAACTGGTTAAGATAAAAGATGGCACTCTACTTTAGCAGACTTACCATACAATGATCAAAAACCTTTGTAGGTGCAGCAATTGGAAAGGGCGTCAATGACTTTTAATTTTCTGAGAGAAACTATTCTAGCATAGTAACGATGCCTACCACACACATGACATGAAAGAATAGTATGACAGGAACATAAGTAAACATCACAGGCAATCATACTAACTATGACATAGTATGTCCCTTCTCTCATGGTTATCTCCGTCTCCATGGTTCCTGTCCTTCGGGTCATCACGCTTCAAGCCTCTATGATATTGAATCAGTCTATGACATCTAATAGCACTATACAAATTACAAGAGGAGAAGCATCCTATGTCGACACGCAGGTCGTACAACAATAGAACCGCCTTGGGCTACAATTAACCATGACACGCAAGCCATGAAAATTACACACGTGCATCATATACATTACAAGGCCATACAAGTCACAACATTCTTTGCAAAAATAAGTTAAGCGCCGAATCTATGCGTGACTAAAAGCGTATTCGGAACTTCTGGCTCAAGGCCCGAAACTTCCGAAATCACCCTTCTATGTTAAATTTATTTTGGCCCAGAACTTCCGGGCAAACCTAGAACTTTTGAAAATAATCTTCTGTGCAAAATTTATTTCTGCTCGGAACTTTCGGTCCAAACAGAACTTCCGAACACGAAACTTCCAGTCCAACCGAAACTTTCGAAAATGACATTCTGTACCAGGATTATTTCAGCCTGGAAGTTTTGGCTGGAGCCTGAAACTTCCAAAAATCCGACGCAAGAACAATAGATCTAATCTATTTCCACCACATATCACCTATATGTGCATGATCCAGATCGAACACTATGCACGTATGCTCTGATATCACTGTTGGGAACGGGTAGACTACGCTAGCATAAAATAAAACTTTTTTTACCCTGTTCAACCTAGGAACCATGTGAGTAATGGGATCATGGATCGTTACCTCTAGTCACGAGACATGCTAGGGTAGTAGAAGAAGAGTTGGGGAAGCGCATCCTCTATCAACTCCGCCTAGCTCCGTCCAATCATTGGTGGCGAAGACGATGTAGCCTTGCGATCCACACGTCAAGATGATCAGCACCGCAATTGCAGCAGTGCCTCTATGGTATCCATACGTACAGGGATGGGATCACCTCACACCAGTATGCTAGTATCACGCGTGAGGTTAAGGGAGATGTGGCCACAGCAGGTGAGGCCACGGGAGAGGTGGTGGCAAGGGTTAGGGTACGGGTGAAAGCAACAACTTATTTCCCCTAGCCTCTCCTCTCCTTATATAGAGCCCTCCGATGGGCCTTTAATCAACATTAAAGCCCAACATATCTAATCTACATGTTCGGCCCGAAAGTTCTAGCTGAGGCCCGAAACTTCTGAAAATAACATTCTGTATCGAATTTATTTTGGCCCGGAAGTTCCGGTCAAACCGGAACTTCCGATTCATCCAGAATTCGCCTCTAGAGCAGGCCTAGAACTTCCGGTTTGTCTAGAACTTGTCTCTAGGGTATATTTCCATCATCTCCTCCCTCACATACGCATCCCGGTCTGAATTAGTGACTTTTGGGGATGCTTCTACTAGCGCCATCATTGCAAAAGTTACAGTCAAGGTAAGTGACAAATTCATGTCCAAAGACATAGCTCTTGTTAACAATCTAAAATACAACTTGCTTTCTATATCACAAATGATTGACGAAGATCTTGAGGTCTGTTTTAAAAAATCTGGGTGTAAAGTTCTTGATGCCTTCGGTGATCCTGTGTTTGAGATTTCATGTTTTGGAAGAGTTTTTAAATCTAATTTGGATTCACCTTCATCTTCCAAGATTAAATGTCTAGTTTTCAATTATTCTAAAGATTTATTCTTCTAGTATCGTAGACTTGGCCATGTTGGTTTTGATCATCTTACTCATGTTAGTGGTTTGGATCTTATTCATGGCTTATTGAAACTTAAATTTGTCGGTGATTTGGTTTGCTCTTCTTGTCGTCATGCCAAAATGGTTTCTAGCTGACATGCTCCAATTACCTTGGTTATGACAACTGCACCTGGTCAACTTTTACACATGGATACTATTGGACTAGCTCGAGTTCAATCTATTGGGGAAAGTGGTATGTTCTTGTCATTGTTAATGATTTCTCTCGATACTCTTGGGTTTTCTTTATGTACCTAAGGATGAAGCTTTTGGTCTTTTTTGAAACTTGGTTCTTAGACTTTCTATTGAACTACTGGGAGCACTTAGAGTAATTAGAAGTGACAATGGTACTGAATTTAAGAATTCATCTTTTGAGTACTTTTGTGCTGAAAAGGGGATTGAACATCAGTTTTCCTCACCAAGAGTTCCACAACAGAATGGTGTTATTGAAAGAAAAAATAGAACTTTGGTTGAGATGGCTAGGACTATGCTTGATGAACATCAGACTCCTAGGAAGTTTTGGGCTAAAGCAATTTTTGCAGCTTGCTATATTTCAAATAGAGTTTTCTTACTATCAAAGCTGCGCAAAACTACTTATGAGCTTCGTTTTGGACATAGACCTAGTGTTTCTCACTTGAGAGTTTTTGGGTGCAAATGCTTTGTGTTGAAATCTAGAAATTTGGATAAATTTGAAGTAAGATCTCAAGATGGCATTTTTTTTGGTTACCCTACTCATACTCGAGGATACTGTGTACTTGAGCTAGAAACTAACAAGATTGTGGAGACTTGTGAAGTCAGTTTTGATGAGGCAAGTCCTGGTGCTAGACCCAATGTAACAGGTACAGGTGCACAGATTCAGGGGGAGGATGAAAGCATCTTCGTTGAAGAAAGTGATGATGAAAACGATGATATGGTCAGTGGCCAGACCAACATTCGGGTCAGGTCCGACCAGCACCTAGAAGCAGTCGAAGAGCAATACCGACCACAAGGAGATGAAGTCTCTACAACTTCGGATGGTCCTCGAGAGATCTCTTCATCCCTCGAAGATGTTGTACATGACACTTCTTGAGATATTTCTGCTCCTTTGCACATTCAACATCAACACCGACCTGAACAAATAATTAGTAATTTGTATGAGCGTGTCATTCGTTCCAGGTTTGCTTCCCCTAACACTCATGCTCATTTAGTTTTTGTTGCTTCTTTTGAAGCCAAAGATATTTCTCATGCTTTAATTGATGAATCGTAGATCAATGCCATACATGAGAACTTGAAAATTTTGAACGCAATAAAGTTTGGAATTTGGATGAACCTCCACAAGGACAGTATATTATTGGAACCAAATGGGTTTTTTGAAATAAACAGAATGAGGATGGTTTAATTGTTAGAAACAAAGCTAGGCTTGTGGCTCAAGGATTTACTTAGGTGGAAGGTTCAGATTTCGATGAAACTTTTGCTCCTGTTACTAGAATTGAAGCCATTAAACTCATTTTATCCTTTGCTGCATCTAAATTTTTTTGATTGTATCAAATGGATATTAAAAGTTCTTTTCTTAATGGTTTTATCAATGAGGAAGCTTATGTTAAACAACCACCTGGTTTTGAAAATGCAAAATTTCCGAATCATGTTTTCAAGTTGTCTAAAGCTTTGTATGGTTTGAAACAAACACCTAGAACATGGTATGATAGGTTGAAAACTTTTCCGCTTGACAAATGTTTTAGTATGGGAAAGTCGATAAAACTTTGTTTCTTTTCAAGCAAGGCAATGATCAACTTTTTGTACTGATTTATGTGGATGATATTATCTTTCGTTGTTCGTCTCAATTCTTGGTTTCCAAGCTTTCTGAGACAATGTGCAGAGAGTTTGAGATGAGTATGATGGACGAGCTGACGTACTTTCTGGGACTACAAATCAAGCAAATAAAAGATAGTACTTTTATTTATCAGAGTAAGTACACCAAGGATCTTCTTTGGCATTTTGACATGGAAAATTGCAAGCTGATTTCTACACCGATGCGAGCTACTTTTACTTTGGATCCTGATGAGGACGGTGAGCCTGTCGATCAAAAAAAATATCGCAGTATGATCGGCTCACTTTTGTATCTCGCTACATCGAGGCCAGACATTCAATTTTCTGTTTGTTTGTGCGCTCAGTTTCAATCTTCTCATCGTGCTTCACATCGTCAAGCTATCAAGCGAATACTCAGGTATCTCAAATTTAATCAAGAATTTAGCATATGGTACTCTACTTCCTCTAGTGTTAATTTAAGAGCTTTTTTTTATGCTGATTTTAGAGATTTTTGAATTGATAGAAAGAGTACTAGCGGTACATATCATTTCTTTGGTACATCACTTATTACTTGGTCATCTACAAAACAACCTTCAGTTGCATAATCTACTATCAAAGCTGAATATGTTGCTACTGCTAGTTGTTGCTCATAAGTTTTTTGATTTATTTCTACACTTAAGGATTAAGAGCTTAATTGTGATCGTGTTCCACTTTTTTGTGATAACACAAGTGCTATAAATATTGCAAAGAACCCAGTGCAACATTCTAGAACAAAACATAGTGATATTCAATATCATTTTCTTAGAGATCATGTGAAGAAAGGTGATGTTGTGCTTCTTTTTGTTGACATTGAGTTACAATTGGTAGACATTTTTACTAAACCGTTGGATTCTTCTTGCTTTGCTTTTCTTCGAGGGGAATTAGGCGTTGTTCATCAAATGGATTTATTTTGAGGGAGAGTTTGCTTTTTTATTTGTATCATAATGCATTCATGTTTATCTTTGTGCATTGTTTGTATTCAAAATGAAAAGAAAAAGAACAAAACATGGAGCTTTGATTTTTACCTTCAGTTAATCTTTATGCTAGCTAGCAATATCTTGTGAAGTTGATAGATTACTAGTCTTGCTTTTATGTCTTTTAGTCTTTTTATGAGTCTATGACATAGTTTTTGAGGGATCTGACGCATGACACATAAATATTCAAGTGAAAGATAAAGAAATATGTTCTACTGATCTGGTGGCTAGTTTGAGTTAAATATGCTTTCACATATTCTAGCTGTGTTTATTTCACCATGATAGTGCTTTTAATTTTAGTACTAGCAGTACTATAGCTCGTACAATTTCAAAACAATGAAACCTGAAAAAGAAAAAAAAGTGTGCAAAAGCACAGAAAGTTCAAAAAAAGTGTGCAAAAGCACAAAAAAGTCTGCATTGAAGGAAAAATGTTTTTGCCTAGGTTGTCTCATGAGACTGCTTATCATTGCACTTTGATATTAACTTATAGATGATCATAGATGACCAGACTATTGAAATGGGGACTGCTTGTGTGTGCAGGAACCTCACAATAGGTCGTGTGAATGAAGCTCAGGTGGCACCATCTGACTCTGGATCAGTGATCGCTGTGCTGAGATAGGCACTTGTGAAAATTTCATACAAAAATTGCATATATCAATTCTAAAATTTTCAATGACTATGAATTGCACAGCACTAAGAATGTTGTGGTTTTGTGGACATGGTTGAATTGTGTGTGAAGTATTTCTCTTGAACTGGTCCAAGTGAAAGCCAACATTATAAATCGTTAAAATCATTCAATCTTAGTGTTGATTTAAACTTGAGAATTATGGCTTAGTTTCATCTTGAGGCTTTTAGACTTGATTGTTAGCTGGTTGATCTAGCTATTTCACTTGTGTTGCAAACTTTGTCACGTGTATTGCTTTAGGTACACTTCAAAGCTCTCAAATCAAGAAATAAAAAATGGTGTTCTCATGATAATTTCTCTCTTTTGCTTCACTTGATGAAATCATTGTCAAAGGGGGAGAAATATTTAGGGGAGAATTTAGGGAGAATTTGGTTTTTGATAAAATCAATGTCTTTTTGCAATTAATTTTTGAGGGAGTTTTATTTATCGTTCTTTGAAAAATCTTTGGGGGAGAGAAACTTATGCTTGTGCTTGTGCTTTCAAAAATAAAAAATTTCTTCGTGCTTTTTAATGATATTGCCAATGTGTTCATCAAGGGAGAGATTGTGAAATCATGTGTATCATCATTGATTTATGATGAACAAATTGGTTTGGTGTTGATCGAATTCGTTTTGATTGGTTTGAGTGGTCGAGCACTTTGGTCGAGTTGTCGAGCACTCTTGTCGGGCACTCAGCACTTAGCACTCGAGAGAATTCAGCCCTCGAGAAATTTAGCACCCGAGAATTTTAAACTCGGGTTTTTGGATCACTCGGATTTTTGATGTTCAAGTTGGATCTTATGCTTAAATTATTTATTCAATAAATACATAATGTTTATGAATGATTGGAATGTTTGAGTTAGGTTAGAAAGAATTGATTTGACTGATTGAGTCAAGTTGGAAAGAACTTGTGCTCGAAAAAGAGTTTCTTGGTTTGTTCATGTGCAGCCATTGCTTAATAGCGAGCCATGGTCGATGACAGGATCAGAACTAGGCTTGGGGAGGAGCTGAGGTTTAGAACGGTCCAGGATGTCATGCGGGATGCTTGGGCTAGAGGATGCGGTATGTGAAGATGAGGTTTCCATATGTTATACATGGGATATGTGCGAATATGGAAAGCGAGGTTTCCATATGACATACGCGGCATGTGTGCAGATATGGAAAGAGAGGAAAGTTTAGAAGGAGTTAGGATTTGTTGGATTCGTAAGAGATATGGATTCCTAGATGGATTAGAATTCAAAAAGTTGTTAATTTCATGGCTCATGGTGGCAGCCATGAGAGATTATAAATAGACTAGAGGGGAGAGCAGAAACGACGTATGAGGAACAAGAGAAAAATTAAGGTTTAGCCTCCTGCTCTCCATCAAGGGCTTTGTATGTGATTTAGTGATGGGTGCTTTGGATTACACCTTGTAAACACTCTTATGCAATAAAGATTCATCTTCAAGCATAAAGGAGTGTGGTATCACGTTCATTCCCTTTAATGTTCATCAGTTTGCATCGTTTTAGCTTATTCTGTTATTTTGCTTTTACTTACAATTTAATTCGAATTGATTTATCCAAAACCTTGCTAGAACATTGAGAAAGAGATATGAAAAGTTTAATTGGTTAATTTCTCATATTTTAAGTGTAATTAAGGTTTTAATTTTTAGATCGGATCTGTTCTGCTTTTACATTGCAGCAATTCTTAGGGATCATAACTGTTGATTGGGAACTTGGATTTGAGTAAAATCTCTTCAGAAAAGTTTCGTATTGAAGTCTAGTTTATTATGTTAAAATTTCACATCGATCTAAGTTACAGTTTTAAAGTTACGCTTGTTTTACCGTACCTTGGTCAGGCTGTTTTCAGCTCTCGGGAGTGCTCTCGGGAAATTTGCTAAGTCCTCGAGAAAGCCCTCCGGAAATTTGAGAACTCCTCTGGAAATTTCCTGACTCCTCGGGAATTTTAGTCTGGTCAGGGATTTTGCTGATTGGTCAGGAATTAGCTTTCTGATTTTGGTTTTGGGGTTGTTTTTGTGGTACTAAAACCATTCACGCCCCTCTGGTTGCCATGGTTAGCGTATTTTGATCTTATAGAGATGAATCTCTCGAGGGCCATCATGCAGCCTGCGAGCTTCTGGACTTTCTTAGCGTTATTGGGTTTTTCTATCTTCATTATCACTGCGATCTTGTTTGGATTAGCCTCAATTCCCCGGGTGCTGACGATGAACCCGAGTAGGTTTCCTAACGCTACCCTGAAAACACAATTATTGGGGTTGAGCTTCCATCGGAACTTCCACGGGTTTGTGAATGTCTCGGCGATGCCATTGATGAGGTTATCTTCTTCTCTCGATTTTATGACCACGTCATCGACATATGGCCCATTGAGGGTATGATGAAGGACGTCTTTTCCTGGTCTTCTTCTTTTAGGCTAATCTAATGATAGCCGGAGTAACAATCGAGGAAGCACAGGAGTGAACACTCCGCTATTGAGTCGATGACTTGGTCTATCCAAGGAAACCCAAAAGGGTCCTTTGGACAGTGCTTATTTAGGTCGGTGTAGTTGACGCATATTTGCCATTGTCCCATCTTCTTCTTTACCAGGACTAGGTTGGCAACCACTCTGGGTGATATGCTTCACGGATGAATCCTGCTGCTAGGAGGTGAGTGATCTCGGCCTTGATCGCCTCTTTCCTATCTTGTGCAAACCTTCGTAGCTTCTGCTTTATCAGTTCCCGAGGAACCGCAGGCATGTTAGAGGGTTTCCATGCAAAGATATCCATATTAGAGCACAGAAAGCTAACAAGCGCGATTTCGTATTTGGGTCAAGTCCTGCACTGATGGTTGCTATCTTTAATGGGTTGGCCTCGGAGAGGATGATCTTCTTGGTGCTCGAGGGCGTGGCGGAGATCCCTGAGGGAGTTGGTGCCTTAGCTGGTACTTCCAAGGCTTCGGGAGGATACGCTCAGACTTGCCTGAGGGTTTCCTCCATACGAGTCGATAGGTTGATAGCCTCGGCCAGGGCAAGACTATCTTTTTCTCATACGCGAGAAGTGCCAACGTTTCCCTGTACAGTGATGACTCCACCAGGACCCGGCATCTTGAGCACCAAGTACAGGTAGTGCCTAATAGCCATGAATTTGGCTATGGATAGTATTCCGAGGACGGCATGGAACGTGATGTCGTACTCTACAACCCAAAAGGTTACATGTTCGGTCCTGTAATTATCTCGAGAGCTGAATGTAACTAGCAAAGTTATAGAGACAAGGGATACCGAGCCTTGTTCGGGTATGATGCCATAGAATGGAAAATTATCCTCTTTCCGGGGGCTATCGACTAAAATGCCAAGGTCGACGAGGAACTGGCAAAAAAAGATGTCTAATCCACTCCCACCATCGATCAGGACCCATCTCATTCGTACTTTGAATATCACTGGGTCAACAACCAACGGCCAGTGCTTAGTTTTTAGGACGTTGGTCCACTGGTCATCCCGGGAGAAGGTGACCGGACATCCGACCATCGTAGCTGTTGAACTTCCTCAAATCCAACGATGTTGATTCATCAATCCAAAACCTTCTATTGCCATTTAGTCTTGGCCGATGTGGGACCCCCGAAGACGATGTTCACTATCTTGTGAGGTTCCTAGAAATCATTGTTGTCCTGGGCCCGATTATCTTTTCTTAGGGCATCGTCACCGTCCCGGCATCGTTTACCTTGGTGGGAATTACTACAGGATTCCTTGACCAATGCGTCTTGCAAGGAATATTATTTGCGCATGGTATGCTTGCCCTTTGGATGAAAGGGGCAAGGTTTGTCAAGTTCCTCCAATAAGGCATCGTCTTCCTAACGTCGTGAGCTGTAAGCCACCGCCACGGTTCTCTCTGTCTTCCCTTTTTTGGTCCTGCTTGCCTCGGGAGGATCTCGATCAATCATCTTCTTGCTAGGGAGACCAAGGGCAATCATCCCTGGTCCACCAAGATTTACTCTCGTGGTGCAAACGCTCTATCTTCTCCTTTCGAGCGTCTTCACAATCGACGTAACTTTCTACGATAGAGATCATCCGAGATATAGTCTTTGGCTTCTTTCTTATGAGAGCTCCGTGCAACTCGGAAGTGCGGTGCAGGGCATCGATTAAGCAGTTAATGATGTCACGCTCCTCGATGTCCACAATGGTGGTCCTCTTTTCATAGAACCTCTAGATAAAGTCACAAAGCGACTCATCTTCCATCTGTCGTAATTGTTGTAGGTCATATCGAGTCCCAGGCTTCTGCCACGTTCCTTGGTAGTTGTCAATGAAGGCTGAATGGAGTTGCGCCCAAGAGTTGATGGAGTTCTGGGGCAGGCTAGAGAGCCAGTTGTTAGCGGTTGAGGAGAGCATGACCGGAAGATAATTAGCCATGACCCCTTCGTCTCCACCAGCTACGCGGACAGCTGTATAGTAGAGTCATAGCCACTGCGAGGATCCGTCTTGCCATCATATGGCTCGATTCCTGTGGGGCAGAATGACCTCGGCCACCTAACATGCCTTAGATGACTCATGAACATGGGGAAACCACCATGGTCATCTCAGCTCCTACTTCTTCTGTGATTGCGGAGATTGTGACCCTCAATTGCGTATGAATCGTCATGGTCAGTGCTACTACCGATGCTGTTGTGACTATTTTCAAGGTTGCCTTGATTGTCCGCCCGCCTGTAGATTTCACAACGTAACCTATTCCGTCCTCCTAGGGGCGGCGGTGGTAATGAGTGATCACCGCGTGGACTATCAACGGGTGAATTCCGGTCATGTGACGACTGATACCAGTCCAGATCATCATCATCCTTGTCCTTTAGGGAACGAGTTAGTGGACGAGTTAGAGCTAGGGCTAGGGTGTTGATCTATGTTGCTATCGCCTAGGCCAAGGCTTTCGCTCGTCGCAGCTTCGGTGTCTTAAGAAGGGAGCTAAGAGCCCTCTCGATTGCTACCAGATTGGCTGCTAGAGTTTTAAAGACTTTCTCTCTATCAAACTCCAAATTGAATTCATCCTCGAGGTTTTGGCGAACCCCATTGTCTTGTTCGATCTGATTGCCTTCGATAGCGCTCCTTCGGCCATCATAATAAGATTGGTCGAGAATCAGAGATCACTCAGTCATCGACCAGCTTCAGGCTTGCTGATCAGCCTAGTCCTCTCCCACCAGCACCAAACCGTTCACCTCTTTTTGCTAGAGAAGATGATGTAGTGCTCGGGGCCAACCGGCTCTCGGGCATTACTCGGCCGACCACCCTGGCCAGGGGCTAAAGGAAAAGCTGAGTCTCCTTGTTTAGTCACTCTATGAGTAGCACTCGATGATGGGCTTGACAGGATGAGCCGTCCCACTGAGTCCCCGATGAATGTCAAACTCCCGAATATGAAAATAGAGCCAGCGGGCACAAGGAAATCTAAAGGAGATGCCATCAGATCCTGGTGAAAGCGATGCGACCCCTACCTGGCGCACCAACTATCAGTGAATCACCGAGTAGTCCACTCAAGGTGGTACCCGAGGTGGTGATTAGATGTGTAAGGGAAGCGCAGCGCCTTCGAACCCGATAGTCGACTCTTGAACATAAGAGCCAATGTTTATACTGGTTCGAGCCTCCTGAAGGAGAATAACCCTATGTCTAGTGTTTTGTTGTATAATATGATGGTGGATCTTACAATGCGATGCAATTAAGCTATGGAGGCTTAAGGGCGTCGAAAGCAAGAAGAATATGATGAAGTTAGATTTTCAAAGCTTGTCCTTTGAGGGTGCCTCGCCTCCTTTATAAAATCAGGAGGTGAGCCCTACAATCTAAGACTCTATCTTAAGTCGATCTAGGATTACCTACTAAACTCGGGTGCAAAATCCCTAATTACTAGGATTCTAGTACAAACATATCTCTTTATGCCATATCTGGAGTTCAACTACCCGATAAGGACTCAACCTTCATTATTGGTGTTGAACCAATCTCCATGGGCATACCAGACAGTCAATGCTGGTCTTGGCCTGCCCTTGGTCTGGGCTGACAAGCCCAGTCGTCGGGTACCTGGGGGTCACATCCTCGATAGCTTCCATTTCAGATAATAACTTCAGCCCCTTGAGGGCTGTCTCGTACTCTACTTGATTGTTGGTGGCTTGATTGTAAAGGCGAATTCAAAGTTTTCCCCTGAGGTGATATGATTATCAATCCGATGCCGCATCCACTCCTGCATACAGATCCATCGAAGAAGAGAGTCCATGGTATCGGCTCCATATAGTTTACACTTTTGTCTCTATGCTAGACAATAAAATCGGTGATGGCTTGACATTTACTGCCTTGGCCAACTCATACTGTAAGTCAACTTCTGATAATGCAAATACCTATCGGGGATATGACCCTCGGGTACGCCACAATGAGCTTATAAGCCTAGACCAAGAGCAGGCCAAGCACAGCATTAGAGTCCGATATAGCCCATGAAGGGGGTTCAGTCTCGAGAAGGAATATTAGGTCCTTATCAGGAAACTGAGCTCTATATCTGGTATAAAGAGATATGTTTATACCAGAATCCTTATAATTAGGTAATTGGGACCCGAGTTCAGTATGCAATCCCGGACATAAGGGAAACCGACTTGGGATAGAGTCCTAGGTTGTTGAGCTCACCCCTTGAGTATATAAAGGGGGCGAGGCACCCCCAAGGACATCGATCAATCACATCTTACTTTGGGGGCCTTAAGCTTTCATCGCTTAAGTGCATTGCTGATGGTAATATGCCCTAGAGGCAAGTTCTGGAGGAATTGGAAGTTCTGGTTGGACTAGAACTTCTGGGCACACGTTGGTGGCAAGTTCTAGAGGAATCGGAAGTTCCGGTTGGACCGGAACTTCCAGGTCTGCTCTAGAGATGAGTTTTGGATGAATCGGAAGTTCTGGTTGGACCGAAAGTTCTGGGCCAAAATAAATTCGATACAGAATGTTATTTTTGAAAGTTCAGGGCCTCGACCAAAACTTTCGGGCCGAACGTGTAGATTAGATCTGGTGGGCTTTAATGTTGATTAAAGGCCCATCGGTGGGCTCTATATAAGTAGAGGAGAGGCTAGGGCGAAATAGGCTGTTGGACCTTCCCTAGCCCTAGCCGCCACCTCTCCCCTAGCCTCACCTGCTGTGGCCGCATCTCCTCTAACCTCGCGCATGGTACTAGCATACCGGCGTGAGGTGATCCCATCTCTGTACGTGTGGATACCGTAGAGGCGCCGTTGCAATTGTGGCGCTGATCATCTCGACGTCAGGATCACAAGGCTGCATCGTCTTTGCCACCAACGATTGGACGGAGCTAGGCGGAGTTGATCGAGGACGTGCTTCCCTAACTCTTCCTCCGCTACCCTAGCGCGTCTCGTGACTACAGGTAATGATTTATGATCCCATTACTTTCATGGTTCCTAGGTTGAACGGGGTAGAAAAGTTTTGTTTTATGCTAGCGTAGCCTACTCGTTCCCCAACAGCCCTCACCGAAGGTCACCAAGAGGCTGATCTGGCCTATGGCTTTGAGGGGTGGCCCGTTAAACCCTTGAAGAGGCCTCGCAGCAGGGAGGAGGTGGCCCCTCAGGATGCAGAGTTGGTCGAAGGTGTGCGTGAAGATGATCTCCATGGAGCTCCCCCATCGTCGAGGATTTGGCGCACCTTGGTGCCGGCTATGTCGATGGTGATGATGTGGGGGTCAGCATGGGCGAACTTGACCCCTACAACATCTTTGGCCATGAAGGTGATGGGTCCTGGACGCAATCTGGTATTGGAGAGGTTGATGCCGAAGTCCCAATATGCTCTATTTCATGGGCATAGCCACGCCTCTGACGCTTCGATAGGTTCATGAGGGCTCCCCTCCGGAGATGGGGAGCACAATTCTCTTTGCGGGCTCTGCAACATTCTCCACCTTTAGGGAAGGCATTATGTTCACATTCGGAGGACCTGCTTGCACCTCGGTGGGATCGGTGCACCTCACGGCATGCACTACTAGGGCGGCCTCGGGTGCACGATCGGTGGTCCCCCGCCTAGCAGTCCGCTCGAGGTAGTCCCCTCGCAATGCTAATATGGCCTTGCGGGAGTCTGTGTTGTGACTTCGATTTGCAGAGTGGATGTTGCAAAAGAAGCTTTGGTTTGGGACGGGGGGCCTGGCTGGTGGCCTCACCCCGGTCCCTTAGCCATGCCCTTGGCCCTGCTAGACCTTCGTCGGCCTGGGTCTGGCGATGGTTAGCACTTTGCTTCTGAAGTGCTTTTTATTCCTTCTAGATTCTAGAGCCCTGGGCTCCGTGTATATCGGCTTCGGAGTGCTCAGAGCTTGTAGCTATAGCTCTTGCACTTGGTGTAGGACCGAAAAGGCGACTAGAGGGGGGTGAATGGGCGCAAATTAAAACGCAGTGGAAAATACAACTACCCCCAAAACTTCTAACAACGAGAATATCAGCTTTGCAAGTGACTTAAGAAAGCTCAGCACAAGATTGTGCGAAAAAGATCACACCAGGCAAGCTGATATCTCAAAACCTCCTCAAAAGCACTCTTCAAGAATAGCAACATGTATTCAACTCAGAACCTCTAACAAAGATCTCTACTAACACGAAACAAACACAAGAATACAAAGGAAAGCATTTATTGTGCAACTTGAAAAAGTAACGTGTCAGTGAGCAATAAGTAAACCCTAGATCACAGTAACATCCTCAGAATGACATTTGAGTACAATAGATAGGGTTCAGAGGGTTTTACTGCAAGCTTGCTGTAGAGGGTGCTGAGGTTGAATCGCTGTAGTCGTTGACGAGCAAACGTGCTTCAAACTGTTCTGACTGGCCGGAACTTTCGGCTGCTACAGTAAAAACAGAACAGCCCCAAACGCGATTTCTTCACGATTTTCACCGGGGAAACTCTCCTTTTGCCGTGAAATCTCCTCCCTTGTGTTCCAAATCAATCAATGCATCTTTGGGTACACACAAGACACTTGGAAACACATCAAATCTCTCCAAAACACAAGTAAAAGATCGAAAAGAAAATGCACCGTACGCCCAAACGAAAAGACGAAACTCGTGCAAACCTTCGATCCGTGCGGAGAGGAAGGGTAGGGAAGAAGGGTACACGCCCTAGGAAGCCAGCCCTAGCCCGTGGAGGAAGAGGGATGGAACCCTAGGTTGCCATGGTGGAGAGGAG
>KE372737.1:394294-404959 GCA_000418225.1 Zizania latifolia | reverse complement strand
AGTATTATTCTAAGTGAAGAATACACCCTAACCATTGCATATGATTAAACAAGCATTATTCATTAAAGAGTGATACTTCACCTTGAGTTGTCATTCCTAACTGTTTTTGCATTGCCAAATGCCTCCAGAAGAGGGTTAGACTGGTAGGAAGAAACAAATGAGTTATGAGATGATGAATTAAAAAGTGTCGCCCTGAAATACTTTGGACAACCATATGTGCAAAAGCTCTTAACTTGCATTTATTATGGTGGAGAAAACAGAAGGTAAAACTTACTTCAAGAACCTGCTGCTCAACAGTTCGATCGTCAATAGCAGCTCTACCACCAACATATGTAAGATATTGCATGATAAGCTTCGTTGTTTCGGTCTTGCCAGCACCACTTTCACCACTAACCAGGATTGACTGGCTCCGAGATTCATTCACCATAGCCCTATATTAACTCAATAAACATCAAGAAAATAATGTGTACATACAAACAGAGGCATATGGCACTTCAACTGAATTAAAATGTAGTCCCAACCTGTATGATGCATCAGCTACTGCAAAAACATGTGGACTCAACTCCCCTAATCGGACACCCTTGTATTGCTCCATCATGTACTCATTGTACAGGTGAGGCAACCTCGTGAATGGATTAACAGCAATCAAGATGCTTCCAGTGTAGGTCTATCTCAAGAAAGACAAATAAAAAAGTGTCATAAAGAGAAGCCTACAACTGAAAAAGTAGAAGTATTTATTAAGACACAAATAGTGAAAGAAGATCATTAATGATTCTGATCATAGGAATAGACATAGTAAACATTGCGTGTTAATGGCCAAAAATCCAACTTGGAAAAAATTTTCTTTAATGGATTGTAGTTTAGTGTTAACTCCGCCTATGTTGTCTCAACATAGCAGGTCCCAAGCCCTAGTAAGGAGGGAGGGTCTCTTTCCCCTAAAAGGTTGTGTTTAGCTTGGTGAGTCAATGGAAAACCTCGCCGCTCAAATGGAGATGAAACCCAAATTTTGGTTTCAACTCTAGCCTACCCAACTTGCTTGGGATTGAAAGGCTTTGAAGAAGGAGAAGAGGGTTACAGTTTAGTGTTGCAGGTTTCAGTTTTGATTTAAATGGCATTAAAAATAAGCTCTAATAATGTGACGAAAAGATTGAATTCTACAGGTATCACAGATCAAAACATCACACAGTATTAGAACTCGTCTGATGAAAAAGTAACACTGGAAAATATCAGTATGTTGGTGGGCACAGATTCTCATAAATTGAGACTTACATGTCAAGTAGATCTTCACAAAGAATATTTGACAAGGATTCACAGATAAAAAAATGTTTACATTTACATTTCATTGTAAGCAAGTCACTCCAACAAATAAAGACAGATCTGGTGAACAACTTACATATATCTCATTCAATGCATATCTTTTCTTCAAATTGTATAGAACTCCTGGTTCATTAAGATAGGTCAGTTTGGTCATGTCATCAACATGCCCCCCACCTAGATCTTCATCCGTGTCCCTAGGAAGCAATTTCTCTGCCAAAACTGTAATCTGAGAACAAAAGGGAAAGAATAAATTAACTAAATCAAATTTTGACAATGCAAACAAACAGGGTATTAGTAACACTGTTACACAAAAGAACTGCTTTAAATTCACTTTGTTCTGTAGAGCAAGAAATACTTATATAAACAAAAATTGATTGCAATGCAAAATTAATTCAATATTTACAACAAGTATGGTATGAAATCCGGAAATCAAGTGCAATAGCTCAATGGGTGTAGACAGAGGGGATCAGATTACATTTGTTAAGACAAATTTCCACCCATCAAATAGTTCCAACGAAATTAGAGAATGCCAGGATAACTACAAAATCAAAAGCCCAACAGAGCCTAATCTGGTAAGACAGGGTATGGCATGAAACCAAACATGTAACAACTCATTTTCACCACTTCTAAAATCGAGATTATAGCTTAATATTTATATTATAGGAACTGTTAACTACCTACAGGAAGCCTAGTAGGAATCATCTAGACTCCAACTCCAATACTATCTCAAAACCTGCATGACTCTGAGTCCTTTTGCCTTACATCAGGATTATTTCCAACAAACCAATGTAGGTAACTTGCAGAACGCAATGAGTGAAGACATAAGTTCATAGAATTATCCAGAAGAACTCTGACTGAAGCTTCAAATTAGTTCTGCAAAATTACAAGTCAAACAAGTTGACAACAACCAGCAAAGGGTTTCAAAATATTGATCGAATCCACAGTTACAATACCCCGCGAATACTAGCATTTGCACTTCAAATACTCACCTTGAGCGAACTGATGCATCTCCAGAACCAGGTCGAGTATATTGTACAAAAATAGCAATGGACTCAGATTAAACACCTGCAGTCACTATTTTTACCATTTCGAAACAGCTTTCTGTCTCTTTTTCTGATAGGAAAAATTCACACCAGAACAGTTCGAAAAACAGTAGAGCTTAAAATTTTGAAGTACCCCAGTCCTCTGTTGACAAATCATGATCAAACTAATAACAACAACAAGCCTCACTCACCAACCTCTCGAAAAATCGAAGCAACTAACGTAGAATGCCCTGTCTGCTCTCATCCGAGGGGAACACCAGCACCCACGAAAAAATCCAAACAGCACAACGCAAACTTAAACCGCACGAAAATGGGGGGTAGCGATAGAGGCAGAGGGAGATTGCCGCACCTTCTTCCGCTGGCTCGTGAGAACGACGACGGCCCGCTCCATCACCTCCACAACCTCCGCCTCCATCCACCCCTCCCCCTTCTCCTCCACCCACACCTTCGACCCCTTACGGTAGCTCATCTCGCCGAAACCCTAGCCCGCCGCCTCTCCCAACCCTAGCCTCGCCGGCGAACCCGGCGGGGGAGGCGAGCGCGAGGCGCGCGCGGCGGGTCCGGGCGCCGCCGAGGCCGCGGTGACTACTCGGGGATCCGATTACAGCGAGGCGGCGGCCGCTGCTTGGAGTGGTCGACTCATGGCGAAATTTTGGCTTTGGCTTGGCGCTTCTTCTCCCGTGCGCTTTCTAGTGGCCAAAAACAATAACGCGGTCGCGAGCCCGGAATTCCGAGCCGCGCGGGGTGGTGATTGCAAATGATCCCGCCGACGTGGCACGGAATTTGAACGGTTCAGGGGTGGAGCCGTCATTTCCGCTTACGTGGCGGTGGCGGGCCCGCGAGTATCAAGGTGGCGTGGGGTGTGGGGCCCGGAGGGCAGAGGCGTCTTTTTTTAGGGTGTGGTGGAGCGAAATCAGGTGGGACCCACCGGGAGGTCTGGTCTGTTCAAATTAGCCGATCTGACTAACTTGAAACTTTTGAATGCTCGGCCACATGGGATGCTTTCTCTAACTTAGGTCCCTACTTGGTTCTATATTCACTAGAAAAGGTCAAATGCATTAAGGGCTCATTTACAATGAGGGACTTTGGTGTGTCCTAATATCGTGATTTTCTAATTTTATGAAACTACGGTAGGAGTGAGAGCTCTTACTTCTCCAGTTTCTAGTGTTCGAGTATCGATAAAATGTCCATAAAAAAACATTTGTACGATCTTTCTTTTTCGATCCATTGTAATCTGCCCATAAATATTAAGGTACATGTTTTTTCAGCGTATAACTCTGAATATTAATTTCTTTTGCGATATATTATTAACAACTATCAAATTAATATCAAGTAAAGGTATTTTCATATATGAATAGAGCAGTACAGCTTTCGTTGCATAAAAATATATACTTTTGGCTTAATTGTTAATTGAATGTTTAAAAGTTTGAATTTTTCAAATTTAAAATTTAAACACATGTAGTATTAGGATTTCAACTATTAGCTCAAAGCTCATGTTAAGAAGTTTACACTGCTTTCTCGAGGATGATATATACATTTTAATTAATGATCACGGACAATATCAGTCCCCTCAAAAATTAAAATTATCTCTACATTATAGAACTAATATTATGTAAATAAACTAATATCTAGAACATAAGAAACACTGGATGCTACTCAAAATTTATTTGGACAGTAGCTGTAATTATTTTCAGAATTTAAAACTAGTTAAGATCTAGATCTTTAGCTATAGATATTGAAACTTAATAGACGTAGCATTTGTAAATAAACTATAATTCAGAATTAAACATCACAAAAATCCAGTTTAGCTTAAATTATCCGTATGGTTAAAATTGATAATTCTTTGTCACTACACGTAGTCTGCTTAATACAATATAAGAACCTGAACGAGAGACCCAAGTGAGAAAAACATCTCGGCAAATTGAACAACAGATCATTAGCTACGTTTGAGAACTAAGCATCTATGTAGCTACCTCTAGAAACGTACATTCCTTCTCGGGTTATCAAACCAATATACGATATAATACTTCAATGTCAAAAATAGCAAGCGCAACAAGTGTAATTCAAATATAAGCTCTCCTCACAAAAAGTCAGCTTGAGCATGTAAACATTTGGCATCAGACGAAACACTAAAACACCCCTAAATCAGACGAGAAAACCATGAGCCAGATTCCGGCGAGTGAACCTGCAAAAATCATCTAGTAAACAACTTAGATTCCACGTACAAAATATCTATTTTAGATTGAAATTATAAAAATCCAATTTACTAATTGAAAGTACAAATAAACAGACAACCTATTTAGTCAGCTTATTACAATCTCTAACATAGTTACATAGATTATAGTAATATAATAAATTTATGAAATCGATATTTTCTGGTTATTATTCTACAAAAATTAAAATATCTATCGTATTTTAGCCCAATTTACTCAAAGATTAATACAGGACCCACCAGACGCGCCGAGATTCGCTCAAAGTCACCGTGCCAAGTGCGTCTGCTAGGCCTTCGAAATCGGATAGTTAATTCTCTACCGGTACAACTTACGAAATTACTATTCTACCCCTGAGAACCTCATAAAAGAGGTTGGTTGCCTCACGTGGCGGTGAGCCGGTGACTTGTCCTGCCCGACAGGGCGCGGCCGTGCTCCCACTGACCTCGGGCCCCACCAAATCAAGGGCCCGCCACGTGGCGCGCGCGAAGGCGTCCTCAGCTTGCGTGCGCCGGACTCGTTCGATGTGGTGTACTCTGCCTACGTTGCAGCCGTGCAGGGGAGGGACAGCTTGCAGCTGGGCTTCGGAGGAGATGTGCACGCTAAGGAAAAAAATTCTTTTCTATGCCTTTCGTTTTCTTCACTTGCTGGTAACTCCTGTGTTCTCCTTGGAGTATTGGGAGCCGTCCTTTGCACGGTGACTAGGTTTTTTTTTGCCCTCTGAAACCATGAGCGTGCCGGGAGAAGGAGAACCATGTTCCGGACGAGAACTCGACGAGTGCACGATTCGTAAGCGAGTGGATATTTGCTCACAAGCCCAGAAGACCGGGAAAATTGCTGATGCGATCCTTCGTCCTCGAGCTGCACATGGGTCGTCTCCGAATCCGATCCGATCAAATGGATACTACCACGTTACACATGCCGTGCGGTCTGGGCCAACAATTTTTTTACTGCTTCCTTGTTCGAAGGGAGACCGGCCCAGCAAGGAGCTGTAGTATATCGAGCTCTCCTCCGGCCCACGACGAGCAAGGCGGTTCGTCACTCGGGCCTGCCCACTCGTCATCGGCCATCCACCGCTCGCCCGCTCGACGCCACCGCGAAAAATCCACCGCGCGAGGCCGCATCAAAAGCCGCATCCCCGCGCGACGCGGCGAGGCCGGCCGCCCGGCCCCCACCGCGGGCGGAGTGGGGCGCGTCAGGCTGCTGCTGCCGTCCTTCCGCTCGATTCGATTCGAACCGTGGCCAAAGGAGACGCTGGCTGCCGGCGTCTGCGGCGCCATTACTCCTCGTGGCAGCACGTCACGAGGAGCTCGCCGCCTCGCGCTCTGGTACGCCTGGCTGGCTGGCTGGCTTTGGCCCTTGGCTTGGCCCCATGGCGCTGTGCTGCACGACGCCGGTCGCTACTATCAATCATCATCTCATCAGTGAGAGAGATAGAGGGGAAGAGGCGAGCCATGCAAAGGTTTGCTCGTCTCTGACGTTTCATGGTCATGGCCCATTCAGTGGGTTCGTTAGTTCAATACTAACTAGTTGGGTATCCGTGCGTTGCAACGAAAAAAAATTATAATATTAAAAGAACATCATATCACCATGTTTTAATGATAATGAGAACGCATGTGTCAATGAAAATGATTACGGTGATAGCAGATTCATCACCACTAACTATTTTTAAAGTAGTACAGATATAAGCACTATTGTACCATTTCAAGAGACCTATGCTGAACAAGTGAGGTGTAGCACCTGGCCATGAGTAGCATGGCAACCTGTTAGACCACAATTTTTTTAAAACAACAGTGAAATAAAACTGGATGCAGGAGAATGAAATGAAAAATATAAGAAAAATAAGCGAAAATATATTAAACTAATAAGACTGTCATGATAGCATACTAAAGACGACCCGTCTAATTGTGTCAGGTCAGCATGACATATTACCAGTGGCAGAGGCAAGGGGAGAGCAGAGGGGGGGCTATGGCCCCCTCCAAGGTCATGGCAATTTTTTAGGTATTGAACTGTTAAATAGTTATATGTTAATTAAAACTGAACATTACTATAAAATGATATTTTTATAGTTACATATCAACAAACACAATAATTAATGATAGGTTTATTGAAAAAACTATATAGCTTCTTATTTTATATACTTCTTTCGATCCTACTAATTCATTTGACTTGTTAAAAACTGATGATGTTTGTTATTTATAGCTTTAAAGTCCTACACTGTTGATTTTGTCTTTTTATTTACTTGTTTTCTTTGTTTCGACCATTATAGCAAATGATAATTATAATTTTCCTTGACAGTTTGACTCAACTTGTTCTAGCTCTATCAGTTTTAATGGTGACTATAGGTTTCAAGAGAGTACTTAATAATTTACATTAAGAAAGATATTACAACGTAGTTTGTCACCGATAAACTTATTGATAATTTCGATGTAATTTACATTGTATTTACCTCTGGACGTCTAGTCCCTTTACACATGATTCCTGGCTCTGCCGCTCTCCATACCATATCAGGCCTATTACAAAAGCTGTCGTGCATGGACTGGCGCCATTTGAATACCTTCACCAGGGAATCGCAGCGGCATGACCTGGGTCACATCGACAGCGCTGTCTAAAGCTCTGCCGCACAGTCTATCCGCGAGAGTGATTCTTCAGGCATAAACAGCACTCTGATTGAGCAGACGGCATCACACGGATGTTACCCCGCACCCTTTTTCTGCAAATGGAGGTCCCAGACGAACAGCCAAAACTGTAAGACCAGCAATCTTAACTGCAATTACCGAACAAAACACCCCCGATACTTAGGACTATTCAGCTGATCCTCCTAAAAATCTTACAAATTTCGTGCACTCCAAAGGATGCCTTTTTACATCATGGAAGCCTCACGAACTAAGAATAACGAGGGAAAGACAAGAATCAAAACATGAAGGGGAATAGCTTTCCGAAGGCCTAACAAAGCAGACGACATCATATTTACAGCAGCGAAAATAGCCGTTCATCAATGTTCTCATCTGATTCCAGGACACACCAGGCAACTTAGCCAGAATGCTACAAAGCTGCATCCTGGATTCTGGAGGCTGGAGCCATCAGACGGGCATTCTACTCTGTGTTCTGTGAAATCACCTCGCCGAACTTCAGGAAGAGCTCCGCGTCTGACGTGCTCGACGAATTTGCACAGGAGAGCGCGCTACCACCTCGTAGGCTCACGTACTCGTTGACATAGCTCGGAACCGTGGATGACTGCGCCGGCTTTGAGGGCGGGTCAGGGCAGACGAGGCAGTCCAGGACACGCACTACCTCGTGCATCGTCGGTCGATCCGATGGCTGCCTCTTGCTGCATAGGAGCGCCAACTGGAACACTTTCCTGACCTCGCCGAGATCTCTGCATGTGTCGGCTACGTATGGGTCAACCATCTCCATCACTGTGTTGTCTGCAACTTTGGATAGGATCTGCAACGAAGCAACCAATGAGCATAAACCGCTTTCATGCAAACCAGGAAGTTCATCGCTAAACTCAACAGTTCACAACAGATGAACTATTCGTTACTGTTAGGACCAATGGGCTAGAATACAAATTTAATTATTTTTTTGTCATTTTCTTTCAAAAAGTGTTCAAGTTTGACAGGGTAGAAGAGTATATGCTTAAGCTAGATTACCAACATGTCGTGATCAAAATGGCAAGTAGTACTAGTTAGCTACAGTTTATACAGTGGTGTTGCCTGTAAATGTTCAGCTAAATGATTGAGGGCAGGGAACAAATATGGCAGGCTTTATGGGACACTGGCAAGCTATAATAGAGCTTTCACCAGCCATACAATGAACCACACTACCAGGCCCGCCACAGTGCATATAGATCTACTCACATGATGACTTGATAGGATTCATGACGGGTCCCCTTGAAGGAATACAAACCTGATAATGCCCATGATTGTGTACGTATCGAGCCTCAAATGCAATGGTATATGGTGAAGGCATGGAGCAAGTTTTCAAATAAGCAGTACCAAGTGAATGAAAAAATATTTACCAAGTGATGGAGATTGCACTCATCATCGACTGCTCTTTTGCCGGTCAGTAACTCAAGCAGGACAATGCCATAGCTGTAGACATCTGATTTCTCGTTGAGGCGGGATGTGCGTGCGTACTCAGGGTCAATGTATCCAATAGTGCCCATCACGTAGGTTGATGTGTGTGTCTTCGAGGTACACAAGCTCTTGGCGATACCAAAGTCAGCAAGATGCGCCTCATAGTCCTTGTCTAGGAGAATGTTCTTCGATTTTACATCCCTGTGAATTATTCGTGGGTTACAGTCATGGTGAAGATAAGCCAGACCTTGTGCGGCACCAAGAGCAATCCGGAGCCTAGCCTCCCAATCGAGTTTTTGTTTCTTGGATGAACCTGCTGAAATAGTAAAGGAGTTGCAAATTAGTATATGGTTGCAGAAATCTTACCAGCTATTTATATGGAATGAAACATCCTAATCCAAAATTCCAAATAATATTAAAGCATCAGATATCTTGTATTGAAGTGACCAGAAGGTGTTTGTGGACAGATGAAGTGATGGCTACACAAATCAAAAGAGTGTTTTAAATAACTGTGGAACTGCACTGCTTTCAGCAGTCCCTATGTACTCGTTTGCCATGTTTCAGGCTTTCAGAAATGTTCACTTACCATGTAAGACATCCCAGAGGCTGCCGTTTTCCATGTAATCGTAGAAGAGAAGATTCCCAGAAGGTGATAGCGAATACCCCTGAAGACTGACAAGATTTCGGTGTTTGATACTTCCAACAGTCTCAAGTTCAGTCTCGAATTCCTTCAGGCTCTGTGGGTAGTGAGCATACAGTTTTTTTATTGCCACCGGCTTGCAGTTCTTCAGCACACATTTGTAAACTGTGCTCGATGCCCCATACCCGATAATGTACTTCTCACTCAAATTTTCAGTCATCCTCATTATATCATCATATACAAGGAGTGCCATGTTCATGTGAAGGATCACAAGCTTTGGAGGAAAATTGCTCAACGCTAGGGCTGGGGCATGAATATCTATCACAGGAAATTAATCCGTTAACAACCAAGCACAAATCTATCAAGTTGAGAGCCAATATTGTGCAATACCCTGAGACAGGTACTAATTTGCCAAACATCTACCAAAATTGATGGGTTAAAGCAACAGACAGGGAACTCTGCAGATGCATCACCTGGTTTGCTTACAGATACATCTTTGAGGACTTGTGGTCTGTGTGGCCAGCAAGAAGCTAATAGGATCATCAGCAAGATAACAAGCCCACTGACAGCAATACCAAGAATTGCAGACCTTGAGACTGAGGCTAAATACAAAACCCGGGATACAAAATTAGAAAACTTATTGGTGGTGTGGTTATATTTCAGAGCAATCCAATGAAAATAGCATTTTACTGACATCTTTGTGCATGGCTGGATGAATAGCATGAAGAACCAAACCAATAGCCACAGAGTCCAGGATTACCCAAGAAGCTGAATTAAAGATCAGATTATCAATGAGACATGACATACATAAAGTTTATGATAAGTTATTTTTCAAGGGATTGGTTAATCCCCGAGGACACTACCTGTCAGGTGAAAATCGTGAGAAGTTATTGTCTGTAGGTACAATGCCAGTCAGGTTGTTGTATGATACGTTTCTGCAGCAACGCTCGAGAATGAAAGAGACTATCAGTGCACAGCTTACATGTGAAATCAGTTCAAAACTTCAAATAGCTTTTCAGGTGTTTAACTTACAAAACATTGAGACTGAAGCAGTTCATAAGCGAAGAAACATCCCCAGTTATATTGTTACTTTCTAGTTTTCTTAAAGAGAAAAAAATTACATCAATTAAGCAGTAATCAAAAACAGAATACATAAATTATTATGAAGTCCAATGGATACAGCCTTTTCAACTGTACAATACTAGTTAAAAGATTTTAAAGGGAAAAGGACAAAACACAGACTTACAACAGGATCATGTTTTGAAGCATGCCAACCTCTTGTGGAATCAAGCCACCAAGGTGGTTACTAGACAAATCACTGAAAACAAAGCAAGAGGAATCTGTATTACTCCCAGAGGACCAGAGTAGAGAACACC
>KE372737.1:371507-382291 GCA_000418225.1 Zizania latifolia | reverse complement strand
TATATCTTATATATATATATATATATACACGTGGGTGTGTCTGTCTCTCCTGACTAATAATACTATATTCCTAAATGAAATCTAACAATCTAAGCCTATAGTCTAGATTTTAATGTCTTAGATTATAGTATTATACATTATTTTATTACAATCAATTGTAATTTTTTACTTACTTGATTTTATTATTTTTACTGTCTTCGCTACCGGCCGTATATTTTGTCGTACGCCGTGAGCAGCAGAGCAGCACACGCATCGCAAGACGTGGCGGCAAGCGGCACCGGGCAATCCGACCACACAGAATGCCACACGGTTCGAGTCAACTCAGCCGCACTGCTTCCTTTTTCTCAGCGGCCCCACGCGCAGGGACAGATCGCGCCCCAGTTCCCGCAGAGTCCCACTCGTACACAGGAAAAACGCCCTCTGAAATCTCCTGTGTCCAAGCCGAAACCAAATCACGCCACTTAAATTTGCCCGACGAATCGCTTCCCTAATCGAACGGATCGAAGCATTAAACCACAAAAGAAAGGGGAAAAAAAGAGGAGAGCAGAGGCGACGAGCGGAGGAAGAGGAGGAAGGGGAGGAGGGGGCAGAGGGAGGCCATCCCATTCGACTGCAAGCTCGGGGTCAATTTTGGCGGCGGCGCTCGCACGCAGCAGGAAGAGTCGAAGAGATCTTCGCCGCGCGAAGCGTCAAAACCCTCCGCGCCGCCACCGCGTCAGGTGAGCCGATTTGAAGCGCTTTTCCCTACCATTTTTGTGTGTTTTTTCTGCGATTTTTTTGTATGTATGGTCGATCGTAGTGGGCGGTGATTAGCTTTGATAGTCTGTATGTGTTTCTACTGTTAAATCCTGAGAGCATCTGACTGCTTGGAGTGCGCGATTTCCCTACCGATTTGTCACTTTGCGGTTATTGTTGCTTGCATGGTGGGGTTTGGAGTAGTCAAACAGTATGCGGTATTGTACCTTTGGCGAATTTTAGGTCAAATACCGAGATCGAGTGGTTGGTCCCTGCGATTTTGCTAGATTTTTTTATCCTGAACGTTTCGCTCACTCATGTTATATTTTCTTATACTTTGTAAACAGAGAAATCTATAACATCAGTATCGGATTTTGTGGTTTTGTTTGATTTGATGTTACCTAAGGATTCCACCTTGTACTCGGTGATTATTCAGGAAAAGTGCGATGATTATTCAAGTGGAGCGCTTTTTAGTTATGTAAAGTGTGCACAGTTTGTTGTTAGGTGGCTTTTGGTTGGATATTAGAGTGAGACACAAGCTGATTTGTTCTGTGTGAGCTAGAAATCACTAATTTACGTGTTATTAGAAGCGATGAACTGTAGGCTGTGCAGGCTGTAGGTTCAGTCCAAATGTCCAATTGAATTTAAGTGGTTCAAAGCTGAGAACATGCTTTACTTGTTCTGTGGATGCTTCCACTGGACCATGATCATGTTGGAATGCTCACATTTTGTTACTCGAAGCACTTCCATGATATAGGCCCTGCATCCTGATGCTGTCCGACTGATATGCATATGCTCACTCACACTACTGGAATGAATGACAATATCCTTGTTTGCATGAATAGGAGGCATTTAGAATGGTGGACAAGAACGATGGATCTGAAGGGATTAAATTCAACACATCACACCTGATGCAAACAACTGAAGAGGTAGCGAGAGCATTTATCGCTGTGGCTTCTGCAGCTACTGTACAGTCAACACGGCCATCTGTGGTGTACTCTTCCAGAGAAGAGAGTGGCAGCCCAATGCAGAAGTTGCAGCAGCAATTTTCGAAAATCCTGAAGGGGTTCTCAACGTCACCTGAAGTATATGGATCTTATAATCCGGAGGTTCTCACCACACAAAAACGTCAGTGGTCAAGGTTTCAACTAAAATCATTGGTATGTATATCTCATTTAGTCATTTTGTACCTGTCTGTTGTTGGATATACTCCTGCAGAACTCGGGCCATTAAGTTAGAGCTGTAGGTCGAGAGTGGATGAGAGACATGACTACTCTAACTGCTAGGAAAGAGTACACAAAACATAATTAAATGTGCAATTTTTATATTAGTTATTTAACTGTATATCTTCATTGGCGGTTGTTGTTCAAGCATAATACTTTAATTTTTCCCCTCAACAACATGTACAGGCCATAACATGGTCACAATACACTACAAACAGTCACTTCAATGTCTATGTTGTTATTTTGTCCCAAACTTGGCATCTCTGATAGCCATTTCCTTGAACTGTCAACTGTGTGCATTTTTTATTAACACTGTTGTTCTGGGGTTTTAATTATTAAATACCAGCAATCATTTAATGTTGCTTGTCGGGCCCAATGAACTACCACATATTGGGTACAATTTTCATTAAAGTTCTGTTTTGATTCTTTCACCTTGCTCATGAATCTATCATCTAGTGACTTATCAGCATGTTGCTGAATTACTTAAAATCATTTATCTTGTGGATAGGTTTTACATTTTGTAGATAATACTGAGTGGTTAGCATTGTTCTCTTGTAGAAACCTTGAAATTGTACCTGCCTAACACCTTCGCAATGCTCTGAGTACTTATTCCAGTGCAATAGATCATAGATGCATTTAATCATGCATGGTAGGATTGGATACACACCGTGTTGAATGACGTAACATTTTTAATCTGGTAAGACTGGTAAATTGTGTCACATGATCTAGAATTAGATGTGCTGTGGTTTATCATAGATGATTATCACAAGTCGTTTTGCTTCAGCACACAAGCAGCTGTTGAGTTTTTTCTTTCTGAATAGGTTTCTGAAGGGTATGCAGTTGTTTTCTCAATTCCGTTCTTATACCCTTTCTGGTCTAGCTAAAAACTACCAAACTTCTTTTCTGGACCAGGGTAATAAGTGCATCAGAGAACCATCACATCTTTTTGAGAGCATTGTGATTGTCGGTCTTCCTCCTCAGGCAGATATCCATGAGCTGGAAAATATTGCACTAGGGTGCAATGAGGAAGATGTAAAGAAACCGAGAAATATATTTGGCAGCAACCACCACCAAGTTCATGCATTATCAAATTTGGAGCCACAGGTTATAACTCACCTCATCCCAATTGTTGGCTTCTTTCATGCACTTGTTACTTTTACTGAATACTTCTGTCTGCCATTAGGTTCTTTTTGCATACCCTCCAGAGAGGCCTCTTCCACTCAAGTACAAGGATATCCTCTCATTCTGCCTTCCTGGAGGTGTCCAGGTCTGCCACATTTGGTTACATGCTGCTAATAGTTTCCACTTTTTTGGGCGGTGGAGTTGGGGGTTTGCAGCAGATTGCAACCAGAATTCATATTTTTTGTTTCTTCTGCATTGAAACACATATGCATTGATTGCTTATGACCCAATCCTCCATCTGGTGTTTTGTCAGATCATGCACTGTAAACCCACAAATAATTTACTTATGTATATGTCTGTATTAGGTTCATGCGGTGGAACGGACCCCCTCATTCAGCGAGCTGAATGAAATTCTCCTAGGGCAGGTGACTGTTTGTCAGCACTGATTTTGTTTTCAATTCTTCTTTCAATCAATATAATATAAGAGAGGTGCTCACTAAAGATTTACACCTCATGTAATATAGTCCTGTATCATGATTTGATATGTAAATCTTATACTCTAAGTTGCCATTTCAGGAACAACTTAAAGAAAGCAACCAATCTTTCGTATTCCGTTTACAGGTAAATATATCTCTTTATCCACCGTATTACTTTGAATTTACTTGGTTGCTGATTATTGAAAGAGTACAGGTTGCTGATGACTCTACACTGTATGGATGCTGTGTGTTAGTTGAAGAGATTGTACAGAGTCCTTCGAAACTGGTTTCCATGCTCACAAGCGAAAAACCTATCTTTCCACGCCGGAGTCGTTATGTAATAACTACGCCCCGATGTTATTGCATCTTTTCCAGGCTCCCATTCTTTGAACTACATTTTGGGGTGCTACAGAGGTATAGCAGTTATCATTTGTGCTGTGTCTATGTTTAACTTTGTTGTATGTGTGCTTTTATTACTATCTGGATCTACGCCTAATATTGATATACTCCTTGATGTCACTTTTTTTGCATCTGCCTTTAACAAGCAGTATTCTTGTGGAAGAGCGACTTGAATGGCTCACAGATGGGGTTAGCATGCTTACGTCATTGTCACCTGAGGAAACCTGTGAGGATGATGATGTCTGTGAAGGAACTGAAATTACAGCAGATAAACAGTATTTTGATGGTAATGCAGTAGATCTGGAAATATCCTCCAAATCAAGTGTGGGAGCCTGTTCAAAGGAGCTGTCTGACACTGACGGCAGTTCTGGGTGTACGGATAACCAACTGGACTTAAACTGCAAGGAAGTCCAACAGGAATGTGGAGTTCAGGATAATCTTGTAATGGAAACTCTTCCTCAGTGTGATACTCTTGAAGGGTCTGGCAATTTTTTTTCAGAAGATACAACCGCTGATCAATCTGGGATTAAGCTTCATGAACCGGATTCTGTACCAGTTATCCTTAATGAATCTGGTACCACGGAAAATTGTGGCAATTTTTTGCAGGGTGATGTGGATGATGAACAGCTTGACATCTTTGTTAATGATACTATTCTGCCTCTTATGCGATCTCGCATTTGTGAAAGCTCTGAATCATCTCCAAGGTATGTTATTCTCCATATAAATAAGGCACTAGCATGCTATTTACATAAACTGTTGCATTGCTTCTTGAATACTGATATTGTCACTTTAAATCTTCTTGTTACTTATAAATTCTGAGCTTCAGTAGCTGAATGGAATCATAAAGTAGTTAGCACTATCTATTGCAGTTCCCAGGACTCTCTTTCTGAAGGCATACATTTCAGAAGTGATACCCATGAATTGGCTTTGGAGGAGCCATCATCCATTGGTCATGGAGATTTTGTTGGCCACAGCAATATATTGCAATGGGCTAAGGTTCTATATGCATAAACATTTGGTCGGTTGCTTTTTTGTGTGTGGATATCTTTTTTAACTTATTGTTTCTCCAGGCAAAAAAATATGGATCTCTGCAAGTTGTTTCTCTATACTATCAGTTGCAGTGTCCTGCCAGGGGTTCATCACTTACTTTCCACCCATTGGAACACCTTCATCCTCTAAGGTTTCACCGGCCAGGCGAAACAGTTCTCCATATTGCTGGTTCTACTATTGATCTCCGGTCATGTGATACAAGTTTAGAGGTGGCTGAGGTAAGTTTTGCTGATGCATTGCAATATTATGCATTTAGCATTGACGATCACTCTGGTGTGACGAGCTATTTGCTATATATAATATAACTTCATGAAATACAAGAATAATATGTATAAGCTTTCTCCACTCCTTTTCAGATGCGTAATGCACTATTTGCGGAGGAGGAATCGACTGCTTTATCAACATGGGCTGTGGCATCCATATGTGGATGCCTCAGGTTGGAACATGTAAGCATCCTTGGCATATTGCTGAGATGATATATCTCCTTTGCCAAACCTAATTAATTATATATATACCACTACTAGTTGCTTGGTGCTATCATTTTAGAAGATCACCGTCATACTTAAAAATACACAAGTGCTTCACTGCATACTATTTGCAAGTGGCCAATTGCCTCATTCGTGTGCAATGTGTCTTTATTTTTTAAAAGAAATGTGCTTAGAAAGTTATAATCACACCAACAGGATAAAGCTTTAGCGACACAACCTTTGCCCTTTGTTACTGGTTCACTGCAGACTTAGTTTTTTTTACCTTTTTAGATGGGAATTTCTAAAATAAATAACAAGATGAAACTGTAATTGGTTAATGTTGTGCATTGAATGTAATGCACTTTGCGTCTTTATAACATGAAATTGCTTGTGTTTTGCACTATGAGCAAATGCCCTTTTGTATTGCCTGTTTGTTCCTTCATAATGGTTCCATAATAAGATAGAGAGTGATGTCTATCTCAGCATTTGTATGACTCATCCGTTGCACTAGATCAGTCTATTTTTTATGTAACGGATGGTCTGTTTTTCCACATCCTTGTGCATGTGCTTTATCCGTGTTGGCACAAAAACTGAAGCTGTCTATAAATTGCTTGGGAGTACTACCTAACATTTGCGTGTATTTATACACTTGAATTGATATTGTTGGCAGGTAATGACACTTTTTGCTGCAACACTGCTGGAGAAACAGATTGTTATTGCTTGTTCTAATTTGGTACGGCTTGAAGTCTTCTAAATTGTGGTGTTATCTTTACATTTGTTATTTGTTACAATTCAGACAAGTTAATCTGTTGCTTATATAGTTATATTTATCTGGGGATCATATAGCAATAGAACTACCATGCATTAGTTGTTACTCTGTAAAAAAGTAAAAACCATCAATATATCTGCTGTTTGTTATTTAACTGTGTATGCTTTAGCACTAGCCTCTAGGAACACATACAATGTTCCTTTGACGAGTCATGAGTTTATGTGTTATAGAAAGAGGAATGCTGGGAACTTATAGGTGACAACTTCGGGGTAACTTAAATTTCTTCATGATGGCCCTTGAAGTACTATATATCCTTTTGAGTCTTTGTGTAGAACCTTGGTTGGCCCTTTGCCGATCATTAACGAGAATTCAATATTAATGAAACTATTGCTTACATTCTATGTCAAATTCTCAATTCTCATATTTCCAATTGCCAGGGAATACTTTCTGCTTCAGTTTTGTCCATCATACCTCTAATACGCCCATATCAGTGGCAGAGTCTGCTCATACCGGTACATTGACGTTGTGACTTTGGTTGAATCAAAATTTAGCACAGCTGGGCAATGTATTTACTCTTATATTCTGCATTATTGTTTCTAGGTCTTGCCAAACGACATGCTGGACTTTCTTGATGCACCTGTTCCATACATAGTGAGTTCTCGACGTTGTTGTTTGTCTTAATCAAAGCAAAGATGGCAATGGATAAGATTGTACATGTGTTGTTAGCATGCACATTTAACAGGGTCTCATGAGACCCAGATTTATAGACTTCTGTTCACATCGGTTTACCACTAAATATGTGGATAGTGTTCCAATGAATGGTGATTTGGTACATCATCAATTATGTCGCCAATTATTTCAAAAATTAATTTTAGATTGAGTTAATGTGGAATGTGTAATCTTGAATTAACAGCAGTCATCATCCTTAGGTTGGTGTGCAAAACAAGTCATCTGATGTACATTTCAGACTACCAAACGCTGTGGTTATTGATGCCAACAAGAATCAGGTGCATGCTATATTGCTATACTGTAAATATTCCAGTTTTATTCTGTTGTTTTATAGGGAATTCAATTCAGTGCACAACTGTGAATAAATGTAAATAGACAAGTTTCGCTTTCAAGTCTTATCTGTTTTGGGGACCTCTTAATGATTATTATGTTTTCTCTGCTGTTCATTTCAACCGCACATAATGCAATGATATGAATCATTCAACGAGCTGTTGTTGATACATGTATTTATCTTGGCATGTAGATTAAGTCTGCTTCTGTCCCGCAACTCCCGCAGCAGAGGGAATTGCTTTCCGCCCTGCGACCATATCATTCCAGACTAGTGGGAGAAAGTTATCTTGCAAGAAAGCGACCTGTTTATGAATGCACAGATGCCCAGGTAATTTCTTAATTTGTTTGATTTTTCTTCATCTTATTTTTATCTCTTCCTAACTAGGATGTATCTTGTTTTTCTTGAACATCTGGGATGTGATAATATATTGTTTGCCATATTTATTTCTCTTTTGCTGATATCACAAGTATATAATCCATAAATGTGCTGCACTGTCTTCATAACACGTTTATCCTTGGGGTTTCGAGATGACCACTGTTCATTGCAGTCTCTAATTTCTGTTTTGTTGAAACGATAGACCTTTCTGGTTCTGTATATAAGTTAATGCATTGTAGGAGCTTTTGTAGTCAAGGCCTCAAGGCACATCTAATTTTCTAAAAATGCAGGTGGAAGCTGCCAAAGGTTTCATGGCAGTGCTTAGATCCTACCTTGATTCTCTGTGCTCCAACTTGAGATCTCATACTATTACCAATGTGCAATCCAACAATGACAAGGTTTGTTGTTATTATAGTGTTGTGTCTGGTTACTCTGCATGCCTGTTAAGACAAATTAAAGTATCTGTCTTGTGATGCAGTGTTACTAGACAGAATTGTTATCAGCATGTCTGTACAAGTGTAGGATACTAGTTATTAACAGTTGCTTTCTGTATTGCACAGGTTTCCTTACTTTTAAGAGAGAGCTTCATTGGTTCTTTCCCGACACGCGATAGGCCCTTTATGAAGGTTGCAATTTCCCCCTTTTTGTTGTGTTCAATGGAATTTCCGAGTTATGTTAGTGTAACACATACATGTAGGGATAATCTAGTTTTGTTTCTTTGCTAGTTAAGTGTTGTAATAGTTTTGTTGTATTTTTCGACATGCATCAAGGCAGACTTTTGAATCTTTCACCAATTTCTTTTTTTAATATTTAAACTGGATACATGAATGTTTTCATGACCGGTGTACTGCTCTATGGACTAATGTACCTGATGTTCTCTTTTTCTATCGTCAGCTTTTTGTGGACACACAATTGTTCTCAGTACATACAGACTTAGTTCTCTCCTTTTATCAGAAGGACTGAGTCTCTTTAAGAATTTAACCATCATCAATGAGCTGATTTGCCAAGGTACGCAAACTACTTTCTCTTTTTGTTATGGCAAGTCTGGCTTATATATTTTAGAGTTGATGTATATTTTCTGAGGCACCACATTATTGTGATTTGGTTGACGAACACTGCAAATTCTTGGCCATTCACTGCAATGCATTATAGCCATTAATATTATTGCTCCTGACTATGCAATTCTTCCAGGGGGAGGAAGAACAAATTTGAATTGTTCTCTTGGAATCCTCAAAAATCATAATAGCTAGTGTGTGTTATAGCAAATGTCCATACAAATAATTTGCAGAGTCCACCAGCGAATTCATGATTATGTGGTGTGTTTCGCATATACCAATAAGTGTGCCTATGCTCCAATTTTGCCTTTACCATATATCTCGTGTATTACTGATCTAGTAGTGTGGTATCTTCATTTTGGAGTCTGAGCATCACGTATTTCCCTGCTTGCAAAACAGTGAAGTTACTAACAGTTACATCTGGAAACCTACTGGTCACAAGAGGTTGGCCAAAGGATATAGGACCATAAATTTGTTAAGCGTATAGCTTTGGTAGTAATCCCTTGATCTACTCTAGAAAAACAATTCGATGTTAATCAATTCACAGAAAAGTCCGTGTGATAACATTGCCTATGAGCTTTAACGCCTTTAAAAATCTGTAGCTAAATACTTTTCCAGCTTTAAAGGTGTCTACTGCATGATGATTTATAATAGTTCTGATGTTTTTCTTATTACAGCCTTTAGACGTTGATCTCAACTGTACATACTGATCTTGGAAAGATGAGCTGCCTTTTATTACTTTGGCAGCTCGACGTTGAGTTAACAAGCTGCAAGGGATTAACCCATATACTGTTGGAGAAATGGTATATTGTTGAGATACAGATATGGATAATAAGCCAGAATGGCGTTCTAGCTGTTGTACATTAATTTGGCATGGCTGTTGCACGCAGCCACGCCATTTAAGATTTTGTAGGCAGTAGTTGTCCATCTTTTGCAGTGACTACTAAAATCGATGCGTCTTTTGATGCAAAATCTCCGGACTTGAGAAGACCTCAATGTTCATTTTGCAGCTGTTCTGTATAGGAGGGGGAAACCCAAAAACATACGGGCATTTGAAGAATGAATGTGTTACTCCGGTATTCCAAAGTAGTATTTCTATCTCAATTTGTTGAGTAGTGGCATGTCATTAATATTATGCTGAGATGCATGTAGTTGGATTGTATCGTGAGTATCGTTCTTGTAGGTTTTACTGGACATTGTTATGCTGGGCCCATGTCCATTTTTCTGTCTGCTCTGAGGATCAGTTTGATGGCAGCAGACGGTCCAATCCTGCTTGGGACATTAGGAACTGAGGATATGATAAATTCAAAACATTACATTCCGATGGCGTCTCTTTTCTGAATTCTGACGGGTCGTGGTTGTAAGCTTTGCATATTGACTCGTTTGTGGAGTTAATTTCTGACAGGTTGTGATTGTAGGCTTTGCATATTGGACGATATCTGTGTCCTTTATCCATTGGCTCTTACCCATTCGAGTTACAGCTGTGGGGCAGATGGGTTTACCTCCTCTTTAACTGTCCAGATGAGGATCGAAGACCGTCATTGACCAACGTTCGTAGTAGTATTTTTTAATGTCAGTCAAACTGTCAAAGTGAGACGCATAGAAAGAAGAGTCTTGACGACGACGAGCCAGCTTAGCTAGTATAGTGTCTTGCCTTTGGTTCACGTCAAGAGATTTGAGCTGTGGATGATGATTTCTCCTAAGTCCTATCTAAACTCAGGCAGCACCTGTGCCCACAAGTTGGACTCCTTTCGAGGCAAAACCCAATCGCCCGAGCAAGAACTGAGCAGGCCTTCGCTTCTAAAACAGTGCCTTATTACAGCCTAAAGCCTGTTGTTTCATCAGCCAGGAGCCATGTTTTGTTGCAGTACTACCCGTCAGTAGCAAGCTGAAGTAGTAGTAGGCGTGGACTGGGGCGAGGAATGCTACAGGATACAGACTACAGGCCTACAGGCCTACAGGGCGGTGCCTGCGTCGCTGCGTGCGCAGGGAAAAGGGCTCCTCTTTGCCCGTGGGGCGGTAGCAGAGCAGGAAGAGCGGGCGGGGCGCAGTG
>KE372737.1:336133-363711 GCA_000418225.1 Zizania latifolia | reverse complement strand
GCCCGCGCCGCCCTACCAACGCCCGGCGGCGCACGACGCGGCTCCGTACCAGGTGCTGTACGACGGGCCCTACGGCGCCACCGCCCGCACACACGACGCGGCGCCATACCAGGCGCTGTACGGCGGCCCCTACGCTGCCACCGCCCGCACGCCCGCCGCCGCCGCGTTCCACGCGCAGGTGAGCCCATTCCACCTTCACCTCGACACCACCCACCCGCACCCGCCGCCGTCCTACTACATGGACCACAAGGACTACGCCTACGTGCACCACGCTAAAGAGGTGCATGGTGAGCACGCCTTCTTCTCCGACGGCACCGAGAGGGACCACCATGCTGCCAGCCACGGCCAGTGGCAGTTCAAGCAGCTCGGTATGGATCCCAAGCAGAACACCACGCCTCTTTTCCCAGGCGGCGGCTACGGCAACAGCGCTGCGTCGCCGTACGCCATTGATCTTTCCAAAGAGGAGGATGACGAGAAAGAGAGACGGCAGCAGCAACAGCAGCACTGCTTCCTCCTCGGTGCCGACCTCCGGCTGGAAAAGCCGGCGGGCCAAGACCCCGCGGCGGCGGCGCAGAAGCCTCTCCGGCACTTCTTCGACGAGTGGCCGCACGAGAAGAGCAGCAAGGGCTCCTGGATGGGGCTCGAGGGCGAGACGCAGCTCTCCATGTCCATCCCCATGGCTGCGAACGACCTCCCCATCAGCACTACCTCCCGCTACCACAATGGTGCATACTACCTTCGTCTACACTGATCAAAATCGATTCTTTTTCTCATGGCGGGCTGTGCTAATTAACCATTTCTTCCCGTTTGGGCCGGTGGAACGTGCAGATGATTAATCTCTCGAGGAAGCCAATAAGTGATCAACACACGGAAGAATCCGACTGCTTCCTTATTGGCGTTCCGCGCGCTTTCAGGCTCGATTGGATCATTCCATCTCCAGACCAATCACGCATTGATCTTCCAAGACATCAGTGACTGGGCGAGACCGCGAGACCTCCTACGAGTTCGTCGATCTTCCTTCCCGTTTCCACTTTTTTCCATTGCCCTTTTTGTAATGTTGCTTGCGAGTGTTACTGCATTTTCTCCAAAATGGCATCAGAGACATGCGGGCGTGCTGATTAATTGGCTAGACGAGGTTAGACTCTTCCTGAATCAACTAGGAATAGATTTTCTCCCTGGCTCCTGTCAGTCCCCTGTAATATCTGCAGCAGCAGCTTGTGAGCCAAGCGTGTTCGCTTTTGTCGATGCCCTTTTCTCTTTACGATTCCTTTGCCTGTGATTGTCACATATGTGGATTCTGCGTAAAGCTCAGTGGCCATCTTGCTTCATCGCATACTTTATGCTGTCTGACAAGTCGGTATAATACTCCTACTTGGTTACAACTATACTCACTTACTAGTTTTACTGCATGCTCGTCGTTAACATTTTCTCAGCAACGACTGCTGTTATTAGTATTGCTCTTCACTTGGTCTTGTTAGCTTTTGGGTTAACGAGCACTTGTTCTACCGTTTTTGCTGTCTACGATGGCACGATGCATTACCGTTCAGGCTATCCCTGCAAGATCCCAAGCAAAAAAGATTCTCTCAGGGTCTCTTCTCCCCTGAACCATTTTCCCATTGACCGGCAGGCTAATGCTGCAAGAAGCTGGATGCAGAGCTAGCTGCAGTGGTCAGTGGCCAGTGGCCCTCACCGCTGCAGAGTGCAGAGAGGACTGTAACTGACACCTGGGTCTCCATGGATTCAATGCCAACCGCAGTGCAATTGCTGCCGGCCCCCTGATACAATGTCAGTGGTGTCAGCTCTCGCGTCCATGCGAATGAATGATCCATGCTCAGCCTCAGATTGCTGCTGTCCTCTACCGGCGCCTCCTGTATTCAGTCTGCCGCGCATGCATGCATCCATGCATCCTACAGAACACACAGATGACACACATAAGCTTTTGCTTAGCTCGCCGGCTTGTCCTTGTGGCAGCAGCCTTCAAAGCCTGCACTTGCTGTCTGCCGCGAGACGGTGTCTGCCGGCCAGCACCGTGACAGTCTCGCCAGTCATTGGCGCAAGTACCCGTAGTCGTGTCGCTGACGCGTGGCCCCACCTGCGCCCAAAGCCCTGACCAGTTTGCATGCACAGTACTCTCCCAGTACTAATATAGGGTGATTGATCTAGCGCTCAAAAACAGCTTATATTTTGATCCATTATATTACGAGACATGGGGGTTATTGGTACTCCAGCTGCCTACTTGAGCTCAAGTGTTACTACCTGAAAATTTTTTCCAGAAAATACATGTTCCACGTTACGGCCTTCGGTTCATCGAAGAACAGTTTAACCCGCAGAAGTTTGTTTCAGCACGAAACTGAAAGTGGGAAGTGCGATTCGAAACGATAAACCGCAGCGGCGGGCTCTGCATACAGTGGTGTATAATGCGGCCAATACGCTCTCGGCAGAGCTCACATGTGCCCAGCTCCAGCATGTACGCGACGAGCTGAGCTGTAGCGTAGTTAGCACTTAGCAGTAGTAGGAAAAAGGCAGTGAGTACAACATCGCCTCTGCGACTCTGCACACGTCTGATCAGCAAAACGAAACACATGCGCAGAGGGAGAGAGAGAGAGAGATAAGAAGCGGAGGAATCGGATCCACAATATATTTACTGCTATCATGTCAAAGCAATAATTTCTCAGTAAACTCAATTGTACTTTCTTAATTAAATGTTATTAGGAAGACCAGCACAGCTGATAGGGTGCAGCATGACGTGAATCGCACGTGGGAGTGGCGCAGTGGCGAGCGGAGTGAAGTGACCCACCGCTCCCATTTGCCGCCGCGCGCGTCCGTCCCCCCGCGCCCTCGCCTTGCACGGTTTTGGTAGGCCTTGCCATCGCGAGGTGCGATGCATAGATGCGCCTGTTATTCTACTGACACTACACTGTCGCCTTCCCCCGCCGTGCGTGACCTGATCACGACCATTCGCGTGTAAGCCTTGCATGTGCTCGCACCTGATCCCGTGGCACGCTTGGTACCACTCGTGGTTCAGTGGGTGTGAGAAAAGCTCCAGGCTCGATCGAGATTTTTACTAGTACCAGCCGTGTGTGTACACATGCGTGCATGCGCTGATGCGCAGCCTTGGAGAGTGGAGATTTTACAACTAGGAGGGAATTCAATAAACTAGTGTCGTCATTCGCGGCAACTTCTGAGCTAGACTGCCTAGACAGGTTGATTACTGCCAGATTACTCGTTTTTTTTAGCGTTTCGGCGAGGCATCTGATGTCCGTCTCGGGATATGAGGCCCTGCAACGTGGTGGTCGCGGGCGCAGCAGGCAGCAGCTCGCCGCGAGCTCGTACGGTACGTCGATCTACCACCGGTGGCGTGAGGAGATTCTCGCCGCGTTTAGTTTAAGCGCTCGCGTTTTGGGCAGGCCTGGGCGCCTGGCGGTTGTGAAGGGATCCGATGCAGGGATGTGGCCTGGTTTTCCGTGTTGTGGGGGGAGATGTCACGGCGCGCGACAGCATTTCTCGTGTCAGCCGCTTAACTAAACGCCTCAATCTGAGAGCTCGTCGTCAGGGATCAGCATCTGTCAGCTGGCCTCAAGGGTAAAGAACAGTAATGATCAGCTACTACTTGCAGTCCTGCGGTGTCAGAGCTCCGTCAGGGACTCTTCAATTCGCTTGGAATACTGCAGTGACATCATACGTACCCTGGACCAAACGAAACGAGGACTTGGTCAGTGGTCACTTTGATTGGTCAGGTATTCAGCCCAGATTACCGTGAACTAAACAATGCGCCGCTTCTTCAGTAGTAGCAGTATAGTTTTACCCAGGAAACCGCTGTTATTTTTGTCATACCGGTGGCCGCTCTAATTCAGCAGAACAAATAGCCAACTCTTCTTCTTTGCAAGCGAGCATTGCTTCAGATCCGAACCCAAAAAACCCACCTGGTTAAATTACACAATGCAAACTTGCAAGGTGGACAAAATCTTGGACCGCGCCACCCGCGACATTGTGGCAACTGTGAAGCAGCGCAACGGCGCCGCGAGAACGCGTGATGGGCCATAGCCCATACCGTCTCGGCGACGCGTTGCCTTCTGGCCTCTCCGTTCACGGGGCCAGTCCACATGTATCAATTCCCGCGTGGTTTAATGCCTAGTTCGCTGGACCCGGACACCGAACTAAGAAGAAAAGGATGTGTTTGATTGGAATCATTGTGTGAATATACGATATAGTTTCGTAGAATTTATGTATTATAGTGGATTTAGATGTTTTATTGTTCATATAAGTGGATTCAGACTACATTCACGGATTTAAGAATATGAACTTAGTCTAGCTATACATATATACTTGAATCGAGCTTCACTCGTATTTAGGACGATGAGATTTGACTACTGTAGCACGAGGCCCACTTATTAGCACATTTGTTGGGGAAAATATCTCCCGCTGTTTTTAAGGTTGACTAAAAGTTGATCAAGAGACATTGAGCGTCGAAGCCCTCCTCCGAGACCTTTTGGACTTTGACTAGAAGAGTGTTTCAGAGGCCCCTAGAGCTGTGAAGCCTGCGAACCATGCTCCGCCGTATAACTTTGGAGGCCCTAAAACTACTCCGGAGTAATGGCCAAAACTAGGGGCTCCAGTCTTCTCTGACAAGACATGTACTTTACGTTGTTCATACGGTATTTTATCATACTAACCCTATGTAATCCTCTATCACTACTATAGTCGGTTATAACCAGAGGGTAGAATAGTATTATCCTGTTGTACTTTGTCTATAAAGAGCGGCCCTTTCAAATGTAAAAGGAGGGCTGGACGGTGATTCATAGATGATACAATTTACTGGATGTAGGGCTATTATTCAATATTCGGAGGTCTGAACCGGACTTAAACACTTCGCATAAACACAAGCCCTTTGAGGCAGGTTAAACCTGTTGGCGTAATTATTAATTACGCCAACAACATTAAAATTAAACTGTATCCACTCATACAACCTCAGATTTAGCATACTAAATAAAAAATCAATTACTTGTATCTACTCATATGGTCTTAGATATAACCAAACAAATATTCTTCTATTTAACATATATGATTCAACTTAGCATGTTTCTCTCATCTAAAATATACGATACACATCGACAAAATCTCGTTTAATCAACCAAACAGATCCAAGTATCTGTCTCCGTCCCGGCCGACTGCTCTCCCTAGTCTCACCTGGATGCTGGGGCGCTTGTGGCCGTCCGATGCGGTCATCCCACTCGATCCAACGGTGACGCATGCCGATGCCTTGCTCTGGAAGATGCACCCTCTACGTATACGGTCTCGAGGCCATCAATCGCTACTGCCTTTCCCATTCGCGACCATTTCTAAGGCAGGCCTCGCACAAATTCGAAACCCGTGCCATTCCCTTCTCCTTCCTTCCAATCTAACTATCCAAGGGAGGCGATGGCGGCGGCGAGGCTGACGCCGAATGGCGTGGCGGCGGCGCTGGCGGGGGACACCAACCTCAAGCCGGTCGTGCAGATCGTCGAGCTGCGCGGCGTCAACGTCAACGGCGCCGGCGCCGGCGTCGCACGGAGCGACAGGTTCCGCGCGGTGGTCTCGGACGGCGCCTCCACGTCCTCCGCGCTCTTCGCCGCGCAGCTCAGCGACCTCGCGCGCTCAGGCGTCCTCCGCCGCGGCGGCATCGTGCAACTCGTCGAGTACGTCATCAACGACGTCGGGCCCAGAAGGTTTTCTTCAGCATCCACACCCATTATTCCCCCACCTTGATCGATGTGTGAGTGTGACTGCGTGCGATTGGCGCCATTTCGGTTAGGGTTCATGCCTGCGCGTGCTTTGTACGTGGCACGCATTCTGCGGTCGGTTTGGATTCCCGGTTTCAGTTAGTCTGCGATTTAGATTAATACTTATTTGACAGTTGGTTGCTAAATGATGTGTTTTCATGCTTCTCCGTGGTCTACTTGTGACATTATTTGATCGGTGCTTGTTAACTGTTTGTCTGATTGAATTGAATTTCAATGTGGATTTTATGGTTAGAAAGAGGCCTCAGTACGATCCAAATTGGTACTTGCCACTTGAGAGGAAGAAGATGGGAGGAGGAAGAAGGGTAAACTAGGCATTTAGTAGGTTAAAAAGTTAAATGTGGCAAATTAGCAAGCATAGCAACAAAGATTGTAGCAATTTTACAAAGCTACTTAAGTATGGGGCAAAAGAGAGCATGCCACCCAACTTTGTGGCATGAAAGCGATTTTCCCTAGTTAATTGGTTATTATTCTGTATTACTGACTACCAGATAGTTGGCTATGCATTTGTGTGCCATTTCTAGCAGGTAGCAGGTTAACTGGTTACTGGTGAGATGCTTTGGTCAGTTTGGTGACTACACAGTGTCATCCGATTTAGTTCCTTAATTTATTAATGCAATTATTTTTTTACTACCAGCCTAGTCTTTGATAAATTTTTATCCTTTGTTTACTGATGGGTGATTGGGTGCATTATGGGGTGTGATTTGATCATCATACTTTACCTATTGATCGGCAATTATACTTACATCATCTGGTTCTGTGAACAGATTAGATCAGTAAGTAGTGTATGTCTTTTAGATTTAGCTACTGGATTCAACATTACAAGCATACTACGTGGTGCAAGTCAGCATTGACTAATTTTAAGTTGATGCTTTTTTTATATCCTGTTCATATGTAGTTGGAACTTGGAAGCATAATTGCGTTAATTCATGTTGTGTTGGCAATACTACAAATGCAAATATGAAGTTAAGTTTCTTGCTGGAAGGCATTTTAATGAACCAAAGTGCACATTTAGCAGTGTGAATTATCATAGTTGGTGCTAATGAGGCTTTTACATTCTCATCTTCAACTGATTTGATGGTGAATTAGATCAAAATCAGGAATTATTTTGTGTGTTTAAGCTGACCTGTTGCAATTCCTGCAGGATTATTGTCATTCTGAACCTGGAAGTTCTTGTTTCAGAGTGTGAGATAATTGGGAATCCAACAATGCTTTCAGAAACTGGATTTCCTAACCCAAATTCTACGAGAGTTGAGCAGTTTAATGGAGCACCTCAACATGGTTTGATTGCAGGAAACACATCTGACACAACCACAAGGCCTAGTGACAATGTTTCAGTCTTCCACCGTTCGATGGCAGGAAACTCCTCCAACATTGCCACTAGGCCCAGCGACAAAGTTCCGGTCTTCCAGCCAACAGTCCAGCCATCCTATCGCCCTGCACCCAATTACAAAAACCATGGAGCAATCATGAAAAATGAAGCCCCTGCTAGAATAATTCCAATATCTGCTTTAAATCCTTATCAAGGCCGCTGGGCTATCAAGGCTAGAGTTACTGCCAAGGGAGACATCCGCTGGTACCATAATGCTAAAGGTGATGGCAAAGTATTCTCTTTTGACTTGCTTGATTCTGATGGGGGTGAGATTCGGGTGACATGTTTCAATGCCCTTCTTGATCGATTCTATGAAGTTGTGGAAGTTGGTAAGGTTTATGTGGTATCTCGAGGAAACTTGAGACCTGCACAGAAGAACTATAACCATCTTAACAATGAGTGGGAGATTTTATTGGAGAGTGGATCAACCGTGGATCTTTGTCCTGATGAGGACAGTTCCATTCCCTCCCAGCGGTTTGACTTCAGACCGATCAATGAAATTGAGGATGCCCAGAACAATGCTATCCTTGATATCATAGGTGTTGTTACATCTGTCAATCCTTGCACCACAATACAGAGGAAAAATGGCATGGAAACTCAGAAAAGAACTATGAACCTGAAGGATATGTCTGGTCGAAGTGTTGAGGTAACCATGTGGGGTGACTTTTGCAACAGAGAAGGCTCACAGCTGCAAGAAATGGTTGAGTGTGGGGTCTTTCCTGTGCTGGCTGTCAAAGCAGGAAAAGTGAATGAATTCAGTGGCAAGTCTGTTGGCACAATTTCGTCAACTCAGCTCTTCATAAACCCTGATTTTGCTGAAGCTCACAGCCTGAGGCAATGGTTTGATGCTGGAGGAAGAGATGCTTCTACTCAGTCCATATCCAGGGATATCACTCCTGCAGCATCAAGGAATGAGATCCGAAAGACAGTAGCACAGATCAAGGATGAACGTCTTGGAATGGGGGACAAACCTGACTGGGTTACAGTGAAAGCCACCGTTATATTCTTCAAGAGCGACTCCTTCTGCTACACAGCTTGCCCTAACATGATTGGTGACAGGCAGTGCAATAAGAAGGTGACTAAGGGTACAACCGGCAATTGGTGCTGCGACAGATGTGATAAGGAGTTTGAAGATTGCGATTACAGATATCTCCTGCAGTTGCAGATTCAAGATCACTCGGGAACAACTTGGGTGACGGCATTTCAGGAGGCTGGGCAGGAGTTGCTTGGCTGCTCTGCACGAGAACTCTACACACTTATGGAGCGCGAGGACCCTCGCTTTAAAGACACCATGCTTGACTGCTTGTTTCAGGACTATCTGCTCAGGCTGAAAGTCAAAGAAGAAACATACGGTGATGAACGCAGAGTGAAGATTACAGTAGCCAAAGTGGAGAGGGTTGATCCTTCAGCTGAAAGTAAATATCTGCTCGATTTAATTTCAAGGTCCTCGGCACTATATTAGCAGCCTCTGCTCTACTGCCTGCTAGCTTCTTCGCCGCGCACATCCAAGAGGTGTAGCAGTGTCCATAGCCCTCGCCCTCTTGCTCGGCGCCCAAATATTTTTACCTTATTTAGGAATTTATTCAGGTAAGTGCCGATATTTCCCCTTTTATGCCAGATACTTGGATCTTAACGCCAGCGAATGTACCAGCTTCTATAGTTTATATAACTTTCTCTACCCCTTGTTTTAACTGCGCGGTTATCTCGTAGCCGTAATTTCTCTCGGAATTTTCGGTTTGTACAGGCCCGCGTAGCTTTACTCTGCCATGACTAATAACTCGTTGGTGCTCCCCTGCTGCTTATTGGAATCGAACTTCAATGTTATTGCAAATAGTGTTTTTAACAGAGACAAATGTTTGTAGAGAATGGAATCTGTCGTCGTCTTTATTGATAATTGCTGTATTTATACATGAGGAATGGACACTAGTCTAGGGATGCTTCGGTTAATGAAAAACCGCATGCGCGGTTACATTGAGATCATTTTCTCCGTAACAAATGGCGTTCCTTTATGCAGCTTGACCTCACTTAAAAACTGTACTTTCCTGGTTTGTTAGGGGCGGGCGCTTGCATGAAGTATCAAACTTGCTGGTTTCCTCTAGCCGCTGGCCATCATGAAGTATCAACCTCCTTTAAAGAAACACGTGAGATCAACACTGGCATGCAGTTAACCATAGTACTTCGTATACACGCAAGGGTCTCTAGAGATCTAGTTACACGGTAAGCTAACCAATGAATCGGGAGAAGAAATTTGATAAGCTAACCAAGGTTCTCTAGACGTCCAAAAGCGTGCATCCATCCAGTAGTTTTTTTTCTCTATTTGCGTGCAACGCATGGATCACAAAAAACCCGAACCTTTTCCCTGTACAACCTTAGTGCTCTGCCCCGAGAACTTGATCGGCACTGTCAAGTCGCCAGGATGGGGCTGCATCTCAGCAAGTTCTTTCACCCGTAGCAGAATCGATGGTGGTATTGGTATGGCAGAAGGGTTGTTTTTCCGTGGACAAACACCCTGCTTGGTGGAAACAAGACGTGAAGAAAATGAATCAAAGATGAAAAAAATGGCAGGAGAGAAAACGGATTGATGAGAACTTGAGAAGAGATTGTTTACCATACATCGTTTTCTTTGGAAAGCTGTGTCCGGCTGGCCCTGATCAGATTCCGCCACTTGTCCTGAATAAGCATCATCATTCGTTAGAATATGAAATATACGAAATAAACGTACGAGTTGTACAAGCATTACACCTTTAGATCCACTGAGGTGCGGTAGGAATACGAGAAGGCTAGTCTTCTAATCTCGGACCATTTGCCAGCCCCATATCGAGCCACACCATCAACCAGCTTCAGAACCTCCGACAATGTCCATGCCTGATGATGCTTCCTCTTCCCACCCTGCTTTATTTTGGGATTGATACCAGAAAGATTCTTTCCATGCAGACCATGAACCTCCTTATTACCGGCTGTTTCTATATGTTCTCCTTTCCACTCTGTGTTTTTCTGACAAGTTGAACAGAAGAAAAATATTATATTGCGCATGTGATACAAAAACAAGGTACTATGTATTCCTAAATATATTCCTTGTTAGGAGTTGGTTCTGAAGTTGGATTTTCACTACGTTGTCCCACATGAAAAGAAACGTCCCACTAGTGGGACTTCTATGCTCTGCTTACATGGTTCCTCTGTTCACCATCTTTTTCCAAATTCACCCTATCTGCGGTGCCAGTGCGAACCTCAGTATATTCCACTGAAGGCTCAAGATCCTGATGCAACCAAAACGAAAAGTTCAGGTAAGCTACAGCGAGGTAGTTACACCAAGTCTAATAAGTAATAATAAATGATGCGATGAAAACATGTTCAGGCACTATGGTAGATTGCATCAGCTTTCCATTTCTAATTAGTTCCATGTCCTACAAGTTTCTCCATTTGACTTATTGTCAAAATTGTTCTGAAAGTGAAATATGGCAGATCAGATCAAATGGAATATTAGCACGTGGACGAGGAAACTTTTGGATAACAAGAACCACCATGACAAAGGTTCAGGGTTCACCAAATTCAATTTATGAAAAATAGCACATGATGATTGCAGCAAGTGCCAAGGGGTAAGGAATGAAATTGTGAAAAACAAAATCAACAAAATGATTAATTAAAAGTTGGACATGAATCTCTAATTAGTTGCTTGAAGTATATGTTCCCTCAGCTGACCTCTAGGTCAGAGTTTGACCTGTGAGCACAAAGCAATTTACAGGCCAAAATGTATCAAGAAAATGCCTTGTGGAAGCCAATATTATTTTGAGAAATGAAGCTACTAGCAATATCATATGAACAGAAGATACTTCGAAAAAGAAACATAAAAAAGGACATCCAGACATGTGTAACTCAGTTTCCAAGATGTAGTAACTAAATATTTTGTTTATGCTGTAAAGTAGTATAGTAACTACTAACTGAATATTTGTGCATATGTTGCAGTAATAATAAAAGGCAGTCAACTTGTCCAAATCTAGAACCATATAATAATGCATAAATAGATAATTACCAAAAATGGAACAAAGTTACTCCTAGGGCGCCCTCTTCTCATCCTTGAAACATAAGGTACATGTACACTATACCCTCCAAGAGTGTCTTCTCTAGTGTTATAGGTTGTACTCGATGAATCAACTTCATGGAAAGGTGTTGCCCGTGGTCTCAATAACACCTCATCATGAACAGGCCTTTTTACAGGTGAAGAAAATCTCCCAGTGGAGTCATGAGTCCCAATATCTGAGAGCTCCTCAATGTATCTTTTTGTTGGCTTTCTAATTCTCTTAGTTGTTCCTTGTTCAGTGAAAATAGTTACTTGTGGCTCATCATTTTCTGTTGGTACTCTTTTGAGCCTCTTGGAGGATCTCTGTTGCTCCCCACCCTGACAGAAAAAACTAGATCCTGGGTTCAAGAATTGGTTCCTAACCAAAGTAGCTTCAAGCTCCATCTTTGGTATTCCTTTGACAGTTGGTATTTCTTGTTTGGCACCCATGCCAATAACTTTATAATCCTTAACAACACAGCCTGAACTTGGAACATCACATGAATTGGTCAACCCCATTGCAATCCGTCTTTTGAGCCATAGCTTGTCCTTGACAGTAGTTTGACGCCCAAATGTGGCTCTAAATGCTTCCTGAAGTTCTCTAATTGTAAGATTGTCCAAGTAGACTTCTCCTCTTAAAATGGAAAAATCTGGCACTGAACTAGTAACCCCAGAAACAGATGCCCTTGTAGATGCATCATGTAAAAGTTTTGAGCAGGCATCAGCCTTTTCTTTCTCAGCAGAAAGGTCATTTAACACTGTTGATTTTATAGTCTCAGTGGAAGCATTATCCTGTTGGGGAATATTATTACTCCCTAGTTCTGTGTTCAGTTTATCTGGCTGCTGATCATGAACAGCTGAACAGTTTGAAGGAAGATTGATCGAATCATCCAATGTATGCAACCTGTCTTCCTGTGAATGATATGCATCTCGTTAGAGTTGCATTAACATGAATATGTAGATTGAAACAGTACATAGATGCATGATTAGTTAGATGGTTTAAGCTTTAAGGAAAATGGTCTAACAAAAATAGTTTGCCAAACCCCAAGCTCAAGCACTACAAAGTAACATCTTATGGATAATAGCGTGCAATGCTTAAAACTTACAGCAGACCACTTAATCAGCTTCATCAAAAAATTGGTCTGAAATTGTATTACCACAGCTGTGAATGAACTATAGTCAAGTTGATATGTTCTAGTATTACATTTCCTGTACACTTCAAGAACTCAGCATCCTCATTCTATGGGACTTCGTTATGCCTATTCCATCCAAGGCATCCATCCATACCAGTGTCAGTTCTTGACGATGATCTTAGAATAAGTCCCCTAACTTACTAAAGTTGTACTGTGGCAGTGAGGACACAAACCATTGAACTTTGAGCTGATAATTTACAGAGTCAGGTAGTCTATATTAAAACATGCCATATTTAGCTTGAAAAATATTGACAACAACGATACTTGAAAACATACTAAACATATTATCTAATAGCATAAACATACTGTCTGATTACAAAAAGGTTAGGCTCATGGCAAATATTTGTGAATCACAAGTTCACAACGGATAAGCAATATACCTCTAAGCCAGCATCCAATGTATGTGCCTGTACATCAGTGGTGTCTAATTTGGAAGGACTCTCTGTGAAAATTTAGTAAACAATCAGCATCTTCAGTAGTCAAATCGTGCTAGCTTGTAAGCTACAATGTATCATGACTTGGCATATTAAATTCTTGTTCTAATGAAGTATGATCACCAAAACGAAAATGATAATAATGTAATGATTCAAATCCATATTCTTGTTATGACAAAGTAGGATCCCCCAAAAGGAAATGATAGTAAAGTAGTAATTTGAATCAAATAATGTTATTGAGGGAACCTTCATAGTCAGGCTTCTTCAGTGTCATGCAATCATTAGTAAAATATTCCTCCACATGTGCTACATCATCAATAGAAGACAGATCAACCCTCTCATCATGAAGGAAATGTTCAAACTGCAGGACCTCATCCTCTGTAGCAGGAACAAGTGTTCCATCACCTTCAACCTGATCAGTTTTATAAAAATGTGGTTCTCAAAGGCCTGATTAAGGAACTGGAAACAACATGATGAGCTATGTATCTTAATATATAGACAATCAACCCATCAACGAGAATTTACCCGAACTAACTGGTAAACCACAGGATCAGAACTGCCATTCTTATCGAGGTCATTACCATCACTTTTTTTCTCTAGAGTATCTTGTGAACCACCCACCTCCATAGATCAGTACAAGCTTCATCCAATGCCACACTAATCAAAGTCCACCCAGATAAAATTCTACAATCAGCTAGAATCAGTTTATGATTAAGGTTAATAAGTAAATGAATAAATTCAGCAATCCTGTAGAAAACAAGATAAAGACAACACATGCAAGGGTTCTGACGACCTAAAGAGATATGCCTTAATGAATAAAAAAGAGAAAAAACAAGGATCCAGCTAATTATGTAACAGACTATTGCAAGATGACCCATACTGTGTGCGTGTGTTTGAGAACCACTCGTTTTTTTTCTCTTATTACAAAAAAGTGCAAATCGATGTGTGGTGCACCAGTTCCTCCTAGGAGTGGCAAAAGTGAACAAGTGAGACCTTCAAAATCCCACCCAAAACTACCGAACTACCCGCTGATCTAAACAATGCAATCATGGGGACGATCACACCAAACTTGACCTCAGTTAGCACTACAAAGTGATCGATTAGAGCGACTAGTATAGCAATTACAGGCACGATTAGGAACAGCTGGCTTTTTCACCTGACCAAAAGTTCACAGCACGAGCAAAGGTTCCAAATCGAAACTGAACACAGATCAAAAACCATTAATCACTAACAAACACCACAGCAAGTTCTGACGCAATCACCCCCCTGAGAGCTCCATTAGCGCAACACAGCACGAATATCTAGCGCGAAGACAGTTCAATCAAGCGAAATCCCACTCGATTGATCACGCAGTACTAAAATTACCACGAATAACACTAAATCTAACAAAAAAAACAACGGCAATAACTGCGCATAAACGCGAGGATTGAACGGATCGTAAACGCGAGGATTGAACGGATCGAGTGATCTCACCGCGATCAGCAGCAGCTCGATCCACGCAGCATTGCTCCGATCGCCCGGTCCGCCCGGCGGATTGGTCAGACCGCGCGAGAGGCCAGAGGAATCCTCCCCTCAGTTCGCCTCCCCTTTCCCTCTGTGAGGAGGAGGACAGCTTCGCTTCGGTGCGATCTAGGGAAGGGGGAAAACTGAAAAAGCCGGTCTCGCTTGCCACGGGAAGGAATAAGTCTGAACCAGTTGTTTAACCCATAATCTTTCAAATATCGTTTACTTAACCTCTAACGTAGTTTTACAAAGTGATTTTATCTTACTGATGTATCATGTTAGATAAGATTATTTTTTTCTTGTTCTTGCTCGTCTTCTTGTTCTCATCTCCTTGATGCTAACATCACTGTTGAATCCTTCAATCTTCCAAAAAAAGTAAAAGGAAAATTTTTATAATGGTTGGTGTAAGGTGACTGGTTGGTACCTAACACGTTGCTGCTGCTGTTATCTTTGGTGAATTTAGTACTAGATTTAAAAAGAATACCGGTTTTGATTATTTTTTCTTGTATTATAAACATAGTGCCTGGAATACTTTCTGTCTCATCTTACCATTACTTATTTTTTAGACAACTTTTGAGGCTCTAATTTTTATTTTTCTTTGTTCTTTAACATAACATGGCTAGAAAAAAATCATAACTATAAGGTGTGGAGATTCATCTTTAACTCAGGCTATAATCGGATGGTCTATTCCCTATCATCAGCTCGTCGTTTGTCTAGCCAAAGAGGGAGGGAGGGAGAAGACGCCGGAGTGAACGAGGCATTGATGGAGTAAATGAGAAGTCTAGGGACATGGCTGTTAGTTCTTTATGCAGACGCGTGTGACCAATGTGACAATCTTGTCTAATATGACGCGCCAACATGGCAAAACCACTTTGCAAAACCACATTAGGGGGTTAAGTAAATAGTATTTAAAAGTTAGGGGGTTAAACACATGGTTTATTAGGTCAAGAGGTTAAGTAACTAACTAACAATACTTGAGGGGATTATATAGACTTATTCCTCATTGAAAAGGAGGTGCTGGTTTGGAAGACGGGAGGGGAATTTGAGGGGTGGAAGAGCAGGGACGCCTGGGATGGAGTCTGGATGTGATCCGACGGGTCATCGGCGAGTGATGGGTTGAGAAGTGGCCAAGCAGCCGCAGATAGCACGGTGAGAGGATCTTGAGGCTGTGTTTGGTTCAACTTTTTCAATTAGCTTCTTGGTCAGGAAGCTAGAAGTTAAACCAAACAAGTCTAAGGATCAGTCAGCTTTTTTTAAAGCTATAGTTTTTTCGTACTATAAACTGAAAGCTGGGGTATCTCATCTTTCACATCTTCTCAGTTCAACTTTGAACGAAAATTACCCACCATGCCATTACTACATACCGATTTATGTAAAATTTTAAAAGGTAAAATTTTAGTAAAATGTATCATTTTAGTGTAATTTAAAAATATATAATTTTAATATAAATATTACAAAATTTCATCATTACAATAATTTACATGCAAAATTACATATTAATAATATAACCAAACATCACGAGCTACTAAAATAGAAATCCATAGTTATTCTAACCAAACAGCTTCTCAGCTTTTTCATAGCTCACAGTTCATAGCAGCTTTTTTACAGCTCGCAGCTTATAACAGCTTTTTTAGAATCTACAGCTCAACTAAACACATCCTGAGTCTTAGGCTTCTCGGGCACGCCAAGATTGGGGGCAATCTATACCGTACTCACCAATATTCCACGAATTCACTGTTGAATGGTTGTGCACGTGATATGATCGTGCGCTCGCCAGATCGGTGCAAAAATCAAGCGTCGTTTGGACCGGTGGGTACTTACGTATGCTAATCAGGTCTATCACCATCTGGAAGTTTGAGGAGTGCTCGCTACACGGTACCGTGTTCATGCCGATCTGATATATCACAACGAACTGTGCGTGTTTTCTCATGAGTATCTGATGTGCCTATGAGTTGCGATTTTCGTTGGTTTTTTCTTTAAATCGGAGCATATCAATTATCTCTTCCTAATCATATATGACTTCTAAGTCGAGATAAAGCAGTGTTAACAAAATCGTATCTGTTACTGTTGATCGGTGGTTAACTATAATGCAGACCTATCGTCCGGTCAAAAAGTTAATCTGAAACTGCCCTGTCAGTTTCCTCAAACCTGGATATTACTACATGTCTGATCCTCTAGATCTTGCATTTGTCAGCGTTGATTTTGTTTTATTATATTTAGTTTATTGCCTAATTAGTATTTTATTTTAAAATTTACGAGGACTATAGAGACATAGAGTTTAATTACTAAACTTTTATCTGTATCCGTAACCAATCCGGTTAACCTTCAGTAAAAAAATTAGATAAGGTCCTGCCTCATAAGGGCGGGTCCCGATGCCACCGGGAAACTGCCGTCCCTGGACGGAAGGTTGTGCGTGCGGCTGCGCCCCGCCGTGGCCGTGCCGGTCGCTTCCCCCAGGAAAAAAAGGCATGGCCGTGCGACGACGTGCGAGTGGAGTGGAAGGGGCCAGCCCAGACGAGCCGACTACACTAGTGGCGTGGTGGTGCGGTGGTGGGGGTGCCTGCGGCGCGGTGTCCCGGTGGATTCGCGGTGCCCTCCCACGGGACGAGAAGGGCCGAATGCATGGGGTGACGCAGAGAGCTGACCCAACGGCAAGATGGGGAAAAAACAGAGGACACGAAGAGGTCGTGTGTGACTGACTCGTGAACTCTCGACAACGTTTTTCTGCACTCTGGTAATTAACTAATTAAGACTTCGCGAGGTGGCATGTGGCAACGAACGACAGGATGCATTCAGCATGCAAGTCGTCGAACGTGCACGTCTGGGTCAGCATATCATGTGATCCAACCAACGATCAAGATGCCAATCATGGTGTGTGGTGTTTTGTCACAAGTTCCTCTGTGTGTTTCAGTTTAGTTTTTTCACGCACTGGCGTCGGTATTGGCCCGCACCATCATGAACCGCAGTTACAAAAAGAGCACGATTCGCATATCTTACACGGAAAGGAATTGTTCATTGTATCCATCAGCGAAAAGACACCCCCGGATGCCCTTTTCCTCAGTTAGCTTTGCCGCTCAACGAAAAGCTTATCTGTTTACGACCGAACTAACAACACATTAATTCAACATCCAGCCAAAGTAAATGGAAATCGGTGAGTGGCACACATGTATACAATGCAATATTGCAGTGTGCCAGCATTCTAGTATATGTACATCAGTTCACTGCTAACTCTTCCATCGCAAAAGGAAAGAAAAAAACAATTTGTTAACACTTATACTAGGGTTGTGTCGCTGCACAACTCAATTTTGCTTTACCAGTACGCCATCGCCGCACGGCAACAGAAAATAGGCGAAAACTCGAGTGCGGGCAGTGTCACCCGCGCCCCCGTTTCCACCTTTGCGCGGCATTTTTCAAACCCCCGGACACCTCCGCACGAACGCACCACCAAACCGCACCCATCCTCCATCTTTCCTCGGTTCTCCTCGCGATCGAGCGAGCTCACCTCGTCCATCGCCTGCCCCCGCGCGGCGTGCCGCGCGGGAACCATGTCTCCACAGCATAGCGTCCGCCCCCCGCAGCCACGCCTTCGGGAGAAGCCGTCCTTCTCCGCCGCGCTGCTCGACGCCATCTACCACTCTCTCGACGCCGAAGGCAGCGTGCCCGTGTCCCCGCCGGAGGGGTCACCGGTTACCGGCCGTCGCCATTCTTCGCAGGGTAACCTGTCGCCGTCTGTTTATACTGTGCGGTCCCCGCGGCTGCAGAAGGCGCCGCGGCCGTGCCGCGTCCAGCCTGACCCACAGCCCCCGCTCCTCCTGCCGCCGCCGCTGCCGGAGTCAACGGCGGACAGTGCGAAGAAGAAGAGGAGCAGGAAGACGAGCAAGAAGACCAAGTCAGCGCCATTTGCGTGCCTTCTGAATGCTATACTTTGCAACAGGAGATCGGCCAAGTCGGTCGAGCCGACGACGCCGCGGGCTCTGGCGGTGGCGCCAGCAGTCACGGCGGAGCCGGCGTCGGCGAGGTCGATCCTGTCATCGAGGGCTTCCCGGCGGCAGTCCGCGGTGACGGGAGGGATTCTGACTCCGGCGAGGCGAGCGGTGCGTTTCTCCCCGGTGGCGGTTGTGGTGGACGATGAGCACGGGTGCCGTGATGCCGGGGTGACGAAGCTGCGTGGCGCGGAGATGGAGATGGCCGCGGCACAGGAATCGGCTGCGGAGGCGGAGAGGAGGGTGGAAGAGCTGCTGCGCGCGCTCGGCGTGGGGGAGGAGAACGAGAGGGCCAAGGAGAGCAGCGAGTCCAGCTCCGACCTGTTCGAGCTCGAGAGCTTGCCGAAGTTCGACGACGCCGAGCTGCCAAGGCCGAGAGCTGCTCCCGGACTCGCCCTGGCACGTCCGCGGGCGCGTGTTTTTCGACAGTCGCAGAACGGCATGCTTGCTTATTGATACTCTACGTGTTCGTGTTAGCTCAATGCAGGTTTGTGCTTGTCTAGATGAGTGTTGGAAATGGCACCGTAATTCCAGCATGCATTCAATTCACTTTTCTAGATGGCGAGGCTGGCATATCGATCTCGAGTGAAAAGCGAGATAATCAGTGCGATACCAGTAAAAGAAAAGAGTGCAATAAATTTCACTATGGTGCCGAAGTTCTCTAGCCGGCCCGGCAGATTTTTCACCCTGGTATTTTTCTACCTGCTGATTGTTTCACTACAAGGAAGCCATTCATCCAATCATCCCAGATAAGTTCCACAAGAATAAGACCTGAAGACGTGCCATGCATGCACTGCTAGACCATTCCACGGCCCAGCGGCCCACACTACGAAACAAGCCGTGAGCCTGCGATCTTAGTTATGCTCACATCCCAGCTGCTAATAGTCATATGTCAGAGACATATCACTAAAAAAATATAAAACCCTGAAAAAAGCTTATCTAGTTATCTGGAACAACATGCCATAGAACTTGCCGGGAATCAGCACAAGGACTAAAAAGATCTCCAAATCCAAGGTCAACAGAAGTGTGGGATCAGTTCTCCAAAAGTATCACCCGTCCCAGATTCAGTTCATAAAAATTGGAATCAATAACACACAGTGATTCTATGCTTTCTGTAGAGTGACTAGAGTCTGTACTGATACCACTATATTTGTTGGATTTGTTCTGTTATTTTGTCGGACAAATATGAAATATGTACTAACACTACTATAATATTTGTTGGGCTATTATATTTGTTCAGGAGTAGTAATTTGCAACATCTCTTAGATCGATGGAGCTTAGGTAGACATAATTATCGATAGAGTTCCGTGATAGCTTTCCATAATTATGCTCGAGGACGATATGCTTCGGGAGAGATGTTATATAGGGAATCAAATAATCCTGTCGACAGAAGAGGAAAAAGAAGCTCAAAGAATACTAGCCCAGTAAGAAATGAGTCTTGATTAGGAATAGTATTTATTATAGAGTCCTGGTTAGGAATAAGGTTTATTATAGCTTATTTTAAGATTCAGATCAGTTATCTCCTTTAAAATAGCTATGCTATTTTTTTTAAAGAAGGACATGCAGATCCGATTTTGTTTTAAAGCCATAGCTATGCTGTTATTAGCTTGTAATTATATAAGCCAGCATGCATTAAGAAATAGGATAATTCCTTATATGTTATTGATACTTAGATCAGAGGACCGGGATTGAGCGCCGCCGAGGTCCCCGGCGAAGACCGGCTTTCGCCTTCAAGTACATGTACAATCTCCATTCAAGATCTTCTTGCTCAGCTCCTACCTGTGACAAAGAGCTGCACGAAAACAAGCAAGACGGCATCTATCACACAGGTGTGATCGGTGCAGGGATCGACAGCCTGCTCTCCGTTTTTCCTTTTCTGTTCTTACTTTCATCTGTATAAGTTAAGTATGAAGTGGCACGAAGGCTGTTTTTAGCACTCTCTTTATAACACAAAGTTAGATAGAAGACCGATGCCCGCGTCGTCGCTCTAGCGGCGGCTTAGGCGAAACCTATCGCCCCAGCCGCCGCCGCCGGAGCCCTCCGTCGGGATCCCCAGGAGGCGACGGGACCTTTTTCTTCTTCTCCTCAGCGAGCGAGCAATGGTGAGTGCGTCGGCGTCCGGCGGCCTGCGCCCAGATTCGGCGCGCGGTGGTGACGCTATGGCAAGAAGCGACGGCAAGACGGTGTCAGCGTTGCGGCGACGGAGGGATGGTGATGGCGACGGCGTGGCTGCGAAGCATAGAGCTGTGTTGGCGCATAGGTGACATAGCGACGGAGTCAACGCGGCGGCTGCGTGGCGTCGGTAGGGGCGTCGTGGGCGGCGCGGAGGTGCGCGGCGTGGGGGCACGCGAGGTGGCGCCCGGCAGCACTCCCGTCAGCGGCACGGAGTCGGTGCCGATGGTACTGCTTTGGTGCGGAGGCGCGCGGCGACAGCGCGGAGGCGTGCGATGGCGTTAGCGGGCGACTATGATGCAAACTCTTCTGTTAGTCGGCGCGCTGCTGAGCGGCGGCCATGAGGCGGTGCGTAGCGACTAGGAGGCAGAGCCCGGCGGCGCGATGTCTAGGAGGTTGCGTTCGAAGGCCGAAGGTGGCGTGCGGCGTCCCTCGGCGATGGTTTGGGGATAAGATATGTCTTGCGACGGCGGCTGTGCAGGATATGAGATTGCTCGGAGCTGGCAGCGGCCAACTCCTCTCCGGTGTTGTTTTCCTCTAGTGATATCTCGGCATTTGTTGGTTGTCTCCTCTCGTTTTCCTCTTCTCCCTTCCTTTGGAGCTCCTCCCATTCTTTGGCCGTCTTCCTTCTCGGTTGTGGGGTGCTCCCTTGGTCTGGTGATAGTCATCTTCAGGACTTGTGACCTTTGTCTGTTGTTGTTGCCGTCTGTAGAAGTGGTGTCAGTGGCGACATGCTAGCCTGATTTGAGGGCGGCAGGGTGTTGTTTGCCTAGGTGTTTTTATTTTTTCCTGATTACTGTCTTCCAGTGCAGTAGTCTTATATTGTCTTTTTCTATAGCAATATATACCTCCACACTGTCTTGTGTGGATTGCTTCGAAAAAATTAGATAGAAGTTAATACAGAAAAAGCAAATACCACGCAGTAGTTGTTTGCAAGCAAAATAAGTACTTACAGAACGTTATCCCTGAACATTAATGCTATTCCAACATGGTAAACACGAAATCAGTATAAAAACTCCTCCAATACACAACTGAAAACCAACGCCGGCAAGAGATGAAGACTTGCCAACTACTAGCGCTGTTCGTCGCATTTGCCGTCGTCCTCGTGGCGGAGGCATCATCAGGTTCAGGTAGCCTTACATCCATCCATTCAGATTTCAGAGATGTATATATGTTTCTCTGTGATTTCTCCAAGATTGTCGGCCAGGACGGCCATGGCGAGCGAACTGAGCTTGAATGTTTGATCCATCTCTGCAGATCAGAATGTGAGGGTCAACGTGAACGACTGCCGGTATACGAGGGTGTTGCCGGTTGTCGCGTGTGAGCAGAACTGTCACACGGAATGCACTCGCCTGCACCCGGACGGGGTAGGCGTTTGCGTCAACGAGTTCTGCGCCTGCTCCTACGACTGCACCTCTTGGCCTCCCTCGACGGCGCCCACGGCCAAGTGGCCAACTCATCACCAATGATATGACGATGACGTGATATCTATACATGTCCATGTGTTGCATCAATCTGCTAATTGTTAAATCTTCGTGTCTGCAACTGTTGTTCACATAGGCATGTGATGTGACCATATTTTTATTTGAAAAGTTATCAGATGGCTTTGATGTGCATGGAAATAAAATGCTTTTTATTATCATTTTTATCGAAGACCTCACGGTTCTGCATTTATAGAATGAAAAAAAGAAGTATAACCAAAAGTCTAACAATACTAACTCTGTTTCAAAATATAAAATATATAATTTTTTACACATTCTTTAAGTTAGAATGCTAACTATTAGTTATTTTGTTATATATCATTAACAACTATTAAAATAATAATATATCAAATAAAACCATCGCCATATATCCTTCTGGACAGCTACAGATTAACCATCAGCTCTTGGGTGTCAGATCGAAAAAATTGAGAAACCAACGTTCTCTCTCCATCACAATTCCTCGTGAACAGTAAACTCTTTGCAAGATCTTCACCGTCCGTTTGTCTATCGGACGGCAGATACGTGAAACTACATATCAACGCATGCATGAATCTCAACTCTGCAATTCTGCATCTGCCTTACAGAGGGGATCTCTACGGCGGTGGAGGATAGGGAGCAGGGCCTCTTCCCGCCGGACAAGACGTGCTCGAAGGTCATCAGCTCCGGCGCCGGCGACCCCGCCACGTGAGGAAGTGACCGCATGCGTCAGCGTGGGCTGCCTCTGCTTGCAGTCCTGTGCTATCCGCCTAAGGCCTAAGAACAATGCACTGCAGTGGCAGATTTCTAGGTGCCAGATATTTATAGATAAATAATTTCAGTTGCATCCGCTTCATGCACATAACGGAAAGAATTTCACTATTGTTTCTATAATCATGATTAGCCAAAGTTGTCACGCAATTTTGTGTGAAGCTTAATTGAAAGACAAATACAGTCCTTCCATTGTAGCCAACTGATCAATGATACATGTGATATTTATACGTGCCTGTGGTCGTCATCAGATTTTTAAGAGCTACCATCTTTATGTAACATCCCAATTTTCAGGTTGTTTTAAAACTTTTTATTTCAATAAAAATCTAACTGCGAACTTTTGGTTCTTTACCAAATTGTTGTTGTTGGTGCCAAAATAAATCCAAAGAAGCCTCAATGAATTTTCAGGTTTAAAAAGTGATTCTCATACTTTCGATTCATCCTTATTCTACTACCAAAGCATAAAAAAAACTTATTACTATTCACCATATGACAATAACCATTTCATTCGTTTATCTTTTCTTCCATTCTTTTGTTCCAAACTTTGGTCAATAAAATTTCTGTTGTAAATCAGTCAGAAGGGGTTACAGCCAATTAGTTTTTACCTCACCTTCGAAGCTCTGGTCAAAATAAAATTTCTAAAGCCCAGCATTTGTCTCACGCCTTTGAACCAATTCAAACTCTTTTGAATGCAGTGCAAAGAGTTAAAACTTTGGGTTCCTTGGCAATTTTCTGTTGCTTCTAAAGCTCTTTGCCCCTTTTCTCTTCTAAGAAAAATTCCAGTTGCCATCTCCTCTGTCGCAGCGTAATCCCGGCGGTCCCCAGCTTGCCTTGCGCCGCCGCCGCGCGACTCCTCTCTGTTTCTCCTCGCGCGAACTCATCCGTGCAGTGCCGCGCTCTGAAAACGTGGCCGCTTCTGCGCATCTCTGCAGCGCGGCGGTGAACCGGGGCCCATCAGCGGCGATGACTGCTTTCTGTTAGGGTCCCGACAAGCGGCGATCTCACTTGGCCGGCAAGCCTTCTGCGCCGAGCAGTTCGGCCGTTAAGAGCCGCGACAACAGACCCTGGCTTCTAGAGTACTCCATGACCGCCTATAAATACCCTGCGCCCTATGACAACCATCCTCCAAAACCCTGAACCCTTCCGCCGCCGCGTCAAACCTCGCTGGAGTCCATCCTGTGACATCTTCGGTGAGTATCTTCTCCCTCCCTCTCTATGTCTCTTCTAGGTGAACCAATCCAGGGAACATCATCCATGTCTCATGCCGGCTCCTTTTCTAGCAGCCGCAGTCGCCAATCATCCACCGCTCGCCGGACCACCGCAGCCCCAGAACTCTGCCCTGCTGCACTCCGCCGAACCCAAGGTAACACCTCACTCCGATTCCTCGAAACTGTAGCCTCTTGTTGTTTTACTTTTATTTTTTTAACTTATCTTAAAAAACTTTGCTTATAACTTCTTATCTGGTTTTAGCTTTACAAACTAAGAAGTTTTATTTTTTTAATATTACTTATTTACCAGATTATAATGATATTTTTTTATTAACTAGCGACATTTTAATTTTTTACTTTAATTACTAAATTATTAACTTTATGTTAATTTTAAGGGATTGAGCAATTATCTCTTTCGCGCGATTGATAACCCCACAGTTGAGAGCGGATCGATTCTCCTTTTTGGCAACCTGATACGATTATTGATCCAAATTAAATCTGTAACGCTGATTTCTTTTCCTGGGCTGCATGCCAGCAACACAAATCTGGGATCAGATGGAGCACGGAGATATCCGTATCCATTTGAATTAATGCTATTGCAGTAACAGTCTTGCAGAGCAGAGCTCAAATCGATCTACCAACGCCGGCCGGAGACGATGAAGACTTGTCACCTACTAGCACTCTTATTTGCCTTCGCCGCCGTCCTTGGGACGGAGGCAGCATCGTCGTCGTCGGGTAGGCGCCGATCATTATCCAAAAATATATATATTCAGAGATGTATGTATGTTTCTCTGCAATTTCTCCACTGATATAACCTGATCCATTTGTGCATGCAGGTCGTGGCTCGATCGCGAACGATCTGACACCGAGAAACTGCACGAGGGTACCATTGCCGGGCGTCTCGTGCTTGGACTGTGAGGATGAATGCGTTCGCCTGCACCCGAATGGGGTAGGCTACTGCCCCCCCAAGCCGAAGCCGCCGTGCGAGTGCGCCTACAACTGCTACCAGCCGCCCATGGCGGCGGCGGCGGCGGCGGCGGCGACCTCCGGCAAGTGATTTAACACGACGTTGAGTCGTGTGGTTTTGATGTGATCAGACATTCAGACTTATGACCTTAGCGATGGTTTTGCTGTGCTTTGGAAACAGTGGTGAATAAAAAATGAACTCTTCTCCGCAACAATTTCTCTGCTGTTTTTCAGATGGTTTAGCTAATCAATTATTCGCGAACTTACCAATGTTTCGAACAAAAGTTTCATGAGACCTCATTTCAACATATTGTCTTGTTCTTGTTGAGATAAGTGATTCCACGTTTAACCAGTATGTGCGTACATCTTCATAGAAGCTTTTTGCAGGTCAGATAAACACGCATGCTGAAGATGATAATAGCTTGAAATGGACATGCAGTGAACAATACTCGGCCTAAGATAGCTTTTTGGTTCAATTTCTAAGACTATTTAATTTAATTCAACGGGGAATGAAATAATCCCAAGGGCTATCGGGACACATCCTTTGAGCCAACTGTTCATCGACCAAATGCAGTTTTATTTTCGAAAAATGACCAAATGCGTGTTTTTGTTTCTGGGGCGGTGTCCGCTCTATGTATGTTAAGAGCTGGGACTTGGGCCGGGCCGTGCACGGCACGGCGGGCCATCGTGCCCTGTTGGGATGTGCCGGCACGGCATGGCTGACTATGCTGGCCGGACCGGGCTGGCATGCAGTAACCAATATCAGGCCTAAGCACGGTCCATAGGCATGAGCCTTATCAGGCCGTGCTGGGCCGACCATGACCTGTAAAGCTATAAATTAAAATTAATTTGTTCTGCCTGCTAGTGGATTGCATATTTGCATGTATACACTGTACATCCCGTGACCTGTGCTAACTCATATTCCTAGCTAGCTCCCTGCAGTACGTGTACGTTGCTGGTTACAGTAGGCCTATGTAGACATACAGTGCTCCTTGTTACAGTCTTACAGAGTTGCTGGGTCATTTCTATGCAGAGTGGGCCAGTGCAGTGCCGGGCCGGCCCAGAGTGCTGATCACCTTGGCCCAGCCCATGGCCCGTATATGGGCCGAGCTAGCACGGCCCATGTACGGGCCGTGCCAGGCCGTGTCTTGCTCCGTGCCGGACTACCGTGCTGTGGGCTGGCCAAAGAAGCACGGCCCAGTCTCAGCTCTTGAAGAATGCTCTAAAATTGGAAACAATTAAACATTACGCTCGTCAGTTAATTACTTAACTCTTTTGGTGGTTTTATTCCAAATTAGCATCGTCCGTTCCTCGCGAAAGCCGCCGAAGTATCGCGTTTGATTTGGCACCAATTTGGTTCAACCGTTTATAAGGCCACACACGAAAACGGCATTGTCAATGCAAATTACTCCTGAAATTATCCGCGATTAATTCCTGCTAATCAGATATCCTTATCCATGCAACTTATTAGAGGAAGCGATTCCAAAAATTATATGCACAGCGACACTATAAACACCCTCACTGGATAGATCAACAGAAACAAGAACTGCAGCAGCTAGCACAGCACCGTTAACAGTAGCTAGCGCAGCAGCACAAGCAAACAATACCCAGCCCAACGCCTGCAATGATGAAGGCCATCCAGGCAACACTACTGCTCCTGGCCATCGTCCTCGTCGCATCACCATCGTCAGGTGCACCATAATTAGAGCTAGGATATATCTCTCCGTTTTTGTTGTTTTGATCAGGCAAATTATCAAATCTATCTGTGAGTTGTGACCGGTTTGGTCGAACGTTCGAAACATGCAGGCGTCATGGCGGCCAAGTTTGGGGGGGCCAAGTACTTCCAGGACACCTGCTCGACGGTGATCAACCCGGGCCCGACGTGCGACAGCGGCGAGTGCGCCACGAAGTGCGCGCGGCAGTTCAGAGGCGGCGTGGGCGACTGCATGCGCACGAAGTGCAGGTGCATCTACACCTGCGCCGTCCCGCCGCCGGCGAGCAACTAACCGAGATCCATCGACGATGTGCACGGCGGCGCATCACGCACGCATTGGTCCAGGCTTTTATTTGGTTTCGTCAATCCATGCAGTTTGACGCGTCGGTTGTCGCTTTTGTTGCGCTTAGCTAGAGAGAAGTTGATCGATGAATAAATGGATTTAGAGAATTAGATCGATGAATAAATGGATTTAGAGAATTACATATACATCATTAGGCTGGAAATTGTGGATTTGCGGCTGAACCGAATATCACTCTACGCAAAATAACAATTTACCAAACGGCAATTATATTTCACATAATTAGCCTTTTATCTTATAATAAACTTTGAGACAACTTCAACTAATAAGAATAACAGCAGAACAATAATCACATAAATATGAGACACAATGATTTACGTGAAAAAACTCTTCTATGAGAGAAGAAAAAAACCACGAGAACAAAAAGTCTATTATAAACTTTCACTATTATCAACAATGGGTATAAATGAATTTTTCTCTAGAATATTTAGAGGTATCTATACTACTTTAAAAGATAGTAGTGGTGGTGAGTCTACCACCACTACCATCTCTCATTGATATGTGGGCCTAGAAGGTAGAAATAGACCCGCAGCTCAAACGTCCAGTCACTCCCACCCTCGCCCTCGCACGCCGCTGGCGCGCCGCCTCGCCTCTGCCCCCGTACGCTCCC
>KE372737.1:296928-312891 GCA_000418225.1 Zizania latifolia | reverse complement strand
ATTTGGTCTACGAAGTAACTGAGTTTCCTCCTCGTGTCTTCCATGGCGCGGCTAGAGGTAAAGACATCAGATGTGCGTCTTTTTTTGGCCTCCCTGCATTGCAGACTTGCAGCGTTTTACTTGCGTGGTAATTTTATTTGCAATATCTGATTTTCTCGGTCGGTTATTGCTAGAAATAAAATCGTTAATGCTAATCCAATAATGTTTAGCGTTTAGTATTTGTTAGAAAAATACTCGTTTCTCTTTTGGGTCACAATATCTCTTTAGAGGCTTTTGCAGCGACATGGCCAATAACGCCACACAATTAGTAGCAAATCCACAAACATTTCTCAAGGTTCACTGTCATTAGTTGTTACCCTACAAGTTTTACTTGATTCTTTTACATGTGTAAGATGCTCAAATTGTGTTTTATCATCCCTCAAATGGCAAGATTTAGCTCGATTATGACTTGTAAGAGACACCTGTTCTCTAAGCTTTAACTGTCTACCACAATAGCAAATCAGTAATACGCTTTGTCTTAATTAATACAATGATATACAAATCCTCTAGCCCACTGGCCGCTGCCCCAGGATCCCAACCTCCAGCTCGTGAGTTCAGCACAGAGTGAGGATATTGTATGTATATAACATAACCTTCTTTGTTTAATTTCTAGCAACATCATTTTTGAAGACTGTTGCAGTCAATATTGCTTGTGATGGAAGCAATGCCAAGTGATCTTCATGTTATAGTTCTATATCTTTTCAGTTTTTTCATGGGTATACCTCTTTTTATGTTGTAAGTTCGTTAATTTGCATCCTAGCTTTGTTCTTTTGTGTATTTTTCCGATCAGATGATTTGATACACTTCTAATGAAATATTTCATATGAAATAATATGAAATTGAACTGCTGATAACTTAGGTTGGTCTAGCGTTAGAAGGCCAGGCTTGAGAATAGGCTAGCCTAAAACATCATCTTTTTTTACTGTAGGAATATGTACACTTTTCTATTTTACAGAACAAATTTATATTTTATTTTATCGGGATTCTTTTGACTTCTGGCTAGCTCAATGTTTCCAAAAAATGGCCCTAAACCTGGAATAATTCATGCTGGATCAGCATGTCCATAAATACAGTAAGAATTTTTCAAAAACAGGTATAGTATAAATCATATTAATTTAATATTTTGTAGAAAATTAATCTTAATATGGCCATTAACATTCAACACTTCGTTCTATATCTTTTTTCCTTTTATGATCTAAGGATGGTGTGTGAATAGGTGATACTCTTAAGATGGCCATGAATAGCGTTGAAAACAAACTTTCTCCTCCAGAAACTAAATTATCAGATAGTCTTACTTCCATGCCTTTACTTTCAGTATGTTATCCTACATTGTTTCAATTCCTCCTCTATCTCTCTCTTATTTATGTAATAAAGTTATAACTAAATTACGATGAATACTATTTTATCATGTTTTAAGTTATTTATATCATTTGCGTGGTGTTTTTTAATGTTGTAATTTTTTTCCGTTGCAACGCACGGGCACTCAACTAGTATTATAACAGCATAAAGATCATCAATCAGGAAAAATTAGTATGGTATATACTAAACCATGCAGAGAAAGACAAGTTCTGCCTCCTTTGGTTTTCAGCTTATATCTCCCAAACTACAGAAGCAAACAATATGAAATTTGGTGGAAACAAAGGGTTATGAGTCTCTTATAAGCTATCAAAAGATCAACCCAGTCGAACACCGTTTACTCCCTTAAACTGACATTCCACCAAAGTTGCTCATGTTGAAAACTACAGTCACCTTAGCTGACAAAATCTTACTTAGATCTGGTACTTCATTCAACTAATCCTAAAAAATACACCAAATCAAAGTGCCCAAGTGCAAAATAAACTCGCCAAGTTTGGTGCCAATCTGACCATGTTTGAGTCTTCGATTACTAATTTGGTGAAGACTAGGTAGAAGCCACTAGACTGGATGAACTCTTCTTCTTCACTCTCTCTTTTCACTCTCTTGTGTTTCCTGGTTGTTGTTTTTTGCTCATTCTCTCTCCCAAGTGAAGGCTAGGATTTTTCTTCTCATCCACAAGATGGGAGCAATCACAACCGTTGACTAAGAGATAAATCAACGGCTCATAAGAGTTGGACTCTTTGGGCTGTAATAGGCTAAGGAACAAGCTCCATGAGGAGGAAATTTAGCCCAACAAAAAGAATTATGCTTTGCATTTGAAGTTAGTTATATGGTTGGTCTAGTTGGGCAAAGTTGCTTTTGTTCCGATAATGTGCTTGTATTTAGGTAATTCTAAGATCTATTGCTAGGCATCTCATGTCTCTACAGGTTGTATGATCTTGGCATATGAAGCGGAAATGTTGCATTGTGATTGTGATAAACGATTTCAAGTCTAAAAGGTGTGTAACCAAGTTGTGAATCAGTATTGAAAGGTACGCTGAATATCTGCGGAACAAATTTTGTGTACGATGAATGTAGACGAATGCAGAAGTGGCTCTGAAACATGGCTCCTGGATGTCCATCTGTTGCCAACATGTAGTTTTTAGTTTGGAAAATTTAGGCTTTTGAGACTGCATCTAATTGAGCATTTGTGGGTTCACGTATGCTGTTGAATGTTGATTGCGATATGGTGACTGTTGTAGCGTAAAATCTACGTTTAACAGGTTTGTTTAGCCTCGAAGGGCTACTGATTGCGAAGTGGTTTTTATACTGGTTCAGGCCTTCGACTGTCGGATAATAACCCTATGTCCAGTGTGTAATATTATCTTGTATTACAATATTTGGTCCTGACCCCCCTTCCTCCTATAGAAAAGGGAGTATTTATAGGCAAAATATAATATGAATATACTAATTTATCCTCTAGTTATAACCGTCAATGTTGATTCTGTTCACAAGACTTCGTAGGGGCAAAATAGTAAACCCTCGTGTGAATACTGTAAAGTACATGTCTTATCAGAGAGGACTGATGCCCCTGGTGAAGGGGGGCTTCGAACCATGTGAAGGGGGCTCTAAACCTGGGCTCCGAACCAGGTGAAGGGGGGTTCCAAACCAAGTGAAGGGGGGCTTCGAACCTAGGCTCCGAACCTTGTGAAGGTGGGTTTCAAACCTAGTAAAGGGGGGCTCCGAACCTGGACTCCGAACCAGGTGAAGAGGGGCTCCAAACCTGGGCTTCGAACCATGTGAAGGGGGGTTCCGAACCTAATGAAGGGGGGCTCCGAACCTAGGCTCCGAACCAGGTGAAGGGGGCTCCGAACCAGGTGAAGGGGGACTCTGAACCTAGGCTCTGAACCAGGTGAAGGGGGACTCCGAACCTAGGCTCCGAACTAGGTGAAGGGGGGCTCCGAACCTGGTGAAGGGGGTTTCCGAACCTGGGCTCCGCACCAGGTGAAGAGGGGCTTCGAACCTGGTGAAGGGGGGCTCCGAACCTGTCTTCCAGTCGGAGCCTAGAAGTACTCGGAGGGTGCTTTAAAATTTGATGTCTCTTGATCAACTCTTGGTCAATCCTTAAGTACAGCGAGAGTTATTACCCCAACAGTAGCCCCTCGCATATGGCCCTTCGAATGTATGGATGAGATGCGCTCTAGATCTAGCTGTACTTTAGACGTGGGCAAACCTACACTTTATGCATTAGTGTTATTTATTTTAGATGGGAAGCAATACTTTAAAATTTGTGATAGATCAAGCCATGCTTTAAGATTTTTTTATCACAACGGAATAAATATCGTTTAGACTTCCGCGATGCCCAAGTGGCTAAGAAGTAGCCGAGGTGGCTGAAAAATTATTAGCTTTGATATAGACAAAGCCCCTTGCGCTTCTTTGCCGCCATCAGGTTTGACCGGCTTCGACAATGTAATGGCTAAAATACTCATGCCCTAGGAGGGCGCTGGATAGGCTCTTGAAGCCTTTGACAACGAAGGGATCCAGCATCAAAAGCGCGAAGCCTTTGAGGCCAAAACTATTGCGGGCCCTTGATTTTCTACGAGGCTTTGATAGCAGTTTTTTTTGAACTACAATGTATTCGGTTTTATTGTAACTAAAGTATATTTATTTGAGCACTTCGCACATTGTAATTCGAGCCATATTTGAACAAATGTGTTTTCGTTGTATCCTTATGCTCGAAGTGCATTTAGTGTTTGTCATTTTATTTATTATTATTATTATTTTTTTATAAAAGCACACTCCAAATGAATATGCACTTATTGCTCCCCCTTTGCTCGTGGCGGGTGTGCATCCGTGCACGTGTTGCCAGCACTTTTTATGCATTGTTACTGTGCTTTTATGCGGAGTATGTTGAATTTTAAAGCAAGGCTTCGCGTGGTTGTCACTTTGGGATCTTGGGGTACGCATCGAGCTGTTTATTGTAACCCCGCGTTTTTATCGCATCGGGTCCGGAGACTTCGCAAGGTGACAATATTAGATCCTGTTATATTGATATTTTTGGGGAACGAAGCAATGCTTCGAACCTAGGGTTGTTGAGGACCCGGAGAAATGTATCGAAACATTAGATCGAGATACAATGGCCATTCGAGGGGGTCTCGAGAATGGCACGAAGCGATCGAGAGCGTTTTGAATGTACATAGTGGCTGTTGCGAAAGTGCAGTTTTGAGGTTTTAACTGCTGCTGTTTAACTTACATTATGAGGATATGCTTCAGTTTTGTAGCGGACAAAACAATGCATCGGTTTTATAGTGGACAAAACCATGCTTCGGTTTTGTAGCAGGCAAAACCATGCTTCGGTTTTATAGCGGATAAAACCATGCTTCGGTTTTGTAGTAGGCAAAATCATACTTCAGTTTTGACAAATTAGTTCTTTGGTTTTTTATTTCTCTCCCTTTTTTTAAATAGACGAGGCAGTGCTTCGGTTTTTTTGTAAGGGATGAAGCGATGCTTCAGTTTTCTTTTGTAAATGACGAGACGTTGCTTCGGTTTTCTTTCGTAAATGACGAAGCGATGCTTCGGTTTTCTAGGAAGCGAAGCAATGCTTCGAACCACGGGGCGCTCGGGACCCAGAGACACGTATGCCTCTGTTTATATTACTTCGGGTCCGGAGACGTTGTGAAGTAATAATGGTGAAGCGGATCACACCGGTATTTTTTAGGAAGCGAAGCAATGCTTCGAACCAAGGGGCGCTTGGGGCCCGGAGACACGTATGCCTTTGTTTATATTACTTCAGGCCTGGAGGTGCTGTGAAGTAATAATAGTGGAGCAGATTACATCGGTATTTTTTAGGAAGCGAAGCAATGCTTCAAACCAACCGACGTTTGGGACCCGGAGACACGTATGCATCTGTTTATATTACTTCGGGTCTAGAGGCGCTGTGAAGTAATAATGGTGACGCATATCACACCCGTATTTTTTAGGAAGCGAAGCAATGCTTCGGTGTGCTGTGTGTTTGTAAGCGTATTGGCTTTATGTTTAGAAAACAAAGCCATGTCGAGTCGGGTATTTGGGTAGCAGTTCGATAAATCCATTATACGGGGTTGTCGAAGCCATAAAAGTGTAACGATGTATTCCCCGCTAGGTTAAAATTGCTCATAACTGATTTATATGCGAAGTCACTCCATAGAGTGACGTTAATTACCTTTGACCGCAACGATCCTTACCTCACGAGGCGCTTTGGCGGAAGCTCTAGAGGTCCGGAGACCTTGGGCCGAAGGAAGGACTACGGTGGCTCCATGGCTCCCGAGAAACCCTTGGGAAGCCCTTAGAAAGCCTTTGGAAAGCCCCTGGGAAGCCTCTAGGAAGCTACTGGGAAGCCTCAAGCCGAAGGGGGCTTCCTAAGCTGAAGGGCGGCTTGCGGAGGGCCTCGAAGCTCCTAGGAAGCCCCAGGCCGGATGGGGCTTTCAAGCTGAAGGGAGGCATGCGGAGGGCCCCGAAGCCCCCTAGGAAGCCTTAGGCCGGAGAGGGCTTCCCAAGGCTAAAGGAAGGCTGCGGAAGGCCACGAAGCCCCTAAGAAGCGCAGGGTAAAGGGAGGGCTTCCCAGGCTGAAGGAAGGCCTGCGGAGGGCCACGAAACCCCTGAGAAGCCCTAGGCCAGAGGGGGCTAACCAGGCTGAAGGGAGGCCTGCGGAGGGCCCCGAAGCCCCTGTGAAGCCACAGGCCGGAGAGGGCTTCCTAGGCTAAAGGGAGGCATGCGGAGGGCCACGAAGCCCCTAGGAAACCTCAGGCCGAAGAGGGCTTCCCAGGTTGAAGAGAGGCCTGCGGAGGGCCCTGAAGCCCCTAGGAAGCCCCAGGCCGAAGAGGGCTTCCCAGGCTGAAGGGAGGCCTGCGGTGGGCCACGAAGCCCCTGGGAAGCCCCAGGCCGGAGGGGGCTTCCCAAGCTGAAGGTAGACCTACGGAGGGTCCCGAAGCCCCTAGGAAGCCTCAGGTCGAAGAGGGCTTCCCAGGCTGAAGGGAGGCCTGCAGAGGGCCACGAAGTCCCTGAGAAGCCCCAGGCTGAAGAGAGGGCTTCCCAGGCTAAAGGAAGGCCTGCGGAGGGCCACGAAGCCCCTGGGAAGCCTCAGGCCGGAGGGGACTTCCCAGGCTGAAGGGAGGCCTGCGGAGGGCCCCGAAGCCTCTAGGAAGCCTCAGGCCGAAGAGGGCTTCCCAGGCTAAAGAGAGGCCTACTGAGGGCCACGAAGCCCCTGGGAAGCCCCAGGCTGGAGGGGGCTTCCCAGGCTGAAGGGAGGCCTGCGGAGGGCCCCGAATCCCGTGGGAAGCCTCAGGCCAGAGAGGGCTTCCCAAGGCTAAAGGGAGGCCTGCGGAGGGCCACGAAGTCCCTGGGAAGCCTCAGGCCGGAGGGGGCTTCCCAGGCTGAAGGGAGGCCTACGGAGGGCCTCGAAGCCTCTAGGAAGCCTCAGGCCGAAGAGGGCTTCCCAGGCTGAAGGAAGGCCTACGGAGGGCCACAAAGCCCCTTCCCAGGCTGAAGGGAGGCCTGCGGAGGGCCCCGAATCCCTTGGGAAGCCTCAGGCCGGAGAGGGCTTCCCAAGGCTAAAGGGAGGCCTGCGGAGGGCCACGAAGCCCCTGGGAAGCCTCAGGCCGGAGGAGGGCTTCCCAGGCTGAAGGGAGGCCTGCGGAGGGCCACGAAGCCCCTGGAAAGCCCCAGGCCGGAGGGGGCTTCCCAGGCTGAAGAGATGCCTGCGGAGGGCCCCGAAGCCCCCTGGGAAGCCTCAGGCCGGAGAGGGCTTCCCAAGGCTGAAGGGAGGCATGCGGAGGGCCACGAAGCCCCTGGGAAGCCCTAGGCCGGAGGGGGCTTCGAAGTTTACTGTGTAGGTTGTGGTAGAGAGGCTAATTTATAACTAGGTTCCCCACTGACGGCGTCAACTATTATAGCGTAAAATCTACGCTTAACAGGTTTGTTTAGCCTCCAAGGGCTACTGATTGCGAAGTGGTTTTTATACTGGTTCAGGCCTCCGACTGTCGGATAATAACCCTACGTCCATTGTGTAATATTTTCTTATATTATAATATTTGGTCCTGACCCCCCTTTCTCCTATAGAGAAGGGGGTGTATTTATAGGCAAAATACAACAGGAAGATACAAATTTGCCCTCTAGTTACAATCGTCAAGGTTGACTCTGTTCACAAGACTTCGTAGGGGCAAAATAGTAAACTCTCGTGTGAATACTGTAAGGTACATGTCTTGTCAGAGAGGACTGAAGCCCCTGGTGAAGGGGGGCTCCGAACTAGGTGAAGGGGGTTCCAAACTTGGTGAAGGAGAGCTCCGAACCTGGGCTCCGAACCAAGTGAAGGGGGGCTCCGAACCTAGGCTCCAAACCAGGTGAAGGGGGGCTCCGAACCAGGTGAAGGGGGGCTCCAAACCTGGACTCCGAACCAAGTGAAGGGGGGCTCCGAACCTGGGCTCCGAACCATGTGAAGGGGGTTCCAAACCTGGTGAAGGGGGGCTCCGAACCTAGGCTCCGAACCAGGTGAAGGGGGCTCCGAACCTGGTGAAGGGAGGCTCCGAATCTGTCTTTCAGTCAGAGCCTAAAAGTACTCGGAGGGTGCTTTGAAATTTGATGTCTCTTGATTAGCTCTTGGTCAATCCTTAAGTACAACGATAGTTATTCATCCAACAGTGACGAACCATGCCTTCATGGCAACGATGTACACAACTGCAGAAACACTAGATGTACAACCTTGTTGTAGGGCACGAGAAGAAGCAGCTAGATCGGCGGCCGGCCGATCTTGCAGCATGCAACTTCACTAGCTGTGCGTACGGCCTATAGATGTCCAAACGACCCGTCGGCACGGCACGGGCCCGTTTACTAATGGGCCGGCCTAGCACGGTTAGTAAACAGGCCATGTTGTTCCCGCCCGTGGGCCGGACAGCGAGCCCAGTCACGGCACAGAGGGGGTTTAGCCGTGCCGGGCCGGCTCGTTGAGTTAATTGGGTCGTGCCGGCCCGTGTAACTTAGTAAAATTGCAGAAATCAACGAGATGGCAAAAAAATTCCAAAATTCGTCTAAATGGTCAAAAAATTCTAGAATTCAGACAAAATGTACATCAAACCATAATTTTTCAGATAACATTTCAGAATTCAAAGAACTCACAAGTTATAATTCACAAAACTTCACATTCAGTTATAATTCATAGAATTTCACATTTAGTTACAAACAGACATTCAGAATTCCAGAATTACAAGTTACATCTTCTGATTTCACAGAATTTCACATTCAGTTACAAACAGATATTCAGAATTCCAGAATTACAAGTTACATCTTCTGATTTCAGAATTCACAGAACTTACAAGTTACAATTCACGGAATTTCACATAACTTCACATTCAGTTACAATTCACAGAATTTCACATTCATTTACAAATAGACATTCAGAATTCACAAACACATCCAGCATAGAACAGAATTTGAAACATCAAATAGGTAATATATTTGAGTTGTCCATATTATATATTGGCTGCCTTATTAAAAACCTATCTAGGTAAAAACTCACACCTCATGAAAAAAACCCTAGATAGAAAAAAAGAGTACAGCCCAACTCTAGAAGTGTTTATCACAGATTCACAGTTTATCATCAAGTTTACATCAGCCATTACAGAGCATTTCAGCATTACACACTAGTTTCATCATCAAGATAGAGGTTTAAGTAAGAATCTTCAAGAACCTTGTCCTCTACGGTGTGTTGAATTATGGCATCGGCTGCCTCCCAATCCTTGATGCAGGCCAGCATCTCCACCATCTCAGGCTTCAAACGACGTCACCGCTCCTCAATGACCATGCCAGTTATACTAAATGCAGATTCTAAAGATACAGTAGAAGCAGGCACAGTAATAATATCTTTAGCTAGGATTGAAAGTACGGGATAGGTTTGCTTGTGCTCATTCCACCAATTCAAGATATTAAAACTATCATCATATTGGTTCACAGTATCGCTGTCGAGGTAAGTCGACAACTTAGAACCAAGAGCAGTACCTGATGTTGCTGCCTGTAGCAATGCACTAGTAGAAGTTGTCATACACAATGGGGATGGGGAGAAGGATGTTGCAGTACCAAATCTAGTAGATAATCTAGAACCAAATCCACTACTAGAGGAAGATCTAGTACTAGAGGGACCAAAGATCTTAACCTAATCAATGTTTTTCTTACCAGTAAAAGTAGGCTGAAGATTAGGCCTCTGCAATCTAACTGAACCAAATTTGCTGTCATATTTCTTAAACATGTTAGACAGATTAGCCCTAACATCACTTAAATAAGATGAATAATTAGTACCAATCAGTTGAGATAAAAGAGAGAGCACATTAGTAAAACCTCTCATCTTGGCTCTTGGATCCAAAATAAATGCAAACAAATATAGTATAGGGATATTTCTCTAGTACTTAAGATACTTAGATTTCATGGGGACAATAATTTCTCTAAGCAAATAATCATTTTAATAGTTGTTAAGGTGTATGTGATGCAACATTAATGGAGAAGTTGGATGATAAATAGCAGAAAGAGCAACAGTTGAATCATAAAACTGCTCAAGGAATATAAGAATTTTTTTCAGCAATATAACAATGTGCATCAGAAAGAAGAGTCTCACCCTCTGCCAAGTGGTACTGAGTTTGTATAAACACTGAAAATATACTTTTGTAAGGAATTAGGTGCTTGAGCATGAGGTAGGTAGAGTTCTACCTCACATCCATATCCAAACCAAATTTGCGGGGGCAAACACCCATACTCATGCAATTGCTTTTATAAGCTGCAATGCGCTGGTTAGAAGAGTTCAAGAAAGCTATGGCAGTTCTAAAAGCTTCAAGACATGGCTTAAGCCATTTTAAGCCAGCCTTGACAATAAGGTTAATGATATGACAAGCACAACGCTGATGTAAGAACATAGGACCAATATAAGCAGATAATGTAGGTATTAATTTTTCCATGGCACTAGAATTAGAAGATGTATTGTCCAAAGTAATAGAGAATACCTTCTCAGACAACCCATATTCAGCTACCACAGTATGAACACGCTCAATAATATTTTCACCAGTGTGTGAGCAATCAATATGCCTAAGAGCAATAATCATCTTCTCTAATTACCAATAATTATTAACATAATGAGCTACCACACTAAGATAATCTTCTTTAGCATTATCAGACCAAATGTCATATGTAAGAGCAACAGATAAAACAGAACTTAAAGATTCTATAACCTTACCACGGCGTTCAGTAAAGTACTTAGCAATGTCTCTAGCAGTGGTTTGTCTAGATACAGCAGTAAATCTAGGATTATGAGTAAGTTTTATATACTCAACAAATGCATCAGACTCACCAAACCAAATAGTAAGATCATCTCTAGCAATCAACCTACACAATTAAGTACGAGTAACGATTGGACAATAATCCCACCCACGAACAGATCCATCAGGATTTAACTGAAGCATGGACTGAGCCATGGCCGAACGGGCATGCTTCAGTTTTCAAGCTTTCTGGTGCCGGAGCAAATGCCCAGTACCACCAGCAGAACTAGCAGACAATTTAGCTTTACAATGGTGACACTTAGCAGCATACTTGACATTCACACTGTCCTGCATTTGGTATAATAGCTCGAAATCAAGCCACACGGAAGAGGTGGACGACTTTGCTCTCTTTTTGCTGCCGGGCCAGCTAGAATCTATCACATTTGGACTTGGTTCATCCCCAACCTCTTCCGCACCCTCGGCCACATTCGGATTCGAGTTCAAATCATCAGAGTCGGCATTGCCGGCAGTACTGTCGAACAGATCATCACGCCTCATGTCACCATCTTCGGTCTCTCCCAACAGCCTTAGCTCATGGTTGATAGAGGTCGGGTCATCCCGAGGCTCCATCACCGTCTAGCCGACGCGACGGTTCCTCAACGGCCTACAAGCAAGCAGATACTAGCTGCTCTAAACTCTAAACAGTGCAATACAAAACAAAAACAGTACAAAAACAGTGCATAAAACCCTAACCTGTGCAGCCGGAGCCCCGCTTTCACCGGCGGCAACAATCAACCAAGAGACAGCAATAGGTAACACCACAAGAACAGGTAACGTTAGGGTTATCACATGGATGATGGATCTGCTCACCAAACTACCGAAGCTACAGAGGACTAGCCGACTAGAGGGGATGAGAGGGGAGCGGTACACGGACCGGACGGCCGCTGGGCGCTGGCCGGAAATAGAGAGGCCGAGAGGGAGACCGGAGACGGCAGATCTAGTGGATGGACCTCTGGATCTAGCCGACAAGCATCGATCAGCGAGCGTCGACCGACGAGGGAGGCCAGAGACCGCTGGATCTAGACGCTGCTGTCGTGGTGTGTCGCCGCTGAGTGCTGACGAGTGGAGGCCGACGGTCGACGTCCAAGGGCGTGGGGGCGAGGAGCAGATGACGACAGATCGGCGGTGGGGGACCGGGGGTGAGGAGCGGAGCGGGGAGTGGTGCTCAGGCGTGCGGGAGGCAGTGGCCGGTGGGAGTGCGGTGGAGACAGAGGGACCGAGGGGTGAGAGGGGGTGAGGGGTGAGGAAATGAGCGATTAGGGTTAGGTTTCGGGGGAGGCAGCAGGGAGATTTTATATGGGGTACTAGGGTTAACGGGCTAGATGGGCCTGCCCATTAAACGGGCCATGCCCGAGCCAGCCGATCATGCCGAGGTGGCGGCCCAAGCACGGCACGGGGCTCCGTGCCGGGCCGGCCTGGACCCGTTTACCAACGGGTCGTGTCGTGTTTGAGCTGTGCCTCAGGCTGGCCCAATGGGCTCGGGCTGTTTGGACATCTATGGTACGGCCACCGCTGCCTGACGCGCCCGGGAAACTGGGTACGTGCATGGCCCCTGCCCCTCGTGATGATGCTTCTTGGAGTACGTACTTTGCTGCTCCCTTCAGGAAGCAGTGGCGTTGCAGCAGCGCTGGACTAATTAAGTTTTATTACTGACAAACTCACAAGCATGGCACTATGGCAGCATCACCAACCACATCTTGCTCCATCTGAATTCCAGCGAGGTGCTCTAATGGCGTATTTGGGCCAGAGAGGAGGCTTGTGTACTACGGTTGCAGTTGAATCCACATGCTAGGTCACTGACAGATAGGCCTGCATGTTTGGCGAGTTAGGCCCAAATCAATTGGAGCAGAATTATCAGTTTTGGCGAGAGAAAGTAACAAGAGGTTGAGCCACCTTTTTTACTGAAGATGATCAGCTAGTGTGAACAGCACAGACACAGGCTTTGCCACAAACAAGCAAGCACACATGGAAGCAAGCATGCACATCTGAATAAACTTTGAGCCCCCTGAAAGCCTCCGTGCTGCAGGTTGCCCTCAGCTGCTGCCATCCTGATGTGATTTGCCTTCTCCGGACAGCGATCTCTCATTATTCCGCACCTTTTGCTCCCCCCACTTGTGTGGACTTCAGCGCACAGCGACGCCGCCGCGAATGCGACCCCCTCGCATGTCTCAAGCAAGCGCCGTACCTTTCGAGCCCCCGATCGAAAAAAAACTCCAACGTATGCCGCACGACGAGCCACGACGACTCCACGGGACGGTGAAACTGACGAGAGCGGCGGCCTCGTTTTCCGTATCTCTCTCTGACGTTTACACGTGATCGATGATGACGCCGCCCGCGCGCGCGGCCGGTCCGTGTCGAGTGGCCCATGACGCGCCACGCATGCGCACCACCGCGTTCCACGGCGCGCGCGCGGGCGGCATCACATATGCGTGGCGAATTGGCGCCGAGACGGCGACGGCTGCGAGCAGATGCAAGAAAGACAATGCTGAAATACACATGATTGCGTCCCAATTCTGCTCTCTAAATAAAAGTCGACATATCTATCTGCTTGACGAAACTGTTCTTGGTTTTCTTTCTTTCTGAATTTTTCCATCATCTTTAGCAAAGCTGGCATGCATGACGGCTCCAGGCTACTGCTCCTGAAAGGATCAGGGTTTGTATGTTAAGACTGTCATATCAACGTCGGGGCTACAGGGCCACAGGGGAATATGTGCATGTGTGGGTGACAAATGAAGTGTTAATGATCTGATTAGATCGATATGATGGCCTGGTGTGGTTGGGCTAGAACCATCTCAACAGCAGTGGCCTCCGCCGATCGACTGTACTAGCGCGTGTGCACCATGCAGAGGCATCCAATCAGAGCGATCTCAAGTATATTTTGGTGTTAATATTGGAGGCAACCAGCTAGCTGAGGATTACGCCAAGACACAGGCCACACATCAAGCACCTAACCATGCATGGATCAACAGTTGCAGTACCTTCGCATGCATTATCGCTGGACCAGTGGCCATGTTCTCGGAAGAGGAAGCTGCATATGTAGGAGTATTAGCTAAGCTGTCGCTCTCATGCAACAAAACGGAAGGTCGCCACTGCCCAATGTTGTGCATGCCCCCTTTAGTCGATCAGAAATTCAAGCTGCGAAGGTCTTACTGAATTAATTCTTCAGGACATGTTAAGATGGGATCTTAGGGTTTACCTCGTCAAGTTTCACATATGTCATATAAATCTCTAGGTATAGACATGGAGAAATGAAAATTCAGATGGGTTCTACCTTCAGTTTAGTATCAGTGGTCCCCTATCTCTGCCACTGTAAGTTCAGATGGCCATGTGCATAGTTCTCTGCTAGCTCCTTGATTACCCCAACCAATTAATCAGCTGAGATAAACACACTGGAAAAGAACACAAAAGTTAACGTACACTACTGTAGAACAACATGAGCTAGCTGAAATCTGATACATAACATAAAAATGTCCTACATCTGGTACTACCACTGTATGTTCAGACAATCTAGTACACGGCACTTGGGACCCTACGTACGCTCTTCGTTTCGCGTCCTTTTGTTCATGTTTGTTATGCATGTGTAGTTGCCTTTTGTGTGCTATACATGTAATGCACTGAAACAGTGTAAGCAAGGGGATCGATGAAGAGCAAGCATGCATGCAGATGGGTAGAGCGCTGACATTGGGACCACGTTTAAATGATGCTCAGAGTGTTGTCTGCCGTTTGATAGAACAGCTATCAATGCAATGGGCGCCGTCAAGGCTGTTCAAGGGATGTGTTCTCTTGTGAATGTATTGAATACGTGTGGAATATGATGTGCTCGGACTGAGATTAATCAAGCAGATGGAAGAGCAGGCTGCTCGGACCGACGAAACGAGATCCAGTCATTCCGTTAAGATTCGACGGTGTAAAGCAACGTTAAGATTCGACGGTGTGGAGCAACCTCAATCGTTGTGAGGCTCACCTCTAACTGCTATGAAGTAGATCCTAACGTCTGCTCCATATCAGATCCTAACTAAATGACTACGATCCAATTGCTTCCTCACATCGACGTAGAGGAGTCGGTTCCGAACTGACGCCAACGAAATGTTCGGGCTGTGTGGAGCGTGGTTAGAGAGCAAGAAGCGATGGTCGCATCGCCGCCACGACGTCGGCGCCGGACGACGAGCACAGTATCAACAAGCAACTAAGCAAGAGCTCTCAATTTTTCAGCTGGGAGGAGTGATCCGTGATATGTTCATCACCAGCAATCAACGAACGGAATCGACAACGGAGCTTGTTAACTATAAACATACTCTCTCATTTTTTTAAATGACACCGTTGATTTTTATCATAATATTTGGCTATTTGTCTTATTTAAAAATCTTTTTGAAAAATCATTTATTTTGTTATAATTTGTTTTATTATTGAAGGTACTTTAAGCATAACTTATATTTTTTATATATTTATATAAGATTTTTAAATACGTCGTTTAAAACAGAATGGATGGAATACTAATTATCACTAATGCAACGGACGTATACATGCACGGCTTTTCCTACCACCTAGGCGCCTACGGATCCGGCAAAAGAATTGAATTCCGGGCCTCTGTACTGAAATCAAGGACGGTGTACAAGCTTTGATCTGAGCACGCTGTCGTTCCCATAAATTGCGTACAGCTTTTTGGATATCGATCGGTGAATGGAGTTGTTAGTGTACTGTACACTCTCACTGAGTACTGATCGAACTGTATTCGTTCTGAAACATGGGCCAGAAATGTTTCACCTCAAGGCAGAAAATGTTTATATCAACTTTCAAATTGACACAAACAATGGCATCTAGCGTCCACCTAAAATGCCTGGATAACATTTTAAAGTAAAAATAAATGTGTTAAATACTAGAAAGTTAGAAAAAAAATCTGAAAGATTTGTCTAAAAAATGTATCATTTAGTAGCTTAAAAAAGCACCCACGACAATCCATAATCCATCCTGGCTAAGAACCTAGTTGAAACGTACAGTTACACCCTAGTACGCGTTAGTACTACACTACTACATATGAATAACTGGCGATCAATCAAGTGAAACCACGACACATTGATTCGAGGTAGCTCACCGTCACATGCGAGTACGCGCTAGCTAGCTAGCTACTTCTACTAGCGAGCGCGCCCAACCGATCCAACGTGGTGGGACGTTGAATTTACAGCGGTTCACACGCAAATCCCGGACGTTCGCGGGGTCGGCGTCGGCGGCGCCCACACGTACTCCGCTGTGGCAGCGC
>KE372737.1:271951-285214 GCA_000418225.1 Zizania latifolia | reverse complement strand
GGTGATGACTGATGAGGTTCACTGCGCCATGTACAGCACGCCGAGCGGCGTAGGGTAGCCTTGTTATGATGTTGACACTTCTACCGAAAGTTGTGTTTACTGGTTATTCTGAATACTGATCATATATATGGTCTTTAAGACCATTAAGTTGTATCAACCTTGTAATATTAGAAGAAGTACTTTTGGAGTCATTGTATTTGATGAACACGTCTTTCATATACATCCAATCTGAATATCTTGCGAGATATTAGTAGTTGTAGTTTTGAGAGCTTGTTTGAAGTTATATATCCAAGATAACATGTGAATTGAACTAAGGAATAGAAATAGGAGTACATGATTAGAAATCCCTGTACAAGAGGATTTCACAAGAATCTAAAACACGGAAATTTAAAAAATAATGTGTTTTAATGGTTCGTATAAAAATAAATATAGAAAATTACAATGAGAGAAAAGAGAAAAAAAAGAAAAGATATATTAAATTTCTAAAAAAATTAAATAAGATTTGAGTGCATGTGTCAGTTTCCTATGGAATAGTACGAAGGATAGCAATCTATAGGAATTTTCTAACCTCCAATCCTATGTTACAAACAACACATATATAAAAATTTCTAAATGATTTGAATACTCCAAAATTATTATAAAATTCGTTGGATTCAAAGGAGCCCTAAATTTTCTAAAATTCCTTTAAAAACACTCAATTCAAAAGAGCCCTCAAACGCAACAGTGCGGCGTTGTTCTACTAGCCCACACTGTATATTCGTTTGGGCTAGGCCCAGAGCATGGAGCCCAACTTTCTGGCTACCAGGAACCTAACTCAGCACTCGTCATGTACTCATGTATGTCATCCAGTTCCTATCCTGCCGTCATGGACTTCCTGTCCTGTCAGCCCAACGCCAACTGGGTCAAAATCCACAGCGGTGTCGCACACAGCTCAACCCGTCTGATGTCAGAGCGTGAGCGGTGAGCTGCCTGCTGTGACTTCGCACCTGCGATGCGATGCAATGCAAGTCACGCTCGACATGAACAACCTCGCCGTTTAATTAATCTGCAGATAGTTTGGTGTGCTCACGTCCTCGATGGGTGTCGCGTGCCCATCAGCTCGTCGGACCGCCGCGGCTACAAGCAAAGCTTGCATTGTGGGTTCTGTCAGGCGGCACGCACAAGTCATGCTTCCTTACAAGTAGCATACACCGATTGATTCGCCAGAATGCGTAAGCAAAGCAGGGTGCAGTTGATCAGTCACTGGAACATGAGTATATGTTGCATGGATTGGGCCTTTTTGGCTTGTCCGAGAGCTTTCCATGGCACATGATTCGTACTCTGTTCGTGGTATTATTCTGGGAGAGCGAGCATGCGCCTCTGGAATTATTATTCTGTAAAGTTCAAGGAATTGATTATCTTAATCCCGATGGTTGATAGACTGATAGGATACTGCCTTGGTTGATGAGTCATCAGCCCAGCTGCTTAGTGCTTTTTTTATCGGTTTTTTTCTTGGCGTTGCGCGCGATTAAGTGTCCCAATCATCTGCAAAGGTCATGATGGCTGACTCTGCTAGTTCCTGATTCTCTTCCCCCCTGAAACAGGTTATGAAATTGGCTGTACTTCTGATCATTGACAAGAGATATTGGTTTTCAAATGCATGCAGTACAGGACTACAGGACATTTAGGAAAAAACACTAGTCAGTCCAAGGTGCAGAGCATCTCCCTCCCAGCTCAGCTTTGTAAGAAATGGAGCAGAGAATAAGCCCCAATGATGATGTTAGAATCCAGACAACCAATATCTCTTGTCAGTACGATGCTAATTGCTCCACCTGCAAATCGAGTCCATGCTATGTGCAGGGCAGAATCATTTCACAGTACAATCCAACCTTCTACGTACTCGAATCATTTCGTAGTACAATCCAACCTGCTGCGTGGTACGTCCAAACGTCCAAGGCGGCAAGGCCACCGCGTCCGCTCGTTTCCATAACTAGATAGCCCATCAGAATATGGAGTTGAACACACCTTTAAACAAACTTTGACTCTTAACCATGTTTGAAATTTTTTTAGCTCACGGTACTATTCCATTACTGCATAATTGTAATGGCAAGCAGCTAAGCCGTTGCCTTACCACGTTGAGCCACGTGCGGCTCGTCTACCGGTGGCTTCTATCAGTGTAGATTTGAGATCCTCTGTGGTCGGGCAATCCGACTGCAGAGACAGTTACCCCCTCCACACCATTTGATCTAGATTCAACGGGTGCCAGAGGAGGCTTCGCACGTGGTGGAGCTCACCTCACAGCAGTCGAAGGGGACTCCGCGCCATTGAATCTACGCTGGACGGCGCGGATCGAGACTGCAGAGGGCAGTCAGCGTCGGCGACGTTAGAGGAGCCGATTCTATTAGTGTATAGTTCCTTACCTTATAAATCCTTATTAGAGTCAAGTTAAACATTATTGGATTATTAATTTTTTTACAACAGAAAATACATAGGAAGAGTGAAGTTTCCTTTTTGGTTCCACAACTACAAATACATTTCAGATTTTAATCTCTATTAAATATGTTCAAAAGGTTCGTTTAGTTGAGTTGTAAATTCTTAAACAAAACTACTATAAGTTATAAGCCATGGAATAGCTTTCATGAAAAGGAAAAATGTGGAAAAGATATGAAGCTTTTTATTGGAGTAACAGAGGATCAAAGGTTGTGATAGTAACTGTTTTGTAATGCCCCCTGATGTGATTCATCAATATTGCTAATAGTGTCGACCACATACGAGATGACGAGTTGACGACGGTGGACAACAGGAATGACGATGGTGAACAACGGGGATGATGATGATAGCGGAGACCGACAATAGTGGTAGGCTAGGTCGACTAAGCAGGCGGCAGCGATGGTGAAGGGCAAGGAGGGTGGCAACAACGATATGCTGAATTGCTGATCGAGCAAGAGGACTCGACGGTAGTGGAGGTCAGGAATGAGAAACATGCCGTCAATAGTGGCCGACTTTAGGGCGATGCATAAACCTTAACGCTGATGGCCTCCGTGTTAGTGGGAGCTAGCCGTGTGCAAGAGAAAGACTTGGTTAGATAGATGAATCAATATTACTTATGGTTGACACCTAGAACATGTAAAATACACGAATATACAACTTTCATTTTATATTGACTAAATCTATTATGTTTAAAAAATCTGAATTTTAAAGCTTTTAACTTTTTAGATTTTAGATAAGAGGTTGGTTGGAAAATCAAACCAAACAAACCTGTCATGTCGAGTAGACAAAACGGCTCAAATGCATGTGGCGCAACTCCTGGCCACTGACGAGCAGCTGACCAACTATTCCATTTCCATGGGCTTTTCTCGGATGAAATCTGGCAATACCAAGACGAAGCGCACACTGCACAGGAATACAGGATCGCCCACAGTGCCACACGCTCGCAGTATCGTAGAATTTGCTCGCTACAGAGCAGGCAATTCATGCCTCCCCGGATTGTCTCTTCCGTGCCTCGTAGGAGCCACCTGAGAAGGTCTACGGTGGCATGGATGGAGGTGGCGTGCATTAGCCGGTCGCGGCTCACGGGCATGCGCTGTGGATCAGCGCGCCTGGCACTTGGCGCGCGCGGGGTCCCGCGCCGGGCTGTCGCGGCGTGAAGACGTGAGGACCGGGCGCCCCGCGGATGCCGCCGAGGCGCCCCGCTGTTGGAAAACGACCGGCCGCGCCCGCGCGGCGGCCGCGGACACGGTGGGGTGTCGCGCCTGGCATGGCTGTCGCTCGGCCGGATCGAGCGGGACCGCGCGGATACGTTCGTCCTGGCCGCTTCCGCTCGCGCGAGTCGACGTCCCGGCGGTAGCTCTACCTACGCTGCGTGGGTACGCGCGCGCGACAAGCAGGCTGATGGCAACAGGAGATCTCCGGTGGCTGGCCACGCACGCACGCGTGCAACGGTCGGATGGGAGCCCGGATAGCAGCTGATCTCTCACGCGCGCGGGCGTCGTCCCTGGACCGACGTCGTGTCCGGTGGCCCGTTTCGTGGCGTTAGGTGTGGCTCGGTGCACGCATGGTTTTTCCGTCGATAAAACGGCAAGTCGCGCCTTCTTCTGCCGTCGCGACACAGGCAATGCGCTCCGGTGCCGTGTTCCGGGCTCCGGAATAAACGGCGCGCAAGGAGAGGCGAGACGAAACCTGGGACATGAGCTTTGATTTTTTTTCTCTTAGCTCGTGTGTCGACTGTCGATTCGTCCATGGAGACTACTGCAACTTCAAAGCAACATTTGTTTGTAGGAAGAATCAAGAATGGTGTACACTGTTCAGGGCTGGTCCGGCATGTCCAGCACGACCACAACCAATAATGCGCTCTTCTAATAACGAGTTACAAGAACAACCTTTCGTCCTTGCGCATTTAAGCGAAGAACAACTGCATCAAACATTTTGGGTGAAACAGATACTAATTGACTAGCTATAAACATCTGCATAAGAAGACTTGTTTACGCAATACGCAGATAGATAAGGTACATTGCTTGGTTCAAGCTGTTATTCTACTAGTAAGTGCAGTAACATTGACAAACTTGGTAGTTTCTCAGATGCAACCAGGTACTGAAAATAGCAAATCTTTAGTCACCAGATCATCTTCAGAAATCAGAAGTCAGAACGAGTTAAACTACCCTACAAAGCAGTTGGACTTGGACGAGGTCTTCTGTTCAGTACCATCCCAACGCGGCAACCAATCACACAACCCATACTAGCGAACTCCGACGAGTCAACATCCCCTCACCAGTCACTAACATGTAGACCTACAGAGTTCGGCCCCACCAGTCAGCCACTCCTCTCCACCCACTCCGTCCTGTTCCCAGCCCACCAAAAGCGCCAGTCGGAGAAGAGAGTGGAAGGGGAGGCATAGTTCAGAAAACCACCGGATAAACTGGTCCTTCTTTCGGTTTATTATTTTTATTTATTAATATTATGTTTATTTTCTACTATTTTAATACATAAATAATACAAGTTGATGAAATATATATATAATTAGATATTAGAAAATATAGCTTGACATCTAAGATTACCATTATAAAATTATAACAACTCATAAATCCATACAATAATATCTAAATTATTTAATAAAATTTATGAAAGATGTATAAAAGTATAAAATAAACTTAATCTTAAGTCCACAAATATATTTGCCATCTCACCCTTCCTATGATACAGAAAAAAAATACAAAATAAAAGATATTTTATATGCTAACATTGAACCGATTGCTCTTCAAAATCGGTACAGGTTCAATAAAAACCAGCCGATTTCACCGGTTTTTGATCGAAACCGAACCTGTTCAGTTTGCGGTTCAGGTTTAACCGCCGGTGGGGGGAGGCTTTCTTTTCTTCTACATTTTGCAGCGGCGTCCCCTCCTCCTCCGCATTGCTTCCGACGGAAGCAAAAAGGCCTGAGTGCGAAAGCCATCCGAAAGCCACCCACGAGTGTGTGAGTAACCCGAACGGAAAGGGGAAAGAGCCCTAGAAAAAATCCACATAAAGTGGGGGATTAGCTTGTTGGATTGGATCCAATGCCGGGTGGCCCGTGCTGCTAGATCTCGGCTGTGGCGGCAATGGCGACGCGGCCAGCTTCGCGGCAGCGGAAGGCGTCTTCGGGGGCGGCGGCGGTAAGGAGTTCGCAGCAGCAGCAGCCGCCGCAGTCGGGCTCGCCGACGTCGACGACGACGACCACCACGTCCTCATCGCGGCTTACGCCGGAACTCTCGCTCGACGGCCCGGCGTCCCCGCTGTTCGCTGGGCTGGACGAGGACCCGGCGCCGAAGGAGAATGTCACCGTCACCGTCCGTTTCCGGCCACTCAGGTCCGTCTCGCTTTGCTTCCGGTGTGGTGCTTCGTTTGGTTGAGCTTGGATTTGGGGAATACAGTTTGATTTGGGTTTTGGTTTGTCGTCTGAAGCCCCCGGGAGATTCGGCAGGGGGAGGAAGTGGCGTGGTATGCGGATGGCGACACAGTCGTGCGGAGCGAGCAGCACCCCAGCGTCGCTTATGCTTACGGTACGTGCTTGCTTCGGGTGGCATTTGTAGTCAGATCATTGGATACTGTGACATTGGCACTCTTCTCGCTGAATGCTGATCATCACCACGTTTGGCATCTGCGAAATTAGCTTAGTTCTGTTGAAACGATCACTTTTCACACAAAGGCTGGAGCGAATTTGGTGGGACTTGGGAGTTCTACTAGCCTATATATAGAAGGGATCCTGGGAACGTGATACTTGGTTTCGTTACCTTGGATGCATTAATTATCTCATGCCAATTTGATTCTAGAGCTAAAATTAGTGTCCCAAAAATGCTTCCGAAATCTTTGTTGTGACTAGGGCCTACAACAGTTCTTAGAGTGCAATAGAAACAAAAGATCAAAACCAAAAAGGAACTGATATGGTAAACTATTAGTATATGGCTTTATTCCCCTTCAAGTTTAATTGATCAGAGATTAATATTGTATGTTGTCCAGATCGGGTTTTTGCACCAACTACTACAACCCGTCATGTGTATGATGTTGCTGCTCAACATGTTGTCAGCGGTGCCATGGAGGGAATAAATGGTAATTGATCTTTGCTATCTTATATAAGCTCATGGGCTCATGGCAAGTTTTACCTTTTCAAGTTAACTTGGTCAGGAAAAGAGACTTGGTTTCTATTTGCCATGTTACTATGAGATATCTTCTAAGCATTATAGCGATATATATCTATACAGTCAGATTCAGAAACTATTTATCGGTTCACACCATGTTGATACAATGCAATGGTGGACTCTTTTATTACTGTTTCAAGCAAAAACTGATGTTAGAATGTATCTACTTTTCTTTATTGTCACAGGTACAATATTTGCATACGGTGTTACAAGCAGCGGGAAGACACATACAATGCATGTGAGAACACTTATATAGTGTCATTCTTTTATTAATTCTTTCAATCTTAGATATTAGTTGTGATGGTATGGTTATGTAGATTTTCTATCAAAAGTTAAGGCTTGTCTAACCCAGTTAAGGCTTGTCTAACCCTGTAAGTCCCAAGTCCAGCAACTAAGGGAGGAAATTAAAGTGTCATGTGTTAAGTGCTACTGATAATCTGATATCGTCACATTATTATGTAGATGTACTGATGTAGTGTGACTAGCATTCATGGTGGTAGGTAACTTCCATTTTTAGTCTGAAATATGTGATAAAGGCCCCTTTTCATTTTTGTGTGGCTAGGCTTATATTGTTCTACATAAGTTATTTTTTATTATATCTGAAATGTTCCTCTGTATCTTGATGTACGTGTTCTTTTGGGCCAGGGAGATCAAAGGTCCCCGGGGATTATACCTTTGGCTGTCAAAGATGCATTTAGCATAATACAAGAGGTACTGTTTAAATATTGTCATATTGACTCCATCATGTATGTACACATATGCCATACATAACACTGTCTGACTTTTCATTGTAGACACCAAATCGTGAGTTTCTCCTTCGTGTGTCATACTTGGAAATTTATAATGAGGTTTGTCATTGCAATCATATTTGTATCATCGGATCATTCACACATTCATTTGTCATACTGTTCTAATTGAGGGCTCACTGAATTTAGGTTGTCAATGATCTGCTCAATCCTGCTGGACAGAACTTACGAATTAGAGAGGATCCTCAGGTGCTAACATATGTTTTTTCAATTAATAACTCTTTCATGCAAAGTTGCAAACATTAAGGCGCTACTGCTGTTTTCATATCAACGGCAAACAAATCAATGTCATTTCTGGAGGTTATTGCTGGCATTTGTATTTGGGGATTTCCTCCCAAGACAGATATGTTGCGTCCTTCAAATGTGTAGGGTAAAAAACACTGTAAAGTTAACTGAAAACATTGTCATGCATTTACCTAATGATTAGAGACAATAGTGGTGTGCATTGTTCCCCTATGTGGGAAATGGATCTTTCAGATACTTCATACTTCATATGGTAGTATGCATTGAAGTTCTTCTCTAGACTTGGCAGAACTTTTTATGAATGCAATTTGTCATTCTGTACGATTGGCTGATAGTTCCTTCATCTGCATTAATTTTGTAGGGAACATTTGTTGAGGGTATCAAAGAAGAAGTGGTATTATCTCCTGCACATGCCCTATCCCTCATTGCTGCCGGAGAAGGTCTTTTTCTTATGATTACCATCTTGGGATTTTCATCCTACATTGACTACTCCAGCTTAGTAGCTTACTCATTTTTTATCATGGCTAACATTTGGCTGTGTGCAGTAGCTACCTATCAGGCTTATGAGTTACTCTCTCTGTCCTAAAATATAGCTTTTTTTAGAGTTCAAAATTTGTCCCAAATGTAGCAACCTAGTACTTTTAAAAGGTACCCATACTACCCTTGGACTTATTACTCGTTACTCCATCCAACCACTCCCGGACCCACACTCACCTACCCTCAGAAGGATATTATGGTCTTTTTGCACATCTCCTAAATACATGTGCCCAATGCTAAAGGACACTACATTTTGGGATGGAGGGAGTATAATTTATCAAGGAAAAGTTTTATATCACAGAAAGTTATATATCGTAAAGTTTTAACATTAGTATGTGCAAACTTGCAGTAGGATCTGTGCTTAAAAAATTATCCTCGCGACAAATTGAATCTTTGGTGGCCCAAGTGAGAAATGCTCATATAGCATAGCATTGATCAAGTCTAGATAGCATTTTGTTTGTTAGAGACAGTTAGGATGTTAATTTTACATGTTGCTGAAAAAAAACAGACAAGTTCCTCATTGGCTCAATGCTCCTGAAGAAATGTACAGAGGGCCAATTCAGCTAATGTTGCTGCCAAAATGCCCACGGAGCAGAGGATTCTGGATCTACTCTTGCTACTTACTAGTACTGGTTTCTGGTGGCAACAACATGCACTTGTGCTTGGTCGTGTTTGTTGAATGTGAGCTCATTGGCACATGCACCCCTGTCATATATGTCGTCCAGAGTTCAGACTCCAGAAGATGCATGGAATGTCACTTCTCCACAAGATCACAACCTGCCATGCATGACTTCATGGAAGATGATCTCTGCCACATACCCTGCTGTTCATGAGCTTTTGGATAAGACAGTTTAGCTGCTCATCAGTGTCCAGCTTTGAACTGCTGGCGAGAAGAGAAATTAGTGAATATAAACAGAAATAATCAAACTGTTAGTGTCGTTTGACCGACTCAACACCTTATGTGCTCTGCGGTGGTGCTAGAAGACCATTGTTGTTTTGGACTTTGGAGTAGTATCTTCTGAATGTAGTGGTGGAGCTTGAGCCAAAGGTCAGGAATAGCCTGTAGCAAGTAATGGATGAACTATGCCAGTAAGGGATGTCCATTTGATACCAATTCAACCAAATATAACAACATTTTGTATGCTAAAGGAGCATACACAGGGGAGCCATTGCCTATATTGGCGCTAATGAAGCTCTGCCCCTGTCTAAATGCACTCCTTTTTGCAGTGGAACAAACCTGTTTCCCCTTGTACAAAGTTATCCATTTTGAATTCTGAATGGACGCAGATTGGCTTATTATCTATGTTTCCTCAGTTATAAATTTGTTATATTTCTACCATTTTGTTTCAGCAAGTTCTTTTTTCACTAATGTAGATCAGTATGCTCACTAATTAATGAATGCAGGTCAGTATGCTCACTAATTAGTGTGTTTATTTGGATTTGCAGAGCATAGACATGTTGGATCCACTAACTTCAATATACTCAGTAGCAGAAGTCATACAATTTTCACTCTGGTAATGGTTAATGATACTTCCATTTTAGACATTTTTAAATTGCACTTGCTAGTGGAAGAGCACTCGATGTCAGGATACTGTCCTTCATTTTTCTCTTTTCTTTTGTTATCTGACAGACTATAGAGAGCAGTCCTTGTGGCGAGTCTAATGGAGAGGCAGTCAACTTCTCACAGCTGGTGGGTGTGGCTCCTGCTATTTTCCTATTCTAAAATTTACACAAGGTTTTAGGTTTTTAGTTATTCTCTTGACCATATTGCCAGAAAGCATTTATTGATTATTTAGTTGTCTCACTCATTTGCAGAACCTCATCGATCTGGCAGGTTCAGAGAGCTCAAGGGCTGAAACTACTGGAGTACGCCGGAAAGAAGGATCTTATATCAATAAGAGCTTGCTAACACTTGGAACAGTAAGTCTCATGATTACTGTCCAGTCCTTGGTTTTACATCACAATATATTTACATCCTGGCATAATGAGTGGTAGGATCTGTTTTGGTAATGTTGTACCAATTCTATGGTTCTGCCTTACAATGTTTTATTCTTTCTATGAAACATGGCTCATGTTCCTAGTTCCAACACGATCTGTTGTGCTGCTTGACTTTATGCTGATATGTTCACATAAACTATGCAATTAAATGAATTTAATTTGTATAATGATGTAGACCATGATCACATGAATACTTAATATGAAAGAGTATGCCTCATTGCCTTGACATAGATGCATTGCTTTGTTTGTTTACTTGATTGCATCATATTGCTCTATACTAGCTGTCTAGCTTTGTTTCTATATGGTTAGTCCCCATCTCATATTCTCATCTGATTTAGTTAAACACATGTTTACCTCGTTATTTATGGCCAATAAGTTATGTGTCATGGGTATGGGCCTGGAGGCTGAGGCCCACAACCTAGCCCAATATAGGCACGAACAGTACCCGCGTGGTACTGTAGCAGCATGTTAGGAATATTTTAAAGATAGATTAGATTGAGTTGTAATCTATTTCCTATATTTTAGAGATTACCTTATTGAGAGTAAGTCATGCCATCTATATAAGGATGTGTTGTATCTCGATTTCATTTTTCATTAAGCAATGAAGAATTAGTCTAATCTCTCCCTAATGTTCATCATCTCAGTCTAAAAATCCTCCTCTTATCCCCCTAGCAGCCGACGCCACCCGGCTATCCTCCTGACGGTGTCTATCCCATCATGAATTTGGTTCATGACATTATGTTGTTTTTATTAAGGAAATAACTCATCATTTACCATTCACCGTATTTTGTTCCCTATACTCTAGCTAATCAATCTTCTTTAGCTTCTTCTGAACTCTATTTGCATGTAGTTGCTGCTCTGATTTAAGTCATCATGGGTTGGAAATTAATAAGCAGCTTTTTATTTTTCTATTCCAGGTGATATCGAAACTGACCGATGGAAAAGCTACACATATCCCATTTCGTGATTCAAAACTAACACGTCTACTTCAGTCATCCTTGAGTGGTCAAGGACGTGTTTCAGTAAGTTGCTTGTTGTCAGCTGGGATGGTGGTTAAAGCTAATGTGACTATTTTTTAGCTTAATGTGATTTGAATTTCTGACAAGTTCATTCTGTTTTCCTTTGCAGTTGATTTGTACGGTGACCCCAGCATCGAGCAACTCAGAAGAGACCCACAATACACTAAAATTCGCCCACCGTGCAAAGCGCATTGAGGTCCAAGCATCACAAAACAAAGTAGGTTATGTTTATTTGCAGGAATTCTTAATCAGTGCTTTTGTTCCCAGTACCATATGAAGTATTTCTGACATATTCTCCTTAATCTCTCTTTATGTTCTGCAGATTATAGATGAAAAATCTTTAATAAAGAAATACCAGAATGAGATTCGCAGGTTAAAGGAAGAATTAGAACAGCTGAAAATGGGTATTATTACTGGCAATCCCTTAAAAGATGCTGGGGAAGATAATATCATCCTTTGGAAACAAAAGGTGGGATATTGTTTCACTGCAATTGATCCCTTCAATGATGACATTATGTTCAACCGTATATATACTAGATTTGTTAGTCATTGACTGAGAGTTTAGGGATTTGTCGTCAGCTTCTCCTTTGTCTTGAAATGTCCTGTAGATTTACTATAATTATATTTATAAATTATATAGTGTCGCATGTTTGCTTTGTTGTTGTATCATCCTAACTGTAGTTTGTTAATCATGTGAAAAGCTAGAAGATGGTAACGTCAAGCTGCAATCTAGGCTGGAACAAGAGGAGGAAGCTAAAGGTGCTTTGCTTGCAAGGATACAGCGTCTCACAAAACTTATCCTGGTTTCCACTAAGGCGACCCAAACTTCTAGATTTTCTCCACATCCTGGACCAAGGAGGAGACATTCTTTTGGAGAAGAGGAGGTCTGGTTGCAGATATCTATGATGTCAGACATATTAGTTACACTTTGATATTAGTTTGTTTTTGTTGCTGAAATACTTTTGGCAATAAATCAGCACACCCAATTTCAACGTTTCTGCAGAAAAGTGTAGTTGCTGGTGTGCTTTCATTATAGTTAGTATGGGTAACTTCCTCTGATAAAGTTTTGCTTGCTCAAATTGCAGCTTGCATACCTTCCTTACAAAAGACGAGATATCATGTTGGATAATGAAAGCAATGAATTACTTGCTCCTGTTGAAGGATTTGGTGTGGCACGCGAAAATTCTTCCAAGGAGGAGAAAAAGAATCGGAAAGGACTTCTTAATTGGTTCAAATTACGGGTATGGTTAAATTGGGGAATTCTTGATACTCCATATATCCAACTTTTTCAAATTATCTTTTACTTAGATGCAAGTGGAATTATCTGGAATTTTTGTAACATAGATGAACTCATGTGCTGATTCCTGATTTCAAATTGAAGATAGCAATCAACTCACATGGACATTTTTCCATGTTTCTATTATCCAGAAACGTGATGGTGGAGCTTCTATTCTGACAAGTTCAGAAGGTGATAAGTCCAGTTTGACTAAATCAACCGCTCCTTCAACACCTATTGGGGAAAGTGTTAATTTTCCTGCAGAACCAAGAATATCAAATTCTTTGGTTGGCGAGAATGCATCAGTTGATCTCTTCAGCATTGGCCATGGGGAGTTCCCTACTGACAGCCTTCCTGGAGAAGAAACTCCTCTGGTATGTAACATGCATTCTTAGTAAGCAAAGGTGAAAGTTAATTGGACATGGAATAGCAGTTACACACTGAATGAAAATTGAAGTGTGCATAAATAGATCTAAAACAGAAAAAAGATGACTTGTGATGACTTCTCTCAGTTAAAATTTTTAAACCAGTAAACCACCTTTAAAAGATCTTTGATGCATTCATGAGTCATGATTGACATACTGGATTATGAATGCACTCTTCTTTGGGCCGATAGTTGACAGCTGAAGTTTGTGTATTTTAGTAAATTTTGCTTGCTAATACACAATAATTAAGAACATAATTTTGCTTTCTATTTTAGAACCATATTATTTCAGAAAACTTGAAGTGCTATA
>KE372737.1:240101-252331 GCA_000418225.1 Zizania latifolia | reverse complement strand
GGCATTCCACCAGCACCGAGAGGTATGCCACAGGTTGAGGTCACATTTGATATCGACGCCAATGGAATTGTGACGGTCTCTGCAAAAGATAAGTCTACTGGGAAGGAGCAGCAAATCACCATCCGGTCGTCAGGTGGTCTTTCAGAGGCTGAGATTCAGAAAATGGTCCAGGAGGCTGAGCTGCACTCCCAGAAGGATCAGGAACGGAAAGCCCTCATTGACATCAGAAACACAGCTGACACTACCATTTACAGTATTGAGAAAAGTCTGGGAGAATACAGGGACAAAATTCCTGCAGAGGTTGCCTCCGAGATTGAGACAGCAATCACCGATCTCCGCACTGAGATGGCCTCAGATGACATTGAGAAGATCAAGTCCAAGATTGAAGCAGCCAACAAGGCTGTCTCAAAGATTGGGGAGCACATGTCTGGAGGCGGCGGCGCTGGCGGTTCACAGACAGGATCACAAGGCGGGGGCGACCAGGCTCCAGAGGCTGAGTACGAGGAGGTCAAGAAGTGAAAACTGGATGTGCTAACAGTTGCCCTGCTTTTAGAGATAGCAGCTAGTTTTGAAGAGACCGCGATACTAGGACCTTGCGCGTTGTAATAAAATTTTGTCGTACGAAACACATCTAAGCTCGTAGGCAGTCTAGTTATGTTGTAATGCATGACTTGGCATTTTCTCCTTTGCTTGCGGTACATCGCGCAAATTGGACGTGATTTTGTGATATTTCCCCCCGGCTGTTTCCTCCTGAATGGTCATTCTACCACCTTGGAGTGATTAGGGATGGCTATGGTTTTGTATTGGATGAGTAATGTCCATCCATATCCTTATTTATTTAGATAAATTCAACACATTAATAAAGGTAATGGTGATTTCACGTCCACATCCATGCTCAGCACCCAGATCGGGCGTACGGCTCCACTGTTCAAGGGCTCTAGCTGTCCAGCATCTCGCTCGAGCACCCCTGCAAGTTAATAAAAAAACGCGGGAATCATAAGGATGAGCTGGCTATCCAAATTAATTACGATAGAAGCCACAACATTTGGTGGGATTCTTGAGGCATTCTAAAAATAATCTCAAAAAATGGGTAGAAAATGAAAGTAATTTATTCTAAAATTTAGCATAATTTATTCTTATTTTTTACTATGAGAGAGAATCAGCCATCATGTGAAACTTTTATCTCCTAAAAATCAGACTAAAAAAATACCCATATAAATCTAAGAGATTATTTAATTAAAGTATACTAGCATACCATATAATATAAGTAATATAATTTATATTTCATATTATATGTTCATTTCTGTCCACAGGACTTCACATATACTTATCAAAACCAAAGATAAGTGTATAATGATTATTTCAGACTATTATTCTTTTTTACAATAATTAAAATTTAGTCATCCAACTAAACGATTTAACAGCTAAATCTAATATAATATTTTCTCTATTTCAAAATATAAGTTATTATGATCTTGTCTAGATTCATCTATATATCAATGTATATGTTTTGAATATATGTCTAGATTCATTAATCTATAGATAAATCTAGATAAGGTTAGAATAACTTACATTCTGAAACGGAGAAAGTATATATATAATCACCTTCAAACAAAACACAAATCAAAACAACATAATGAGAATTCAGAATCTTAGTGCCTATTTGTTTCAGCTTTTAGCACCTGGAGATTCTTAGTATCTAGCTGGTCTAAGTAGCTAGATAGTTTGAGTATCTAGCTAGTGAGAATCTGAAGAAGGTGGTGTTTCTCAGCTTATGGATTCTAATTCATTTCTAGATTCTTCAGCTATTGATTTTCATAATATGAGTTTAGAATCTAAACCATTTATTTTTATTTTAGATTTTAAAAATAGCTACAACAACCAAATACTGAAACAAACAGACCCTTAATTCCTTAATTCCGCTTCTTCGGGTCAAGCACCAATCACAAGGTGCGTGTCCGGGCCTTGACCCATTGATCGCTTAGAGCAAGGCTAATAATTTAGCTAGTAGTTAGCTTTATACTTGTGCTATGTCACATATAGCTGATCTAATAGTCAACTCATATAATAGTTAGATATCTATACATACTATATATTTAATGTGTAATCTATCACATCATCTCACAAAGTTTATGAGAATCTTTGTACCGATGAGCTATTAGCTAGTAGCTCACTTCTCTTCTCTCTCCTCCTCTCTACTCTTTCTCAACGCCAATCTAATATGATAACTTTTTTAGCCTACTTACGTTAGCTTATTATACCTGGTGTCACACGTTTGCCTATGCCTGGCTTGCAAGTGTGCACAGCGCGTCGGCTAAAACGCTAGCTGTCCCTCTAATCGCGTTGGCTAGTCGGTGCCGGATTGCATGCCAGTGGCGCATAATTCGGCAGGAATTAAAGAACCGAGGCCGTGCATGCACGTTCCTCCTGCTATTCCCTCGTGAGAAATCCAAGCAAACCATTTCGAAATGGCACAACCGCACAAGGAATGCTGAGTCCAAAGAAGTTTCTCTCTCGAGAGAGAAAAAAAAGAGGCTAGAAGATTTCGACATCTGGCTTGGAAAGCATACGAATGGGGAATTGAGGGTCCAAATTCTAGAAAATTAAGGACGAGACAAATTTTGATTAGCAAGGCGAAATTAAGTATAAATAAGTTGTTGTTCAAAAAAGATCAAGAAGTTCGCTGTCTTATCACTTTCTCATCCCAGTGTTTTTTTTGGATTATGCCAGCGATTCCAACGGTTGACGTTTGATCCAGAGTCATTCAGCTTGGAGTCTTCGGCGGCGAAAATTAGGTGCAGTGACAGGGTCAATCTACTGGCCTTGAACAAGTGCGTGCTAATCCGTTTCTCGAAGAATGGTTCATCAACCAAGACTCGCAGCAAGAGAAACGTGCTCGGTTTATTCGGTAATTACGTCCATATATCACAAATCGATCGCTACTTTGATCCCAAGAAAGTGATTACTTTTTAATGGGTAGAAGCGACAAGTCATTAATCATTATCTAGTTAGCTTGAGAATCAGAATGCCATATCAGTATCTTCAGATGAGACGGCGTCCAAGTACTCAGCCGCCTAGCTTCGGACACGGCAGATGTCATCAAGACATCAACCCGATAATTAATCAAAGATCAGAGCATAAACGACGCCGCATCATACAAAAAGTGACGTGTAAAGAATGAGTAAACACACATCTATATTAACGTCAGGCTCCCTAGTAATCTAATATTCCTTCCATCCTATAATATTATAATTAGGATTAGATTTGATATTTTATAGTACAACGAATCTATATAACACTGCTGTCTAAATTTATTGTAGTATAAAATATTAAATCTGATATCAGATTATAACATGAGACTGAAAGAGTAGCACGTAATTAGGCCTCTCTTTCCCCACCGTCTTGGTCGTCCACCCCCTCCGCCGCTCGTGCTGACCACCGTCGAACTTCTCTATTGTTTCATATAGGATTATCGTGATAAGGAGTTTGAAATCTACTGGAATTTATCTCCGGTTACAGCTCGCCACCTCCTTCCTTGCAAAGCAAACCAACCAATCAAAAAAAACTGCGAAGATATCCACGAAACCCACTACACTTCACCGCTTGCGTACACGACCAAGAAAAACGGCAACAGCATGCAGAGTACACGCGCATCGGCACATGCCACGGTTCTCTCTATAAAGCGAAGCGAGAAGAGACCGCGTCCATTACACAAGCTAAGCTTTGATCTCTCACGACTCGTTCGTGCGCGCGTGCACACATACACCTCCTCGGCTCCTCTGTTTTGGCTGCCTTTCTCCCTCTCGCCGCCGGTGGCCATGGAATCGACGACGGCCTTCATCTCGCCGGAGCTCCGCGACGTGCTCACCAAGGTGGCGGTGTTTGTGCTCGTCCAGGGGCTGGTCTACCTGATCCTCCGCAATTCGTCGAGCGTCTTCTCCAAGGACAGCAAGCTGAGGTCCATGAGCTTCCGGTCGATGCGGTCCATGAGCGTGAGGCGTCTACTGGCGCCGCTCTCCGATGTCCCCGTCGGCACCGACGAGCCCTCGCCGTCGCCGTCCTTGTCGTCCTTGTCGTCCTTCTCGCGCCTCTGGGCTAACCGCCGCGAGGATTGAAGGGATTGAAGCGGATACTGCAAGCTTCTGGGCTAATGGCCAGCTAGGTAGTCTGGTTATTCTGAAGAAAATATGCATTGCATAGGTTGGTTTGTGTTTGATGGAAATGGGAATTGTGAAAAGCTCTGAAGAAAATATGCAGATTAGCTGGATCTTGTAGATATGTGGATTGGGCGAAAATTAAACTGAGTGGTGGATTATTTTATTCTTTACAATTTATCTGCATCATCAATTGTGGTTACGCTTCTTTCATCTGCAGATATCAAGTCTCTTTAGAAGTTGTAAACTTTTTCTTATGTAGAAACTAATACATGGGTATTGTACTGTACGAGGCACTTTAAAAAAATTCACGAGCGGATAAAAGTCATAATCACAGGCATTTTGTCACCCACGTGTTACCTACCTTATCGATGTTTTTCGCTAACGATTTTTTAACCGCCTATGTAAATCGATTTTTACATTCTTTTAAACACTCTAATGAATAGATTTTGATTACCTGAATATTGTTTTTTCTGTCAAAAAAACAAAAAAAATCTAACACCCATAAGGACCTCAAGACTCGCAAAGTCACCTTACCATCCCACATAACTCCAATAGTTAGCAACTAATAATCATTTTACTTTTTTGTTTTTTATCCGAATCTTCAAATAAATATTTGCCTCCTAAATGATCTCAAATGAAAAAACTTTTAACTACAAAGCTAGAGATCTTGTCAAGAGTTATAATTTTCATATAAAGTTTGTCCCTATCTAATTTCATATGAAATAATTATGATAGTTTTAAAACATATCTATTTTTGTTTTTACCGCATGTGGTTCACATAATAAACCGCATGTGAAAATAGTGATTTAATGTTTCTTAAGAGAGCCGACGTCTGTAAAAATAGACCTATACTTCCATACGTGGTTCACATAACCGCATATGAAATCGTATTACACAGGCGATTCTAAGCACATGATCATCGCGTTATTATCACAGGTAAATTTTATTATGGGGGCCGTCTGTAAAAATAAAACTAGGACGTCTTGAAAAAATCATTTTTGTAGCAGTAAGGTATTCGATTGAGAGTATGTCCTAGCACTTGTCAGCTCTGCTGTCATGAGGAGCTGCAATATATATACTGCTTTATTGATCGGGTTACACCTTAATATCTGAATAGACCATCTCAAATCTCTATTTACAGTGTGTGTGTATATATATATCAATTGCTCGATTTAGGTAATTAGTCACTTGTGCTTCTGGATCATTTCTCTAACCTCATCCATCACAAGCCATGCTTTATGGCCCCCTATCACTTCTGCTATCCATTCTCCGTCCTTCCATAACTGGACATGAATGAGAACTCTAAGATTAAAATTTCATATATTCAACCACGATGGAATGGAAAATGGACTGTGGAAGAATTGTGAAGTTACCTGAATAGTGGGCATTTTCTGCAGATAGAAGTACAGCCAAATATGGGGAAAGATAAAAAAATAAGACAGTTGAATTAGATAGTATCAGAGTCATTCTGAGCCAACAAGCAGAACATAACAAAGACAAGCTCAAATCTGTTGACTCACAGAAACATTCCCTCTTTTTACAACAGCCTGTGGAACTTTGTTGACATCCACAAAGTAGAACCTGGTTCTACAAAAGAAATGTGAAAAAAAAACATTTAATCTGAATCAAGAAACGGGCCCTTCACATTCCATACTGCGAAAAGCAAAGACTGAGTATTTTTGAAGTGAAAGAAGAAGACTGAATAATATTTAATGGAATTTATACCAACCCTGGAAATTCTCCTGCTATCTTCTCCAGTTTGGGCTTCAGATAAATGCATTTCCGACACCAATTAGCCATCCTGGCAAGAATAATTTGAACCTCAGCATATGAAGAAGCATTTCTTTAGGGCATGGTTCAAGAGCAGCATGCTGATTCAGAAAAAAAATAAGCACCTCACTTATCACTTATGATAGCTTGTGTTAGGGGAAATAACTCCCGCTGTACTTAAGGATTGACCAAGAGCTGATCAAGAGATATCGAATTTCGAAGCACCCTCCGAAAACTTCTAGACTACGACTACAAGGCAGGTTCGGAGCCCTCCTTCACCAGGTTTAGAGGCTCCCCTTCACCAGGTTCGAAGACCCCTTCCGAACCATGTTCACTAGGCAGACTCGAAGGCTCTAAAACTAAGGGCCAAAACTAAGGATCGAAACCAGGGGCTTCAATCCTCTCTGAGAAGACATATACTTTACAATATTCACACGAGGGTTTACTATTTTGCCCCTATAAAGTCTTGTGTACAGAGTCAACAATGACGGTTGTAACTAGAGGACGAATTAGTATTTTCCTATTGTATTTTGCCTATAAATAACTCCCTTCTCTACAGGAGGGAAAAAAGAGGATCAAATGTTGTAATATAAGATAATATTACACACTGGACGTAGGGTTATTATCCGACAGTCGGAGGCTTGAACCAATATAAAATCACTTCGCAATCAGTAGTCATTCGAGGCTAAACAAACCTGTTAAGCGTAAATTTTACGCTACAACAGCTTGACAATAACATCTCAATTATTGGTCACACTGCTCACAAGTCCAAAGAGCAATTTCACAAGTCATCTTGGTGAGTCCAAATGAATTATTTGAGCACATTGCTTAAGAGTTAAGACCCATAATAATTTCTGGAATATCTTATAAAACGTTTCACTTCTAAAGGCCCCATATTCTGTCTTCTGTCAAAAAATCGTATTGCAACTTGCAAAGAGACTTGATAATTTGTTACTTCCAAGAAGTAGCTATGGCTTAGATTTTTTTTGGTCATACTAACCCACATGTCACTGACTTAGATGGTCTCATGGAGAAAATCATCAATTTTTTCACTTGTGCAAGTGACACTATCAGACTATCAATCAAAATAACAACCAGGGCAATTAACCAGGCATTCCAACAAAAATTTTGCATCATTCATGGTAACTTCAGAAATGAACACTAAACCACATTTTCTCGAAAAATAACGGGTAATTACTAGCAAGTTCATATTGGGCAATGGGCATCAGCCTCAATTCTAACTCCCGAATTTGCAGAGCGCAATTGTATTCGATCGATCACTGTCGCTAACATAGCAAATCACAAAAATACAATGGGGGGAGAGCACGCAGGTAGGCAGTAGGATGCTGCTCTGCATCGGTAGGTTAGGTAGGGATCGTACCAGTCGATGATGATGGGCTCTTTGTTCTCGACGGACCACCTGAGCGCGTCGTCGAGCTTCTCCATGGAGTCTATCTCCTCCATCTCCACCGGCCGCGACACGTCCCAGAAGTAGGCCTCCGCCCTCGTCCCCTCCCCCTGCTCCCTCCTCCTCCCCTTCCCCATGCGACCGCCGCCGCCGCTCCACATCCCGAGGGGCCGCCCGGACGCCACGCCGCCAGAAGATGCGACGGTCGAGCAGGCCGCGGATGATGCCCCAGAGGGCTGCAGCCCGGTGGCGGCGGCGGCGGCTGCCTCGCGGACCCGCAGCACGCGGGGGCTCTGCGCGAGGAGCGCCATTTCGGTCGCGGACGTTAGCTGCTGGTCAGGGCGAGAGATCCGGCAGCTGGCATTCGAGTGGAGGGCGAGGAATGCGAGGTGTGGAGCAGAGGAGGCGGAGATCGAGCTGATCCGAGCGCGCCGTTCGCGGATGCGGAAGCAGATGCAGGAAGCTTATCCGTAGCGTGCGTAGGGCGGGGCGGTGACGAACAAAAGTTGCAAAACGACAAAAGCGTTCGCCTCCGGGGCCATGAGATCGAGAAATATCTGCAGATTTTTGCGTGCGATTCGGCCAAATGGGCCTCGAGCTATTCCAGCGCTGTTATTCACGACTGTAAATTGTGAGAGAGAAGTTAATATATAGGCTAATTTCAAAAAAGGAATAAATACGTATAACCCCTCACATACTACGGATTAATCATTTAACCCTCTGAATTAATAAATCAGATATTTAACCCCCTAACCTTTTAAATACCGTTTACTTAACCCCTACGGTGGTTTTGTAAAGTGGTTTTGTCCTGTTGGCATGCCACATTAGACAATAATACATAAGAGTTTATGTAAATTTTCGTGGCTATTATCTGATTTACCATCTCAAGTCTCATAACAAAATTTTAGAGGTATAAACTATTTATACATGACATAAATAGGATGCACCATAATCTTGTCTAACGTGGATGAGACGTCGGAGTAAACGAGGAAGCACTCACGGAGTGAACGAGAAGTCCAGAGGACATGACTGTTAGTTTTTTATGTAGGCGTGTGTGACTAACATGACAATCTTGTCCAACATGGCATGTCAACAGGGCAAAACCACTTTACAAAACCACCTTAAGAGGTTAATTAAATGATATTTAAAAGGTTAGGGGGTTAAACACTTGGTTTATTAGTTCAGGGGGTTAAGTAATCAATCAGCAATACGTGAGGAGGTTATGTAGACTTATTCCTTTCAAAAAATAAATCGTTTTATATATGATTTTAGATACTAAGACTTCTTTAGAATACATGAATTCTACAGGATTTAGAGCAAATCCTCCAAAATTCATCTATTCCAAAGGAGGCTTAATGAGTGATTAATTAGCGTTTATTTTTCTTGTTTGTCCATATTAAATACAGTACATGAGTAAATACAGCGCAGGAGATGAAGAGAAATTAGTGCACCATCAGGTCATCAGATACATAGGGCCTGTTTGGAACTGCTCTGCTCCACTCCACAAAATTCTTGTAGGATCAGATCTTGAGTGAATTACAGATCTACTGTGGAGCAACTGTCTTGTTTGGCTTGTAAAATAGATCTAAATTCAGAAATATGTAGATTTATTATGTGTAGACTATTTTACCCTTGAGAGTGGGACCCACATGTCAGCCTTACACTCTTTTCCTTCTCTCATATTTTCTCTTTGTGCTAGTGGGCCGATGGTAGCAGGGCAGCGGCGTGTGGGCGTGATCGACACGGCGGGCTCATCGGCTCCCGGTAGGTGGCCCCACATCTCTCACGATGGACCCTGCATCTCTGCTAGAGCCACCGCTCGACGACGCGCGTGAACCAGCTGGATCCGAATGAGAGCTAGGGTTTGGCACAAGGTGGGGGTGGAGCTAGGGGCGGGTGACGTCTTAGCGAGGATGGTGGGCAGCCTGGGCGGCAGGCGGAGGGGGGGGTTGGGGCGGCCAGCCCTATCGCAGCCTTGGTGGTGGCGGTCAGCCCTGTCACGGCCTTGGCGGCGGTGGCCGCCAACCCTAGCGTGGCCTCGACGAAGGCGGCGCCCAGATCCGGCGGAGGCGGCTGACCCCGACGTGGCGACGGCCAGCCCCGGTTAGCCGGCCTTGGCTTGTCGCTCCCAGCCCCAGCGTTCATCTCCTGTTGTGCGATATTGCTGCCATGAGCTGTTTAGATTAGAAAAACGAAGGGGTATGTGTGTAATGGCAGTGGTGGATAATTTACTGACAACTCCACGTTCTGTTTCAAAAAATAAATTCGCAGAGCACCCCCTGAGGTGCTCCACAAAAAATGAGGAGCGGAGTGTTAGATCTTCATTTTTCACTGATCTGAAAACTGAGATCTGAACATATTTGGCTAGCGATTTGTGGAGCAGAGTTAAAAAACTTGGAGTGGAGCAGTGCCAAATACCCCCATAGACGTCTAAAATACACAGTAAAATGTAAAACGATTTGTCTTAGATAACTCTAGATACAAATCTAAAATGACTTATTTTATGAAACTGGAGAGAGTGAATCTTATGAAAACTGTAGTGAGCTATCAGCTTTAAGCTATGTAAATGCTATGAGTTGTGTGAAATATTTGCAGAAAATACTGCTACGAACTCAAGAAAAAACGAATTATTGACATGATAAATAACTCAATTATAGTAGAGTGAGAATTTATAAAATCTAGGTCTAGAAAATTTTTATTTTGTATTTTAAGAATGGATCCGAGTTGTTAGATTGAGTTGTTTGGTTTCAATTTTTAGATTTCAGAATAGAAACTGATTGAAAAATCCCAAAACTTTTTTTAGCACCCGGTTGGTGATTTTTTTTTAAATAATACCATTTTAAATGAAATTTCAATTTGGTACACGGTTTTGAAAAATTGTAAATCTAAGTCTCTGTCGGCGCTTGAACGGCCGATCTAGGTCGATTGGCCCTAGATCGGCAGTTCATCGGCCGATCTAGGCCAAACGGCCTATATCGGCCTGCGGCATGGTCCTGTCAGCACATGAAGTGTCGATCTAGGACGGGTGGCCCTAGATCGGCAATTCATGTGCTGACATCATCTCTATAAAAAGGGGGGCAAATCCCCCCTCCCACACACCCCTTGCAACTCCTCCTAGCCCGCAGGCAATTACTTCTCCTTCCAGGTATGTCTTTTTTCTCTTTCTTTTTTTCTTTAGGATATAGTTTAGTAGTAGATTAGGGGTACTTTAAGAGTAGATTAGGGGTAATTTATGAGTAGATTAGCGGTAGATTTAACATAATTTAGAGGTTAATTAAACATAATTTGAAGGTAATTTAAACATATTTTACCAATTTCGAAATAGTTTAGAAGTAACTTAGGGGTACTGTAATCACACTTTAGCAATAATATAGGCCTTTTTAAACACACTTTAGCGATAATTATGTGAATATTAAATAAATATGTGTTTTTTGTTAGTTGTTCTGGGTACCATGAGGTCATGCAGAACATGTGGGTATAAATGTAACATTTTAAATTTATATCGACGTATCAATTGCATATTTTCTTACCGTAGAACATGTGGACCACGTGTTAATAAACCGGTATGAATAATTATGCTATTTCTTCAGTTATATCTTGTTTTCAAATAAATCACTTATAATATCTCTATTAACGTTTCTGCGTGTAAGTAACTCTTCCACCGTCGTCACCTCCGCTTTGTGACTTTATCGAATGGATTGATAATGAGGTGCACCCTGATGACTGGACAGAGCTTATGAGACACAAGGAGTTCAACAGTGAGCTTTTTGAGATGCGATACCAGTGGGCCTGTGAGCGTGAGGAAGAAGAGAAGAGGAGAGAGGAGGTGGAGCGCAAGGCAAAAGAGGAGCGTGAGGCTGAAAGATAGAGGAAGCGTGAGAGGGCTCATCGTGCTAAGGAAGCAGGACCAGACGCCATAAGGAAGGGAAAGTACCCTCGCTGCACTCAGTAGTCAGTTTGGATAAGTCTCAGCTATTTTTATTTCCCTAAAGGCACGTAATCACGTTTGCATGTGCCATTATAATGTACTGTGTTATGTCACGAACTATTTTGTTAAAAGTTGTTGATGCTGGACTACTTAAATTACTGTATCATGTCATTGCAATATCTATTTTGAAGGCAATCAAACATCTGCAAACAAGCTCGTCAAATGTGGTATTGAAGTGTAAGCTTAAATTATGAGTAGATAGTAAATAGCAGGGATACTACGAAGTGCATGTTTATAATATGAAGTGCATAATGACATAATACGACATATCGTAATAAATATTTCAGTACAAATCGTCCGTCCCTACGATAACAACCGCAAACCGTACTAACCACCACGCCTATCCCGAGTGCGTCTCGGTGCCTGCTCCGAATAGGTAAACCTATCAGGCGAACGGCTCACCCTAGGCGGTCTAGCGGGCTACTGCTCCGGCTGCGTCGGTGGTGGTGCTCCCTCAAGCTGCGAAGACCCGAACACCTCAGCGGTGCCATGCTCCCAGGTGTCGTAACCTCCACAGTCGTGCTGGCCACCGATACCAAAGTCTACCGGTCCAGACGGACTATGATAGGCAGTGTCCACGCTAGCTCGCCAGTATTGATATGGATACGGCGCTGTGCAAATATATGAGTTATTAGTGATATAATTTAGATTATGATGTAAAACGGTGTAAGACTGTACAGTTCTCACCAGGTGTCTGATGTACTTCATATCCTAATAGTGGCCGTGCGGTATGTCCCGATGGGCACGTTGTCGATGATGGACCTGGACCATAGAAGTATTGGTGCGGGGGATACCAATACTGTGGAGGCTGCACCGGTAGGGGTGGCGACATCACAGGCACTGGCTGTGGACGAGGAGCTGAAGGAGGTGGCTGAGGGGCAGCAGCTGGAGGAGGTGGCTGAGGGGC
>KE372737.1:226395-239966 GCA_000418225.1 Zizania latifolia | reverse complement strand
GTCGATATAGTTCCGTGCGTTCCACATGTGATCGGACTACAAAAGAATAAAGTCAGATAGTCACGTAGTATCAATCATCAATCATCAGAGATTAGACAATTCATGTACGTACCGACTCCTGATAGGCAGTGACCATATGAGAAGGATGTCCGTGCGTCACACCAGCCGCGGGCGGAGGACCATCGCCCCGTCCTCTGACGAGACGAACCCTGGTACGAACGGAGTACCATCAAAGGTAGTACTAAACTAGTCCTAAATTGCAACTAAAATACTACTAAACTACTTCTAAATTACTCCTAAAATACTACTAAACTACTCCTAAATTACTACTAAACTACTCTAAACTAACTACCTAAAGAAGACAAAAAAGGAGGACAAGAGGCGTACCTGGGAGCTCCAAGCCGAAGGAGATGAAGTGAGACGCGGGTGGGAGGGGGGCTCCGGCCCCCCTTTTATACAGCTCAATCTAGGCCGATGATGTACCGACCTAGGCCGATCGGCACTTCATCGGCCGACATTTGGCCGCACCTGCACCGATCTAGCCAGATCGGCCTAGATCGGTACTTGGTGTGTCGATCTAGGGCTGACCGGCCTAGATCGGCAGATCAAGTGTCGATCTAGGCCGGTTGGCCCTAGATCGGCACGTCAAGGGTCGATAGAATGCTAGTTTTGCTATTTTTCAAAACCGTATACCAAAATTGAAATTTCATTTAAAAAATGTATTATTTAAAAAAACTCCCCTGTTGGTCTTACTCTCGTATATTCCAGCGCTATCATATGGGCCTCGACCCTTCAATTTCAGTTCAGGAGGCGGTCCAAAAGTAGGCAATCGACTCGGAATGGATTATTGCCTGCACGGCTGCACTATTCACCGTGTAGTTCTGATTTGAGATTTCTGAAACTGGAGTTGAGAACACACATGTCGCCGGCCTGATGGCAAGGTAGACACGCTCATTCATGCACTGGGTTGGGCGCTGCTGCTGCGACCTGTGACTGCCACTACCAGAGCAGTCACCTCCATGCTGCAGTAGTGGAGTTCATCAATGGCAGGTCGACAGTTCACACGATGCCACCTCAATTCATCGACCTGTCGACACTCCGGTTCTCGACAGGTAAGCTCAAACAGTCAGGACCCGGCACCGTTGAGAGTAACTTGAGCCAGGAGTAACACTGAAAATGTTCTTTTCAGGAGTAATCAGTAGGCAGCACGAATCCAGATTCTTTCACTTCTTTACACGCTGGAGATTGGAGAACACTTTTAAACCATCGCTGCTCTGTGTACGAACAGACGACGCCCTTGCATAGCTGCAGGCTTCAGTTCAGCACGCGTGGCTGTTACCGGCATGTTTCGCCTTTGCTTAACCCGTACTCCATGGATCTTCCCCCTTTCCAATGTTTCCTGTTCCTTCATCTGATCTCTCTTCCTACCATATGATCATGGACTCACTCTCCATCGTTCTAGCCACGGTCTCTTCAGGACTCTGGCGATTGGCCGTATCCAACTTTCTCGACGACATGTTGGGATCCACACATCCACTTGCAATATGTTCGGTTTCAGATAGAGATGCATACATGGACGAGGCGCATAACGAAAAGCCAAAATTCAGAAATGCTTTGATCCAAAAGGAGCTATCAGCAAAATGCTGTTCTGTTTGGGCCATGATCGATCGATCGTGGATTCGTGGTGGTTGTGATGGTGCTTATGGAGAATAACAATCTGATCAGTGATCACCCAACAAACGGAAGACGATGCCGATTGGGCCACATATAACCATGCGGACAGTATGATTTTATTCGAGGTGTTCATGCAATTTCATGCCAAATCTCAATGTTATGCTCATTGCTTTCTTATGGAAAAAACAGGCCTAAGTGAGTGCCGACCAGTCTCCGTAGTGTACCTTTTTTCTCGCATGCATCTGACCTCCACAGCAGTCACAACTCACAAGTGCGTGACAAGGAGTTGGTCAAAAGGGAGGAGAAAACACGCCGGGTTACCAACGCAACAACGGCAGTTGCAAATGTTATATTGACACGATCGAATCCTCTGAAGCCTACAGCTACAAGTGAACCAAGACCTAACCTCTCTAAATCTCTCCCTAGTCGATCTTTCGGAGTTCATATCACTTCCCTTTTCAAGCAGCTTAGGCTGTCAACCTCTTTTATTTTAGAATTGAACTGATCACTTGTAAGTTTTATTTTAGTTAGTCTTACTATCTGCAAGTTAGGCAGTAAAGCAGAGTTGTCGTCGTCCTTCTCCTGTCCTATCAAAATTGGCAACCTGTTGATAGATTCGACCGTGTGCGGATGGTCCAAGTGCATATATTGACATGGCTAGCTAACCTTACATAGCTAATGACAATAGCCCATTGGAATTAGGCACGCTAATTAAACAGGAATTTTTTATTATATATTCTCTCTATTTAGATAAAAATCGATGATTTATCCTCCTTATCCATATATTATTGACCAAAAAAATGAGACGTAGAAGGTAAATTCTCGCTTCAGATCAGATAGCCTGAAGTCCTGTATTTAACCGGCGCATTAACGTGATCCAATCTAACTGTTTCATATCTGACAGATTGACAAGTGGACCGACCTGTTCTCCATGGCTTGGCTCAATCCTCCTCCAGTTTTGGAGTACTGGAGATCATGCAATGAGATCGCGTCCCACGCGTCAGATTTGACATGGCCGGTCCTGATCGAAGGGCAACCGGTGGAGTTGGGTGGTTAGGCCGGCAAAGAAGATGGTGTACCTGTCGGTACGGACAGGGGAAGCAGGGTCGCAGGGTCGCACTACTGCTACGGCAGATGACGTGGCCGTGCCAAACATACACAGTCAAAGAGCACTTCCGTCTGTATGTATGCCCAAGTGGAGGCAGATCCACACGATAATGCTGTGTTCAAAGATGATTCTTATCTGCAGCTCTATTTATTTTTTGCCCCTTGAAGAAGTCAATGATGAAAACATTGTGCTGTTGTACTGTACTAAAAGTTTTTCTATATTAAAAGCTAAAAGCTAAATCAAATAAATATTTGAACAAATCTAGTTTTTTCAATCATGATGGATTTTAGTAGATTTTGTTAGCACGAATTAAAAGTCGTACACTTCTACAACTTATCAACTATAATTGCCCATAATACTACAGAGACCTCGTCGTCCTCTTTCTTCCCTGCCATCTGCCACCTAGTTTCCGCCCGTGGTCGCTACCCCTAGACATCCCACCTGTTAATTATGAAGGTTTAAAATTAAAATTAGATGTTCAAAATTTTAAGCTAAAAGTTTCGGTCATGACTACTAGGTTAAACGTAAAACATGGGTTTAAAATTTTAAAACTCCGAAGTTCAAAATATTTAAGATAGAAATTCAAAATATTTGAATTAAGTTTGGTTTTTCATAACTAGAAATTTCTCTCTAGTCAGTTAAACAGTGAATGTTCCGAGCAAGTCCCTTTAAACTTCAAAGGCTCTGCATCTGCCTTTTCTTAAAAAACGGTGCGCGAGATGATCAAACTTTGCTAGGATTTTCACATGACCTAAATTAAGCTACAATTTATTTACATAACAGCGACAATTTATTCAAAAAACTGCCAAAAGCCTATAGATTTGCCATTGACAGCCCAACAAAATTTGAATTCCCGAGCGATTCTCAAGCGTCCCAAAAGACCACGAAGTTAGTTTCGCTCTCAACTCGCACAACCCCCGCGCTCGCCATCATCATCGCCGCCGCGGTCGCCGCGGCCGCCTCCTTCCTACAAACGCCTCCGCCGCAGATTGCTCATCACTCGCGGCGCGTCCTCTCCCCCCATCCCCACCGCCACCGCTTCCTTCTCCCGCCTCGAGACCCTCGGCAATTCTCACCGCGGCCGTGGGATCACTATCAGATGAAGGGCATGTGGAAGCAGAGCGGCATGGCGACCATGGCCAATCACGTTGGCCACCTTGGCGTCGGAGGTGGGGGCGGGTCTCTGGTTGGTCCCGCGCGACGGGCGAGGCTCTGCGTCTACGGCTTCGCGCTCGCCTTCGCTGCGTTTGCCGCGTTCCTCGCCTTCGCGCCATCACTCCCCGCGCCATCGCCCTCGTCTCCGGCCGCCGCGTGGTTCGACGGCTTCCTTGCCTCAGCATCACCCTACCGCGCGCAGGTTTCGAGCTTCTTCTTCTCACTGTTTCCCACCAACTCCTCCTCCCCGGAGCCTCCTGGAGGAGTCGCGACGAAGCGACGAGGGCCTAGTGTTGGTGGGTTCGCCGCTAATGGTGGGCAAGCGGGAAGCAATGGCTCAAGTACAGCTGGAGCCGGCGATCCATCGGGAAGTGCAGTCGGAGTATCAAGCAGCAATGCGGGAGGATCTCCGAGAGGCAACTCACCGTCCGGCAATGCTACTGCTACCTCGGCGATGCAGAGCAGCGCGCTTCCCAATGATCAAGCTGCAGACGGTGCCACCAGGGGTGACGTCGGTGGGGTTGCATTCCCTACCGGCGGTTCAGCCGAAAACGGCACGACGACAAAAGATGGCGTTCCTCTTCGGATCAATGGCACCAGCGTGATTGCACGTTCATCAGAAGCCGGAGATGCCAACGCAGTGAAAACCAAAGCAAGGTACGCGGCCGGGTCTACTCACCAGTTAGGTGGTGCAATTGCAGCTTCAAGCAATGGAACTGCTGTTCCATTCGTCAATCAGACTGGGAATGCGGTTTCAGAGGTGATCAGGGACGGCGATGGAGCTGCGTCTCAGAGTAAAGGAGCCCCGGACAAAAACCAGACTGTCCTAAATCCGCCGGCTGTAAACAATCAAAACCAGAGTCGAAGCAGAGCTGATTCAGGTGGAAGCAACAGTACAATTGATGCTACTCCTAGTCATCAGGGAAGTGCTAGTAAGAAGAAAGTCCATTGGATTGAAGCAATGGAGAGCTGCGATATGTTCTATGGAAATTGGGTCCAAGATGACTCGTACCCTCTGTACCCTGAGGGATCATGCCCTCACATCGATGAATCCTTCAACTGCCCCCTCAATGGCCGCCCTGATAATGCTTACCAGAGGCTCCGGTGGCAACCCAGCGGATGCAACATCCCCAGGTGAGTAAAGACTACTTGAACAACTGTGCCTTTTTGTTCTTGGTGTTTCACGAATGAACTGAAAATTCACTAATTCAGTAACATGTTGTTCATACCAGATTGAACCCAACAGACATGTTGGAGAGGCTGAGGGGGAAGAGGCTGGTGTTTGTCGGTGATTCGCTCAACAGGAACATGTGGGAATCCCTGGTTTGTATCTTGAGGAACTCTGTCAAAGACAAGAGGAGGGTCTTTGAGGTATCAGGCAGGCACGAATTCAGGGCCGAAGGCTCTTACTCGTTCTTGTTTCAGGTATGCTGTACTAACCATATTTCACGTTTTGTCATCTGTGCTCGTTTCATCATACAGAGTGAATGCTTATTTGCAAATGTCCTCTTGTGTAGGACTACAATTGTAGCGTGGAGTTCTTCCGCTCCCCCTTTCTTGTTCAGGAATGGGAGGTTCCTGTCAGAAAGGGAAAGACCAAGGAAACTCTTAGGCTTGACATGATCAGTCGCTTGTTCCCGAGGTACAAGGATGCGGATATCATTATCTTCAATACTGGGCACTGGTGGACGCATGAAAAAACTTCTCTAGGGTAATTTACATTTGGTGCTTTCTGATTGTCTGAAGATCTGCCCTGCATGCTATGTGTTCTGCATTTCAAGTGTTGCTTACTATTGTCAGTATGTTAAACATGTCACAGGAAAGATTACTACCAAGAGGGTAACCGAGTATACAGTGAGCTGAATGTCCATGATGCCTTCCAGAGAGCTCTTAACACCTGGGCCAAGTGGGTTGATTCCAGTGTAAATCCCAAGAAAACAACTGTGTTTTTCAGAGGCTACTCAGCATCCCATTTCAGGTTGGTAGAGCCTTTTTCTGAATTCTGGCAAGTTCAGTTTGATCATGTGCCATAGCATGGTTATCAGAGTAATTAATGACCTTATGTTGGTGCGTGTTTCGATTATGCAGTGGGGGCCAATGGAATTCAGGAGGCAGTTGCGACAAGGAAACCGAGCCAATAATAAATGAGAAGTACCTCACACCATACCCACAGAAGATGAGCATTCTGGAGGAGGTGCTCCGTGGGATGAAAACACCTGTAGTTTACTTGAATATAACAAGGATGACTGATTATAGGAAGGAGGCACACCCTTCTGTCTATCGCAAGCAGAAGTTGACTGAGGAGGAGCGGAAGTCGCCTGAGATATATCAGGACTGCAGCCACTGGTGCCTTCCTGGAGTTCCTGACTCTTGGAACGAGCTTCTCTACGCACAGATTCTGGTCAAACAGCATCAAATGCTGCACCAATAAGGCAAGTCTTGAACTACTTGTTTCTGTACATGAACTAGAGAAACTGTTGTTTGTATAAGTGAGGTGTGAGTTCAAGGATTTTGGAATCCTTGCATAGAGTGAAGAAGTTAGTTAGTCAGATCTATGACTTTCAATACCAACACGAATTCTGTATAGGCTCATAGGATTCTATGATGTAAAGTTCATGTGTAGCTAAAAGTAATCAGAAACAAAGAATAGCATTAATATAGCATACATGAGATTGTGTAGGATCCTCTTTCAAGAATCCCAGCCCTTTTTTCTCTGACCACCACCTTTTGCTTTTTTAGCACGACCATGTTTTAGTATTCTTTGAGTTGACTCTTGAGTACATTGAATAATTGAGGTATATTGAATAGGAGAAATGGTCGAATTGACACCTCTCTCTTGAATGTCCTGAATGATTAGTGCTTCGTGTTGTACATACGTATACTGAAGTTCTTGGTAAGTAGGACTGTCAGATATGATTGCAGAACAGATTTTACAGTCCTGCCGAATTTGTCTGTAAGCCTGTTATACACGCAAGGCTAGTTATGAAGCCTGAATATCATAGCATGCAGTTTCAGCTCAGGTGAGATCCTCTGGGACATGTACTGTTTACTGCTTGGTCCTGATCTACTTTTAACTCTGGCGGTATATGTATCTCTCTAGAATATTGAGAGGAATGTTTTAAACAGCTGATCACTCACATTCCAGTTTAGGCCTGTAGCCGAACTAGCGTATGTGCTACATGAGTTACCAATCCAATTCAGGTAGAGCTCCAGAAGCTGCTATCGCAAACACCATTTGCAGTCTGATTTTGCCCTTTGTTGTAGGAAATGGCTGCGGTTGTTTACGAGTTGGGTTGGGGACATTTATCGGAAAGCAGGCTATTGTCCGCTAGTGGTGTTTTACCTCGATCTGCATGGACCATGCTCCATGCATCTTGCTGGTCCTTTCCCTTTTTCGTATGGCATCGCTTAATTTCTCGCCTCTTTAAATAGACCGTACATAAAACGCCGTTTCTTTGTGTTTATACATGGATCAAGAGGACGAAGCACACCTTTTTCTGGTACTGGGTCTTCTGATGGGACACAGAATGTCGATAATTAATTTACTGGAGCTTTTGTTTGGTATGGAATATGGACTATATACGGCTATGCTTTTGCGAGCATGTGATGGACGTGGTGCCTGATTAATTAGCAGCTGCTGTTGGTGAGTCCATTTAGCTAGCTGGGCCTGGAGGCTGGAGCATTATGTGCTGCCTGTACTAGCCTGTACATGCATGCCGACAGAGGACGTGCCCAGGATCTAGATGGGCGCATTCTGTCCCGATGCCCATCAGATGTGAGATGTATATCGATTCACAGAACCGAACCATCTGATGGTCCATGTCTGAAGGCCATGCCGACCTGCCTCGATCTACGTTTCCATTCGCCTGTGTGGCTGTGTGTTTACTTTGTTGACGCATCATGTGTGTGGACTGTATCTGTTTACTTCCTCTTAGCACATATATAGAGCATCAACAATGAATCTACATTATATGGTCCATGGGTCTCACAACAGATAACAATAAGCTAAATAGAAAATAAACTGTGGAACCTACTAAATATGACTACTTATAAATAATACTATCTTATAGGTAGTCGATAGCTATATTATCTACTTTTATATTTAATGTTATATAGACTATTTTTATGATATATATATGTGTTATATTTATTGTATAAGGACTGATTTTATAGCAACATTGTAGATGGTCTTATTGTTTTATAAATACCTCTAGACTCTGGTCAAACTTTTAAAACCTTGATACTCAATATCTTTTATTATATTAAACTGGATATATGAACATCGTATATGTGTGTATTCATATGTAAATCCTAATTATTCTTAGCCGATGAACAAATAAGCGACCTGCTAGGGGAAAGGAAGAAAATGACTTCTATAAAACTATTAGGCCCAAAGAAAGCTTGGCCCGTTTTAAACAGGGATCGCTTTGTTTTTTCTTTCTAAAAATATATAGTGATTATCGATGTATGCAAACACAAGAATAGCTATGAAAATTGCCCTTTTTTTCTCCGCACATGTTGAATCCTGATTGTTATAGTGGTAATGTGTATATAAAAGATAATATACTACTCTATAGTAATATGCGCATTATAATAATGATTATTTTAGCAATAAAATGTTTTTAAGGGAGATGAGTTTTCCTATGTGAACATTGGCTTCAAATAAAAGCGGGGACAGTTTTCCTCTCGTGGCGTATTACATCTACATACAAATTTCTATGCTGATTTTGTACTTATGTGTGAAATGGGTGCGTGAAGCACGTTATTCACCTCAAAAACAAATTAGTATTTATTATTTTAAATTGATTATACGTATACTTTCTAAGTTTAGAAATCAATTCACAAAATCTAACTTATATATTCTCTATGTTTTTTTGCTAGCTTCACCCTGATCATAATATTGTTGCATCTTTAAGACTTTGGCCATATAGATTCAAAACCTTGTTGATTTTAAGCCATTCTTTCAGTCTGATTACCTCTCCACCCATAACCACAAACGAGGACATGCCATGAAAAACCTACAGATCATGCGTCCAGGAAATTAGCTTCCATTTTACCCACATGCATCATTTGTACTCATACCAATACTGTCCAGCAGACAGACCTCACCTGCCTCGGCCATCCCATCTCCTATACAACAGTTCTAATGCACATGGCGAATTGCACACAGAAACAAACCATCCCACCACTCACGCCATCCACCCAACACCCTCCTCTCTAGATGTGTGCACCCATCAGCGGGTGCTAGAAAAACTAATGATTTGCTATTTTTAAATAACTCTTTAATTATATTATTTTCTAATAGCAACAATATATAATAAGTAGCTACATAACATATTTACGAACAGTTTATTTGACGTCAATGTCACCATGACATGGTTACCGAGTCTCAGCGTTGTTTGACTATACGTCGGTCTTGATGTTAGTGCGATGTCGATGACATCTGATGATCTCATTTGAACATATTTATGAAGTGGTGATGAACTGATGACAAAAAAGACGAGTCAAAATCAAATCGTTATTGAGTCTCAGTGTTTTATTGACTATATATCAGTCTCAACGTTAGCATGATATTAAGGATAGGTGACGATCTCATTTGAACATATTTATGAAGTGGTGATGACCCGACGAAAAAAAGCAAGGCAAAACCAAAAGCTACTAGGCTCTGAACACTGCACCAAATGTGAAAAAACTGCACCAATCTACCAGGCTCTACCGCTCTACTACTACTACTATTCTGCTTACTGGTTCCCATAAATAAATGCATCCATGAGGCCAACCAAACTCAAGTAACCAACGCCCAAAGCCCCCATCCTTTAATTTGCACCCTCCCCAAATCTCCATTGCTCTCTCTCTCCCTCCCCTCTCCTCTCCTCTCCTCTCCTCTCTCTTTCTCATCCATCCATGAGGATCAGGAGGCGGCCTCAGGCCCAGGCTCTCTCCTCCCTGCATCCCTCAGATCCATCCACTGCACCCCAGCCTCCTCCACCGAGGGCGTCAAGAAACCTAGAACGTTACTGGCTCTCGGGCGACGAGAAAGAGGAGGAGGAGAAGCGGGAGCGGTTGCACTTGCACCGAAATGCGGATCTCGGGGACGACGACGACGAGCCGTCGGTGGTGGGCCGCGCGGCGGCGGCATTGCCGTTGTTCCCGCAGGTATGCCATGACACCACCCCCTCCTCCTTGATCCCAATCTGCTCCAGGAACAGAAACAAAACTGACATTATTATGCTCTTATCAGAGGTTGTTTGATTCTTTCGTTGCACCACCCCTTACGGTGGGTGCCCAGATCTAGCTAACCCCATGTTCTTGGATTGCGACTTTGCTAGGACAATGCAGCTGTGGTGGAATGCAGCAGTTGGCTGCCGGGTGGTGCTGGTGCACACCAGGGAGCAGCAGATGTTCACAGGAGGTATGTGAAGAACAGCTGAAACTGGAACAGGAACAGAACAAGAAAGTGTTGCCTGCTTGTGTCATTTGTGTCATTGTGTGGCTTAGTGACAGCAGTGGTAGTGGTGGTGCTGGTAATAATAAATAGAAAGGGAAAGCATCCAAGGCCCTTTTCTATCTGCTGGGCTTGATTTTACTGTTTTATAGTGGGCAATGCCAGCTTGACACATGACACACATCAATACAACCAATTTAATACAAAGCCTGCTCATGTAGGCATGTAGTACTAGTGTTCTTCCTGCTGCTGCTAATCCATCCATTGCAGTCGAAGCAGTGCACTCTTGCACCCTCACTCTCTTCGATCAGCCACTTTCACGGCTGATTGATTGCTAGCTCGTTCGTGGGATTGTTCGGTTGACCTGTAGGTTCATCGCTCGTACAGCCTGGTTGCTTGTCCTCATGCGTGATGATCACATTGCTGTGATCTGTATGGGTGCAAGCTAGCAGCCATGTTTCGGGAGACATGGGCCATGTGCGTGCGCCCGCGCGTCATGAACTATCCCCTTTTTTACTTGCATGTATGCACTTGGTGTTAGGCCTAATTTGCATCGCTAGATTTTGTTTCTGTGTTGTGATGTAGATTCTTGGTTAAATGGTTGACAATAGCAGCTAGATGTTTTGCACTTGCAGCCTGCAGAAGAATGGCCATTACAGCAAGCCTGAGCCGGTGGCGATCGGGACCGGAGAACGCCTCGTCAACGGCGGCGGCGTCCGGGCGATGCCGGTGGCGAGAGTGACCGTGAACGTGAAGGAAGAGGCAAAGAATGACAACGGCGGCGGCGGCGGCGGGGGAGCGAAGAAGCGGCGCGGCCCGGCGGTGCTGATGGAGGGGTCACGTTGCAGCCGCGTGAACGGGCGAGGGTGGCGCTGCAGCCAGCAGACGCTGGTCGGCTACTCCCTCTGCGAGCACCACCTCGGCAAGGGCCGCATGCGGAGCGTGACCGGCGGGCGCGGCGGCGCCGGCCAGCTCGGCTGCACCGAGCACAGGAAGAACGCCGCCGCCGCCGTCGCCGTGGCCGCAGAGGTCACCTCGGGACCGAAGGCCGCTGAGCCGCCGGTCGTGCGGCCATGCTAGATCGATCGATTCAACTGCGAGATTCTTTGGTTTCATGGGTGGTGGTGGTGCATATCAGGTGGTGAATCATGAATGTGAATTCCATTTCCCGTTTCTGTGATTCCAATTTCCAAATCCATTGCCGTCATCGCGGAGAGCTGGAGATCTCACTGCAGATTTCTTGGCCACAATTCCGTGATAGATTCCGCATGCATTGATCTCCTCGCGTTGCCAGAATCCAAAGCGACGATGCAACCGCAGCTCCAAGAACATCTACTCTTGCCGGCTGCTGCTTCATCAGTGTGGTGCAACTGCAACTGCATCTGCATCTGCATCTCGCTGTTCGCAGTGCGGGTCACACACTGACACACGAGCACACGTAAAAAAAAGAAAAGAGACAAGGATTGTGATCAAGTCAGCGCGTTTAATTTGCTCCTAGTGTTCATGCACCACACGATCGATGCAATTACTTGCGTCAAAATTATCACCTGAAAAGCGGAAGCAACATTCCGGATAAAGCCTGACGCGACGCGAGGCTGCTTGTCCGGGACAGACAGGGGAAGGTGTCAGTGTCAAGGCAGTACTTAACCATTTAAGTACACATAGCACTACATTAATTAGCCTTTTTAGCAACATGTTAGCTAGTGCAGTACACGCTCTACCAATGTTTCTAGGCTCATTAAGCACGTACGCATCACGCAGGCAAGGCAGCATAGGATCCGTGTAAACCATCACATTAACGCACGCACACAATGTAGGTCACCTTATGATCACGAGATCGAGGCACAAAAAACAGGAGAGGAGAAAAACAATTGCGGCGAAAGAAAATGATGCGTCTGTTAGATGCTTTTGGATGGTAGCACGTAGATGAGATCCGGGATGAGCTAGCAGATCTCAAAGCTGCATGTGGGGGGAGCAAGCAACTGCTGTAGTATAGCTCGATCACCCAGTTGCATCTTCTTGCATGGCTTCTAGCTGGAGGCAGCAAAGGAACAACCAGCCAGCTGAGAATGCATGAGATCGTTGGTGTGGACAAAAAACTGCCTCACAAATCAGAATGGAGCAGGAGTGGGGGATTGGCCTAAGCCATTATCCATGTGATTAATCGGCGATTATCCACGGACATTACTGTGTCTGGTAATTAAACCCTCAATTTCAAAGTATTCTTCTCGGTGAGCTTGCCAATCGTCGTATGTGTATTATTTGTTCAACGCCATTTGATTTTTTTCAGGTATTACATGTAGTGCAATTTTATAATGATTCTATTATTATCTTGATTAGTGCCAAGTATAATTTATAAAAAAGTAAAATCATCCAAAAATAAGTGATATAGATATGACAATCGATATATAAGACATGTTTGTTTCAGCTTCTGACAGCCGTAGATTCTTAGTAGCTAGCTGGTCTGAGTATCTAACTGATGAGAATCTGGAGAAACTGGTGTTTTCCAGCTTCCGTATTCTAATTCATTTTTAGATTGTGCAGCTATTGATTCTCACAATGTAGATCTAAAATATGGACCATTTATTTTAGCTTCAAATTCTAGAAGTAGCCGTAACTATCAAAAGCTAAAATAAACAGACACATGCAAATTAACTAATGACGATTATATCTAAAATATAATCAATTAAAATATTAATTTACTCTTTGAAATCAAGCTAAGATCAATTTTCCCTGTAGTACTAATAAAATATACCGTAACAATGCTTAATGACATGAGTTAAGCTGTTTAATCTTAATCTTTGAGCAAAATGTTGACTTAACTCGGTGGCCAACTGATGCCTGCACTGAGAGAGGCTCGTCACTCGTGATAGCTAGACACATTGCTGGATTGGCCACGGCTAAGGAAAAAATATCTCACATTGCTATCCCGCGAAGGCCTTTTTAGGATAACGCATTTCTCGTCTTCACAAACGCACGTACGGTCACTCGCCCCACCGGAACTTGGCTTGCCGGCCATGGAGCTGCTGCTTCTCCCTTCTCGAGGCGCCGCCGCCTCCCGCCCGCTTCATCAATCGATCCGGAGTCGCGGCGCCGGCGCCGCCCGCCCGGCGGCGAGCTCCAGCAACGTCGAGGTCATCGACACCACCGCTGTGGCGGCGACGACGCCCCAGGAGTGGCGCGGGGGCG
>KE372737.1:209546-226230 GCA_000418225.1 Zizania latifolia | reverse complement strand
GCCGCGCTGTTCGCCGTGGGGCTCCTGGGGTTCCACTACGGGTTCTTGTCGTCGAGGTGGGACGCCGCGGAGAGGGGCTCACTGGTGGGGTGGGACCTCGCCGTCCAGCACTGGAACATCTTGTCCATGGCCAAGCATTCGTCCACGGATGACGAGGAAGGTTACGTCGACGAGGAGGATGAGGAGGAGGAAGACGAGGAAGAAGATGACGACGAAGACGATGACTAATTAATTTGATGTCGTAGTATACACACACACCAGTGCTTGTCTCGATTATACCGTGAAACAATCAGTAAAGTGGTTGTAGACTTGTAGTAAGATACTCAAATTATTTAGAATTACTGGCGTTTACGATAATAACAACACAGGGTCTTTGAAATTGTGTAATTTTAGATGTTTTTTTAAAAAAATAGTTTTGTAAGAACTCTAAATTTCAGAGACCTCTAAATTCTTAGGCCATGTCCAGGGTGCAATTTTTCCAAAGATCTGTAATTTGTAGGCCAGTAAGTGTTTTTTTACTCAGAATCACTTCCACCAAATAAGATTAAGATTTTCTGTAGCATCTGACTTTGTTACTGACTATGAACCCAATTAGATATGTTAAAATTGATCTCAGTTCTGCACAGAGGCGCCACTCGATGCTACAAAGGATTCGATGCCTGAAGATGATTCGGTGCCAAGCCATAGAAAATTTATTCTTTCCAACATCTGCCACCCAAACACCTAAAACACCCCAAAATGAACCAAGAACAAGAACAATCAGAACAAATAAATCTCACAAACGCCGAGCGAGCCAACTCTGGAAGAAACGAGAAAAGAAGGCTACGCATGCCACTGTGGCCGATTGCACGCACTGGTCCCCTTTTGCCGCTGTGGCTAGCTGCGCGAGCATCTCGCCCCGACGGCTGTTCCAAGGGCGCCACCTCCACGACATGGCCGGCCACACACGTGCTCCAGCCACGCCGCCGCCGTTTCAACGCGCGAGATCTGCCACCGATGTCGTGGTCTGCGGCAAGCCCATTCTTCGATCTGGACGATTTAGGTTAATAAAATTAATTATATTTTATAGTTGTTAATATATTTTTCTATATAATTGATTAAATTTTAACTAATAAAAAACAAATTTGAGGGAGCTAAAGAAGTCACGCGAAGTCGAGGGTGGACTGACACGCCCTAAAACTCCCTGATTTCTTACTTGTCCCTCGATGGCTAGACTGATGTGATTGCCGACCGTTTTGACATCACCTGTTCACCAAACGAGTGATGTGTTCAATGGACACAAGAATATGGCAATTTTGACAAACATGAAACATACGTCCTACTCCTGCTAATTATTACGATATGTAATGTTAACTCAATATCTGGTGATCTTGATTACAATGTACGCCGGCTAATTACCACACGAGATTTGCACGCGTAGATGGTAATCAAGATCCTGCATTTCTGGTGATCACACATCTGCGCCCCCAGCTAATCATTGAGCAAACTGTGAGCATTTTGGGCTGCAAGCTGTTACTCTTTTCACTTTCTTGATCTAGAACGGCACGTTTTCTCAGATTGCATAGGAAATTGTGGGATATTCAATGACATTTATTGTAGTTTAAAATATTTCTAGATTATAATATTACATAATAATTTATTACTCTTAAGAAGTTACTTTAATTTTTTAATACTTTAGTCTACTATTATAAATTTAGATGATCATACGTATCATCTACATAAATAATAAATAATTAAATACCTCATACTTAAAAGTAACGAATAATCCGCCGCAATTTCCTACCGCAAATAATCCCCTGGCCGTCGGATAAGCAGGGCTTCCAGACTTCTCCGCTCCCGCAGCCCGCAACAATGGTGTCGTCTCTTCTGCTCTCCCGATTCCGCCCCAGCCAAACCTGCACCTCTTCCCCTCTCTGCCTCCGCATCCGCTCCTCTCTCCGCTTCCACCCTCCGCCTCGCCACCGCCCCATCCGCCTTAGCGCAAGCCGCCGCGGCTCCGAGGCGTCCGACGACCGCGAGGACGGCGAGTTCACGGAGATCGAGAACGATCTGAGTACCCTGCCCGAGAAGGTTATCGGCGCCTACCGGAACAGCAACAACGACCTCCGGACCTTCCTCCAGAACCTCGTCGATGCTGGCGTCGCCGACGAGTCGACCGTGTTCGGCGGCGAGGAGGACGAGTTCCTCCGGGCCCTCATCGACGCCGACCTCCCGGGAAGGAGCCCCGACCTCAGCGTGCTGTGGAAGCTCCCGGCCGTGGCGGTGGCTTCCTTCGCCGGCGTGCCCGCGCTGCTAGGGTACCTCGGCGAGGCCGCGGGCGCGCACGTGCCCGCGTGGATGCCGCTCGTGTACTCGCTCGCGTCGTTCCTGGTCGGGACGCTGCTGATCGTGGACTCGTCAATCAGCGACGAGGAGTGGGAGGAGTGGGTCGGACGGCGGGAGCGCGAGGGCGAGCTCGCGTTCCTCGAGTCGGAGGAGGTGCTATGGCGAACGGCACGGCGGGTGCCGGCAGCGGTGCTCGCGGCGTCCGCGGCCGGCGAGGCGGCGCTGCGCGCAGCGGCCGCGGTGACCGGGCTCGACCTGCAGCCGCCAATCTGGGTGGCGTTCCTGCTCTTCGGCCTCCTCCTGGGCGTGCCGTACGGGGTGTTCTCCGCGAGCTTCGATCCGGCGGTGGAGGGGTCGTGGCTCGGCTGGGAGGAGTTCGTCAACAACATCCGCGACGTCGTGCTCCGGGCAGGCGAGGGCCACGATCGCCGCGACAAGTAGAAAGACAGCCACGTATTCCAAATTTCCATTGCCAGCAAATAGGCGATGCCCCAGCCCAGTAAAACCGTTTTAGTGGTAGCGTCAGTTGATGAGCAGGTGCTGTGACTTTTTGTGACTGTCGTGTTTGTAAAAAGAAATACGTTTTTTTGGTTTTGGTTGGGTACCGGGGGTTGTATGATTGGTTGAGCTTATGTTTAATTAAGCTTGAGATTTTAAAGTATGAGCTGTAAAATACTATGAAATTATCAACCTAGAGTAGCTGTGAAGAGTAGAGTGATTCCCGGAGCTTAACAATTATTTCGTACATCAGCTAGCAGCAAATATAATAAGCTGATAAGGAGAATTAGGCAGCGCTAATATAAGGATAGACAATTCAGCATAAGCTAGTAAGGAGAATTAGACAGCGCAAAATATGATGATATACACTCCATGCTGATAACTGCATCATGACTTAAAAGATGATAATGGGTCTATATCTACCGGATTTAACCATTTCAAACCCATATTCATTAAGAAAAAAATATTTCCACCTGGGTGACCCATATATACATACGAATTTAATTTTTTTCTAAACTCATACTCACTTGGATAAAATATATCCGTTAAGTAACTCATACCCGTCAGCGTGGTGGATGGCTTCCGAGTCACTGGAGTCACCTGACGCCTAAAGTCATTGCTAGCCGGCTAGAGGGCAAAGGCATGGACCACGTGTCGCGTACTCGCGTGGAGGCGGTGGACCTAGGGGTGGAGGCACATGTTGCTGGCCACCGTATGACCTAGGGGCTATGAGAGAAGCAGTGACGTGTGAAGAAAAATTTAGAAAAAACTAAAGTAACTTAGGGTTTTTTAATGAATTGGGCTATAAATAAATGGCCCATTGGGTGGCGGGTATCCATCGAGTGACGGGTATAGATAGTATGGAACCATATCCATACCCGTCTACCCGTTGAATTTTGTTTTTTCCCATTAAAAGACCCACATGTGAACAATTTAATCCATATATATACCCTAATAAGATAAAAACCCATCGAGTTTCGAGTACCCGTTGCCATCTTTACTATGACTGCCTCACATTTAACCTGGTCAAAGTGACTATGTGTATACTTTGCGTGAGATAAAAGATATTTTACTCGTATGTGTATACATTGCGTGAGATAAAAAATAGATAAACAATAAATCACCATAACTATTGTTAAGCACAAGTAGATTACTGCCGCAGAGTCTTGTCAAAATAACCCTCAAATTTTTTCACGGAGAAGAGATCTAATTGGATCAAAATTAGTGGCGTGAAATAATTTATTACCACACATCGCTAACATAAACATTTCTCATAAAAAAGATGTATTTCACTGGAACTTGACTCAAAATTAGGAGTTTTTAGTGAAGTCTCTTTATCTAGCTCTCATACATAGTTAACCTTAATAAAAGTTTTTGGAAACTAAAGATGTCTCTTAAAGTCAAGATTTTTATGTGATATTTATGTTGTGATGTGGTGTTAACTAAAGATAATTTAACAAAGAGAAACTGGCAAGGCAACAAGAATTGTAGTTTTTGTCACAAAGAAGAGAGATTAAACCTTTTTATGAATGTCGCTTCGCCCATTTTGTGTGGGCTATTATTCAAGTAACATCAGGACTTCCTCCACCATATAATATATCTCATATGTTTGATGATTGGATTTAGGAAATCCAAAACGATTTAAAAGCACATGTTCTACTGCTGCTATTTGCTGATCGCTTTGGTTATGTAAAAATGACATGATCCTTAACAAAAAGTCATTTTTTACTAATTCATTAGCTCCGTTTATAGGCTAGAAATCTAGCTCACGGGAGTTCGTTATTATGGCTTATCAACATTTAGAGAAGATGATCAGAAAGTGTTTTACCTAAAATATGGATGATAATCTAATCTTCAAATTGATAGTCCTTAATATTTCATTTGCTTCCTTATTTTTTGTTAGTTAAAAATGTGTGCGCTTGACTATATTCATCTTAGCTATACATAAACCAAAAATATTCTTAGGACAATTATATCACCTTGATGTAACTACCTGATTTCAATAAAGCTTTCTTTATAAAAAAAAATAAATCACCATGACATTTATTATATGCACATGTTTTGTTATAACTCTTAATTTATCTTATAGTCCTTAATATTATTTAAAATATATTATTGTTTTAATTGCTCACATCCGGTGAGCTTGGCTAGAGAGAAACATAATTCATTATCTTTTCTATGGAGTGAGGCTGAGATCTTTTTCATCCGGTGAACCAAACCTAGTTACTCATACATTCAATCAAACAACTAAATCTTGCATCTCACAAGTCTGGCTGAGCCAAATACAAAGAAACAAACGAGCCCTTACCGATCCCTGCTCCAAGTGCAGGGTCAAAACTCACAAGTTTGCACAGGCATATGGCAAGAACGAAACAAATATGCATGAAAAACTAGACCTCATTATGTACACGAGATTTTACTTCTTCCAGTTTTGTACTCTGTAGCTACGAGATCTACTAGTAGGGCAAAAAGATTATATAGCTCACATAGAATGCATTCCGCCAAGCAGAAAGATGCGTGGATGTTAAGGCTCTAGCACATGTAGAAATGTGACTGAACCTTTGTCACGTAGAAACCACCCCCTAGCTATGTCCATGCTGACGAGCATCACACGCCGTGTTGGAATACGGAGGAGGGGTAAGACGGGTAGGAATGTAGGATTGATCGCTCAACTTTGATTGCGCAGCTCGCTTCAGCCGCCTCTTTCGATACCTCCATGCGACTTGAATACGTGTTGCAGCGATGGTTCTCCAGTAGGGCGACTCATACCTGTCGGATGCAGTCGCAACCGCAGGGCACCAGCATTAGTGAACATTGTTCATTGACTGAATATATACAAATATACATAGATGTTACTGGGTAGTTATAAAAAGTAGTTTCAGACAACTGACACCACTGAATTCATGACCTGCATAAGTTCCAGCTAATAACAACCACTGTAATAACTCTTATTTTTGCCAATTAGATTATGAAAATTAATTTCATATCAACAGAAGAAAACCACCCGCAAGCCTAAAGAATTATAGTTGAACCTGCAGGGAACTCCTGTTCTGACGAGCAGGTATCCGATCATGTGACCCATTAAAGAAAAAGGGGGTACCTGATGGCACCCTGCACTTGTGGATTGCGTAGGAACCGTGAAAATTGTGAAGTAACTTCTTCGAGGTCACTTGCTCTAAGTACAAAAGCTTCAACATTTGTTAAACATCTTACAGTACGAATAGCAACCAAACGCATACCATGAAATCTGACTTTACCACCGTCTGAAACAATAGAAATCTGGTGACTTAACTATAAATCACAGAAAACAACAAAATAAAGCCAGGCAGAAACTGCAGACCTCTATTTGCTGAAGAGTGTTCCAAGTACCATGTGAGGAGCTCCTCTCCACATACATCCCCCTCATGTAACGGAGCTTTGCTTCCATCTGCACTGATGCTTTCAAGCTTACCTCTCACTATGAAGACCATTTTTTCAACTGGACCACCTTGATAAAGAATGTCACTTCCGCTAATATATAAGTTCTGTCTTAATTTGTCACATATAGCGTCCAAGATGGGCCAATCCATCAAGGTGAATAATCGGACCTGCAAAATAACTGTAGTCAGTTCTTCCTTGAAAATTATAGGGGGAACTCATGAGCAAGAGCAATCCTCAACATTAAAATGCATTGCAGGCACATGGAAAATAAAAAGTAATAGAGTAACTTGTTGCCACGATTGTTCTCCCAGAAAAGCTGCAGTCATCACATAAACAAACCTTATTGAGAAATCTAAAGAAATGCCGACGTATGTCCCTTTGAATATCTTCTGGTAAATTACTTAAAAGCTCTTCTTCATTGACCCCATGGGTAGCTGCCCAGGTGAACCTTTCTGCACGTCTAACCCTCCTGTACATTAAAAAAAGAAAAAACTAAGTGTTACAATCAAGTCTAAAAATAAAAAAGGAAATCAATTGCTTGCCACTCCGATGAATGCAAGATCATATTCTGCCACCCAATTTGTGGAAAATACTCAGCATTCACCATTCCCTCCCTCTCCAACCAAACTCCAACTTGTGGGGTGATTAAGGTTGTGGAGAGGAAGAAGAAAATGGGAAGAGGAAGGAAGCATCTCGAACATTTCACAAACCAAGATTCATTTTTTCTGAAAAAAATGACAATACACAAAGAGTAGCATTTGCTGGTTGCATGTTTAGAGTTGCAAATCCTCAATTTAAATCTTTGGAGTCTCAAAACATGAAATTGCATTCTTTGGGGTGCCAAAATTGATTTCCCCAGAAATAAATTAGTTAAAAATTAGGATCCTAGGAGCATGTGCCAAACCAAAATCCGGGTATCTCATTGAAATTGCCATGATACAGTGCATATTCAGCATATGGAAGATTAAATGCTTAACTGCTTAACTGCTTACATGTGACAATTTTCAATTAATTAAACAACTACTTACTACTGCTTCCTTCCCTAAATTTGTTTGCTAAAAAATTTTAAAGATAAAATAGAATATGTTGCTGTTTTGGAATGTAATCTAGTATTCCAGGAAAGACCAGGTTAGTCAGGTTATAGATAGAAATACTAGTTTAATATATAGATATATATAAACCAATACTGAATAGGCCTGGGATTCCTCTTGGAATACAATAATAGTTGTAATCTGCCCTGGGCATTTTAGCCCTATATCAGAGATCCTTAAGGCCAAATATTAGAAACTTTTCAAAAAATATAATGAGATCAGTGCCACAGATCATCGCTTTCATGAGACCACTTATAAGATGGTGTATCAAGAAAAACGGCCTGATTAGTATTGAATATAAGTAAATGCTGATTTTTTTTCCTGAATTGTAGGAGCCACATAAACGATAAAAAGAAAGACAAAGCAACCAAATAAACAGAATATTAACAGTCTGAAGTAATAAGTGGTTTGGGTTTGCAACAAAATCAAGGAATATATGATGTTTTTTATATAAAAAAATAATAGTGCCTTAGTAATATTTGGTTTAAAACTTCTGTAAATGAACCTTCTCAACTCTTCTGGCAGGCGTCTGTGGCTCATCCACTGTTCAACATCACGCCTTCTAAGTTGCATTTCTAGTCTCCTGTGGAAAGAGGAAAAGAGAGAAAAAGACTCATATCAGGATTCAATAGTTACTCAGTCAATTGGTTGAACTTATCTTTTTAGGTTTATTATAAATAATTTGTACGGTGTCAGTTCATGATGCATAACTAACGCATCAAAATAGAGGTCCATATCAGGCGGTAAAGTGGCCACAATGATAGTAAGCCAGTAAGGTAGACAATATTGCACAATAAATAACTAAGCAAACCAGCAGTATAACCACGTACCGTCTTCCAAGAGCTTGGAGAAAATTTTGCATGTTCCCTATAAGTAACGCGAAAAGCAACAGCCCCAAACCAATAATAGCCATAGTAAACAGGACTTCCCATGCAAAGTAACTTGGGACAAGATTGCCAGCCAGAGTACTTATTTGCTGAGATCAAACCCAAAAAAACTTCAGTACAGTACAGCCAAAACTGTACTCCAGTGTTAGAATGTATGCTGAATCCACATATAACAAAATCCTATATATCAAATAGAACAAATGAGACACAATTGATGTACACGAATGTGAGCAAAAGTAAGTCAAATACCTGGAAACCCCAAAATAATGAATATATATAACGTTTAACAGCACTGCCCTCTGTAGTTAGCAAAACGGCCTGCACATAAATCCCATAGTGGAAAGTAGCATCGTCTCCAGTGTTAAAACAAGCTGTTGAGGCTGAATCATTAAACCACTGCTGCCTGTTTAGTTCAATATTAATGCCACGCCCGCAATCTATAAAACCATCACAAGATGGAATGTTTGATGCAGAACAAGCATTTCGTAGGCATTGGTTGACCCTCTGAAAAATGTAAAACAAAAGAAAAAGCAGGTGAATATAGCACCTTCTAACTTTTAACTCAAGAAAATTAACGTGTACAATAAAATGCAATCTCAATAAAAAGCAAAAAATACGGAAGCCATTTTTCTCAGTATTAATAATAAAGCACACTAATGCAAGTCATTGGCATGTTTCTCCAAATTAAGGGAAGAATTGATAATATGACACCCAATAGGATTCCATTCCAATCATTGAAATTACTAAAATTCCACTCAAACAAGTGTTGCATCCATAAAATGCCTTTCTTAATTTCATTTCTGGTTATTTGCCAGTTTCACATTTTGAAGCCATGTGAAAAGAAAAGCTTGCCTCCCCCTGTCTACCTATCACCATATCTCTCATTCCAACCAACAAATTCAGCATACAAGTAAATGTAATATTTTATGCAGAAACTGAAATGAAAGATGAACTATTGAACTGACCTGTAGTCCAAATAGGTACCAACATGAACCAACAACATGCCCCGCCAAAACAAACATCAGAAGGTTAATCACAAAGTTAGCCCATGCTGACTCAAATATGAATCCATTGGCAGATGAGGCAGACTGACCACCAAGCAATGGTACAAATCTGATGATGCGTGGAACATATTGAAGAAGAACAGTGATCCGCAATAAATTCTTAGCATAGTTTGCCGTTGATAACCCGACATATTTAGGGATGACTACCAATATCATCACCTTGATCAAGGAACAAAGTGAAAAAAACTGTATTAGTCAATAAGATAGCAAAAGGTGAAAAATTGTTTCGACGAATATCCTTTATTGACAAAAATAGAAAAGTAACATGCATTTCTAGTTTACATAAGCAACTGAGCAATACGTACATAAAATGCGCCAGAGGAATCAGATCAAATGCTGCACAGAATGACAATATTAATGGCAAATAGAACAGTAAGTAACAAGGTATTGCCAGCCTACCAAGATGTTTCAGTCTATATGATCAACTTTATGAGACTCATCCTGAAATTGCTAAAGTCACAAGTACAAGAATAACAAATAGTCATTCTCCTGCCCAAGATCTATAATATTTTCAATGCTAAACAGCAACTAATTTTGTCAACTTCTGGTTGGCCTAAATATATTGGGAAGTAACCTGAGACCAACATGAACTACCAAAATAAAACAAAAAGGTTCAATAACATATATTTTCAATGCGGGATTCACCTCAATATTCCTGTTTACAAAAAGCTTATGTATTTTTTAAAACATTAATAGTGGATATCAAAATAGATATAGCTTAAAAGGATGCTGTGGTCTATTGTTTATGTGGATAAAACTGAAAAAAAGAGCTCATGATATACCCACTATAGGTCGATAGAATTAGCTAGATGTGGCAAAAGAATATGTTGTGTGCATGGAGAAGATGACTATAGATCCCTAGAACTCACCAATCAATAGCATTCAGATCTGGCCACCAATGGCAGATGCAAAGTAATAAGCCAAGCAAACAAAGCAAAAGTTACCTGAGGGAGTGGAAGCACAACGAAAAAGTCGAGTAAAAAATATCCACGAAGATAACGGACAGCAATTTTCTTTGGCTCATCTACTAAGTCTCCAGCTCCCACTACTCGTGATTCTGGAGCTACATAAGCCAGTCTTAACTGAAAGAAATATAGAACAAATAAGATGGTCAAAAGCCAATAAGATGTTTCTTTGGTGGTAAAACAGAACAAATAGGAACATGATTTTTCTAAATCCAGTCTATCCACTAGACTGAACAAACAGATACAAAATACATTATATAGCAACAAGAAATTTATCGAACATAAGAGCAGAAGCTTAATAAACCATTACCAACTAACAAATGAAGGGTAATAAGATATCACAACTGTTTGATCATTGAAATGCAATTAATTAATCATCCAGAGAAGATCAAAACATGCATTACTGTTAGTTACTAAAATATGATCACCATGATACAAGAATATTAAGCTTAAACCTGAGTCTTTTCTTACACAATAAACAAAAGTACAAGCTTGGTATTTCCAAAAATCAGTATCTAATTTGCCATTATTAAAAGAAAAATAATTTGTCAATCCTTACAGGCAGAAAAGGTACTGATCACTCAATAAATATGCTTATCCTAATGTGCACACCAAATTACCAAAACATCATCAAACTGCCTTCCAATCTGATGCTTAAGTGACTATTTATGAGAGTTTTTTAAATGTGGAACCATGTCCACTCTTAAAACAGGGATTGTAAAACCTTATATAGAATAACAATGAAATTGTACATTTACCTGAAGAAGCATGTGCAGAAAATAAATAGCATCAGTCACACTTCTCACAACAGCAAGTGCTGTAGCAAAATGCCAGTTCAACACAATGCATTTGTTATCCTGCAACAAAAAAAAAGAGTATAGCCGGTCAAAAAAAGAACATAAATAAATGTGGTCAGGTCTGATCAAATTACAGAAAGAATGCTTACCTAACTGCAATACATCCTAAAATTGCAATTTCTATAAACAACATACAACTGTCTCTATGTTAATGGAAATACCACAATAACATGTTCAATACATCATGAAATTGCGATTTCTATAAACAACATACAACCGTGTCTAAGTTAAACATGAGGTAGCTAGGAAGGTGCTTCAGAAATAATTTTGTGATTACTAGCTATTTCTCCTACACATATCACTATTCACTACAACAGATATCAACATCTAGAACAGTGAAATCATATAAGGAATAATATGCTGCAACAGGACCTTTAGTCTAGAAAAATTGAAATATTAGATGACAAACAAGGTGCAACAACAACTGAGCTTTATAAGAAAGTTGTAGGATGAAGACACATGGATATAAGAAGCATCTTCATGGTCCTGCCTAATGCATTAGTTCTTTTTGATAGCTGACAAAATTGTGAACTATTTACCTGTTCTACTGATAATAGGAAGAAAAATAGGGGGTCGATGAATATGGCAATCAGGCATGATATCACAAAGAACTGATTCCATTGCTGAACAATTTTTGCATGTGGGTTCATAACTGGAATGCGTGATAGGAAATGGTCGATTTTCTTCTTCCACCCACCATCATGGCCATAAAGAATATTATGGAACTTCAAGAGAGCAAAACAAAAGACATTATTTAATACCACAGTCAGTAACTGTAACCACTCTTAAGAAGTTCTAGCTAAACAAAACAAACTAAGAAGTACAAATCCATTCAATAATAATCATAGGCATTACATTTCTTGAATCAAGATGACTTGTGAGAATTTAGAAGTATGTATCCGTACTATGTTGTTTTACTTGAAAAATATTGCACCAATCCAGGCATCCAGCAACAACTATCAGATTCAAATAAATAAAAATCATGTAGTTCTATACATCCATACATAGAGAAGGAAGTAAAACCACCTTACTGTCTAATGTATTTGCACCTCTGTGAAAATGCCTTTTGTTTTTAAAAGCAGGAGGGCAGTTGACACAATCAGGATTGTCACATTGTCCCAAAGGTCCAGACATCATCAAATGTTCATTCTTTGGAATGTTTCCACTGTAAGACCACCTGTTTCCTCCCATTTCTTCTGGCATTACTGCTTGTGGCTTGTTGATTTGTTTTCCTTGTGAAGGTCGAGGAGGCATATCTGATGTGTCTCTACTTGTAAATGGAATGCTCGTTGCTGCAGTCTGTGTTGATGGCCGAACAAAAAGAGGACCAGTATGGGGTACAAATGTGTCTTCTTCATATTCATCATCCCTAACTGGTATGCACATTGATGTACTTCTAAGAGGAAACCTTGGTATCTCAACATCTCTTAGCAGCATAGGAACATCATCTTTCTCCTGGTCAGACATTTCTAAACCCTGGAGTTGACATCCATTGCAATAAAAAAACAAGTTCAATGAAAAAATTAAAACATAAGCATAAAAGTTTGCATAGTTTATTAGTTTTACATAAAAGCACATTATCTGTATTTTGAGAGTACAGATTCCAATCAGTATTCATGTTAGAATTATATTAGTTGCACAATGTCAGTATGACAGTAGCAAAAATTTTCAGAATTCTTTCAGGAGAGTGTAAAAACACATTACTGAGTGTCAAGGTATGAAACAACCACCTTAGATGGAAGTATATAGTTGCTAACTTATAAAGGCCACCAAAATGATACAGCATGAAAATAAATTATGTGCAGCAGAATCCACATATAGAATGGGCAAACAAAATCAACCCCAGTTGCATTAATACCCTACTGTATATCTCAATGGTGACAAGTGAATCTTGATTAAAGTATTCACCTGATTAGATCCCCCAACTAACGAAACCTATTGCATTACTGGAGTCCCTGCAAAACAAAGAAAACAAAGAATCTGAAAAGAGATATGGAACAATGGTTTGTATTTTTGTTTTAGAAGGAAAATTATATCACTGCTGAATAATGATGAATTGGAACATAAAAGTGTAAGCCAATCAAGATAGTAAATACAGCTACAGCAACTTTAAGGCCAGTTGTGCCCACTGTATAATGACTAATGCCGTAATGCGTGAGAAAAATGAAGAGAGAAAATAAACAGATGGTTCCATGAAAAAGGGGTATCTATATATCACCTAAACTTGCACATTTTGATATATGCAATAATACAAATACAAGTAGAAAATATCAGCTCTACCGTTCTCCTTACTGACTACGGAGTTTGATTTCCCCTTGAAGCTAACTAGCTAAAGGGCCTGAAGAGGCGTGTGGTGGGCTGGTGGCCTCCAGGTCATCGTCAGTGCCCTCCTCAAGCAGCTTGAACCATGACGGCACCTGGCTGCAGCAGATAAGCCACAAGAGGTTGGAGGTGAAGTCGCCCATCAAGGGCAAATTGTTGGCACATTCATCCTCACTGCCGCCACCCATTTACTACACCCCATTGTTCGGTGGGATATCTATATTGTCATCAAAATTGCTCAACGCCAGCAAACAATGCACTTCGGCAAATCTACCAGCCAGATTCGCAGACTAAAAATCAATTTAATTACTCCCGGAAAAACTACGAACACCTTAGGCTTCCAAATCACACTAGGGCTTGGAACAACGAAGCGGCGACCTTAGATGAACACGAAGATGGCGCGGGGGGCGAGAAGATGACGGTGGGAGGTGGCGCTAGGCTTGGTGCGGACGGCGGCGACCTAGACGAACGCGTGGAGGCACACAGCGTCACCACCTCCAAAATAAATCGCAAAAATGACCCCAAAAATCGTCCCTTCGACTCCTCTGGAAGTATCCACCCCTCACCCCTACTCCCCAGTCTCATCCTACATCGTCACGGAAAACGGGAAAAGCACAGGAAAAAGATCAAAAAAGAAGAGAAACCGGACTAACCCAACGTGTTCTTCGAGAGGTCGGGAGTGTGCCCCGATCAACAGCAGCCACAATCGCTTTCAGAGGTTGTGCGATTCGGACAGTGAAGCGGGCGAGCGAGCGAATTGCTCCTCTTCTCTCTCTTTTTATTTTTTAAAAAGTCTACGTGACTTATGATCTCTTAAAACTCTTAACGGATAACCGGGTATTCTAAAGTATTAAAAATCGTCTAAATAATTTTAAAGAGTGATTTTAGAGATAATTTTGTTGATATAGCACGTTACATGTTTATATAAACTTTTTTCCTTTTTTATTTTTAATCCATTCTTCTGTGGCTTCGCCTGCAAAGGAGAGAGAGCGACAGGACACGGGGCAAAGCGTCAAAAAGGCGTCTCCTTTCTACGGAAAAAGGAATAAGAAAACTTATCTCTCACTGACATGGGGCACGTGGATTTGCGAAGTGGTGGGGCCCAGTGATCAGTGTCTGTTGCTCGGGGCCATCAGGTGGAATTTGGACTGCGCCCGCTGCCCCGACCCGGTCGTCCTCTGCTCGCTGCCACTCGTCTCCTCTCCGCCGCCGGAGATCGGTCGCCGCCGCTGGCATGGCCGGAGTCGCCGCCGCATCCACCACCTCAACGATCGGCAGCTTCCTCTCGAAGAATCCGTACGCGCCGCCGTCATGGGCCTCGCACCTCTCCCCCGCCCCCTCACAGACCTTCTCCCTCGGCCACGTGAGTCTCCCTACCTCCACCACTTGATCCCTACTGCCCGCTTGTTCTAACCTGTGAATTCGAAGTAGTTTGAATTAATTAGGATAATAGGAGGTGCGCGTGAATGATCGCTCTCGAGAAACTCATGGTTTTTAGTTTCTAATCGAAACAGCTCCCGACGCCGATCCACAAGTGGAATCTTCCCAATTTGCCGAATGGCACGGAAGTATGGATCAAGGTGAAAAATAAGCTACCTTTTTCTTATGTTTCCTTTACTGTATCGATTAATAGATATGATTCAAGGTAGAGTAGTTTGTTACTTTGTTGGTGGAGTTTGGCTTCTGACAAGGGAGTTTTGTGGGGGAAATTGTAGCGAGACGACCTGTCGGGCATGCAGCTGAGCGGGAACAAGGTCAGGAAGCTCGAGTTCCTGATGGCAGATGCCGTCGCACAGGGCGCTGACTGTGTTATAACTGTCGGTGGTATCCAAAGCAACCATTGCCGTGCCACAGCGGTAGCCGCAAAGTACCTGAATCTTGATTGCTATCTGATTCTACGTACATCCAAGGTGATCTGTGGTGACCTTCTGAATTAAATCATTAAATCGACAGAATGTCGTGTGTAACACATTTGGGTTGACCTTTTTTTGTGGGACATTTTCACATTCAGCTTCTTGTGGATAAGGACCCTGGTTTAGTTGGCAATCTCCTCGTTGAGAGATTTGTGGGAGCGCACATTGATCTTGTATCAAAAGAAGAGTATGGAAAAATTGGCAGTGTGGTATGCTCTTTTCCATTATGTGCTATTCTTGCTAAGTTTTTTCATAATTCTGTCAGTCCATGTATAACCAAAACATTTTTTTGTACATGGGTGTTGTACTATTACTTATTATCCATCCCGAGTAATTATTATATAAAAAGATCCCATCAAGTGGTATGTCCTACTGTATTTGTCTGCACCATACAATTACCATGGCCATATTTTCCATATTCAGAATGTCATGATTGCACTGCCTATTGTGGGGATATGTATGTAGATAAACTGGTAAAGTGCTTTGTGCCATTGCATATTAAAAATTCCTCGGTGATCTTTCTTCATAACACTTTTTATATTGTTTAATGGATTTATTTGGTGCAGGCTTTAGCTGACTTGCTGAAAAAGAAGCTTTTGGAAGAAGGCCGAAAACCATATATTATTCCTGTTGGTGGATCAAACTCACTAGGAACTTGGTATCATTTTCTGTCCGATGCTTGCGGTTGAATCATATTTGTGTTTTTCCTTTATGTTTTGTTAGCTCCATTAGCTTCTATACTACCATGGACCTTGGAAGTTGGGAATTGTCGTGAGCCCTAGGCTCTGAACCTAGCTGATCTTATGTAACACAATAAGGTCTGATAACTTCTTTTATGGTGACTAAATAGGGGGGCATAGCTGAATGAAAAATCTAGTGTACTCTATCCACATTTTATCAACAATATTGAATAGAATAGAAGGTTACATGTTGTAAAGAGAACGTCTCGACTTTAAATAGGTCACATAATTTATGAAGATGATACCTGATTGTGAAAGTTCACATGCCTCCGTAATTTGTATTTTTCCTTGCTGTGTAGGGGATATATAGAAGCAGCAAGGGAGATTGAGCATCAAATTCAGATATCCGGTGATGTTAGGTTTGATGACATTGTTGTTGCATGTGGCAGGTATATTGTCAATACCCACCATTCTTTACTTTTATGGGTGATTATGTAATTGCTTGTTATTGCGTCATACCTAGATCCTGAAAGAGTAGCAATATCGCTGCTTTATGACTTGGTGAGTTTTAAATTTATGCAGCGGTGGAACCATTGCTGGTCTTGCTTTAGGATCAAATTTGAGTAGCTTAAAGGCAAAAGTATGCGCTTTCTTTGGTTGTT
>KE372737.1:179303-195538 GCA_000418225.1 Zizania latifolia | reverse complement strand
TGCCGCCTCCACCTCGCCGCGCTCGTCGCTGACAGGTGGGTGGGTGGGTGGGTGACCGGTGGGCAATTATCACTCGCCGCGCGCATGTGTGCAACTGAACCACTGGCAGGGATTGAGGGGAGCTGGTGCAGGGGCAAGCAGCAGTACTTGCAGATGTGATATTAACAGTTTCATAGGCATGCATGCATGGCAGAATGGCAGACACTGCTTTCATTAATTGCTCCCAGTTTGTTTGTACTAGCTTCTAATACTAAAAGAAGAAACTAAGCAAACTGGGGCACTCTAGTTTTTAAGTCCAACAAGCAAACCCTCTAGAATCTGTCATGAACTTCTGTTTAACACTCTTAAGAATGGCCTATCCTCATTAGATATTTGGTGATATTGACGTGTGAAAGAAATTTAAGAAATTTCTTGGCCGCTCACAGGGAAGGAGAAGAAGGACATCGGCGTGCTGTACCCCTTTGCAGTGGTGAAGCCGCTGGGCTTACAAGGCGGCGGCGCGGCGACGCTAAACGACGTCAACCAGAGGATCCTGAAGCGACCGGCCAGGCCAGTTCGGCACCCCGTCGGCCAGTTCGCATGCAGCCCTGCCGCGTACGCTCATGGACTAGGCCTGTCCGGCAAAGCAGTTGTTAGCCTTACAAGGATCAGAACGGCAGGAAAGGGCACCATAACCATCATCAGAACAAGAGGGTGAAAGGTAAAGTTAACAGTTTAATGACCAAAATGTTGGCCAGAATAATCATGGGAGAGTAGCTTATCTCCCCTTGTAAATGCATAGCCGCATCCTGGGTGAAGTTCAATTTCACCAGGTTGCAACGAGGTAATAAGTATATATCGAAGACTACGTTCATCCGTTGTCACCTTGTCGGGGCCACAGTACTGTCTCCAACCCTCAATCGTGCCAAGTATAAACTAAGATATAGTAGAACAGACAAAACTTAGATCAATGTAAGCGTGTTAATTGTACATTACTGTAAAGCGAGACGACGCAGATCACGAGCACGAAGCCTCATTCTTTGATCACTCAGTGCACGTTCGCCGGCAGCGAGGAGGACGTCGTATTCACGGAGGAACAGCGGAAGTACCCATCAAGGTGAGGAGGCTCACTGCTTGTGCTCTGCTTTGCTCCTCTCGATGTCTGTCACGTGAGCGCCGAGCCAGTGTTGCTCTGGATGGATGCACCTGTTGCTGCACGCACGTACAGACGTCCACGCTTTCGGTGCGCATCGTGACATGCACTGCCGCGAGAGCCCCGTGCGGCCGTGCCGTCCGCACTAGCGCGGGATGGCCCGGATTGGCAAGGCCATTGTAGCTGGAGCGGCCTAGACCAGCAGCTAGCCGCGCGGTCATGGCAAGTTCCAGTTCCTAAGGTCCTACCTGGAGTGACAGAGTATACAGCAAGTACTGCTGGTCTAACAAACTTCTTCAGTTTATGGTTATATCATGTCACCTCCAACTAAATTAAGGAAAGTGCAGATATGCATATGCAAGGAAAGGAATCAAAGGATTATGGACCATCGTGTTTGTTTTTCAGGAATAGATTAGCAGGAATAGTTTCAGACGAGCACAGTATAATATGAATGAGTGGCAATAACACGGTCGCCTGACCATATGCCGCTGAAGCTTGTGCTGTAGCCTGTAAGGCTGGAAGGAGTCAATACTGTAGTAAATAACAACGGCCAACCGCCCATCACACGGTAATATGATTGCATTCCTAGAGTGGTCATTGCAGCAAGTTTTTATCGCCTTCCTGCACATATTTGACATGACTATGTCAAGGGCTTGATCAACAGCAGACTAACACAAACTCATACCACATTACGCGTTGGTGAAGCTTATAGCCAATACTAAATAAAGAAGCACTGTTGCTAAGCAGAATGATCAGCACGGCCAATTCATAAAGAATTTAGTTGCTTACAAATTTACAGTGCCTGTGTGATGCATCATGCATGTTTTTTGCATTTATCAGATTTGGAACCTTATAAGTTCGAAGCCTACAAGGACCATGGTAGCAGTGAATTTAAGCAATACTGAACATGCTACATACCTCAAATTTGGACTTAGCTTCAGACTCAAATGTCTTGCATAATATCTCATAGTTCTTTCCAAGTTCAATCTGTGGAAAATAGAAGGATCGAAATACAAATATCTTAAGCAAGAAAACTAGTTTATAGACAAAGTGATACCAGTGGATCCACTCGTGATGGTGAAGTACTGGATATAACATATCTGCACAGGAGAAGAGAAGCATCGAAATGTTTCAACCAGTGCTCACCACAATATTAATAAACGACAAACACATTCAGTGTACTATAAATAAGCCATGAAGAAAAATCCAAGCCTAAGACTTTACCTCAACTTCCTGTAGAAAGCCAGAGCAAACTTATTAGCTTTCTGAACTGTTAGCATCACAGCTTGCATTTGGCTCTGCATGTACACACTATCAAAATCAGATGATCATTCATGCTGATATTTCAGAATAGCAATTGAGCTAAAGCATGCATAAAACAGATGAAGGAACAAAAAATGTCATAGCAGAATATATGTGAACATAGTCTGAGCATGTCATTATAGTAAACCATCAGGCACTGAAATAATCATTTTACCTTACAAGCTATAAGCTCGATCAATTCCATTAGAAATTTCCCTAACCCTTTCCCCTGGACAGAAGGCTCCATCTGCAACTCATAGACATAAACAACAGGAAGATCCTCTTCCAGGACGAATCTATAGTGTACAAAACCAAGCAAGCGATCTTCATTATGTGCTTCGTGTGTACATTCTACCCCAGCATCTTGCTCCATATTTTTTTTGGCAATAAAGTCATTCGAAGATTGCCGGACAAAGATATACCGTGCTTCTGGGGCAACCATTTCTCGGCGCTTAACTTTCTCTTCCGAAGGCCATTCTGGCCCATATGGTCCTTCCATGTTAACCTAAACTTTTGCATTCTAACATTACATTCAATATTCATAGGGAAACTGTACAAGGAAAATATGCAAATATTCAGCAGCTCTAAGAGCAAAATGAAAGGAAGTACATGTAACCTTGAGAAGATTTTGGATGTACTTCCTCGTCAGCAATGGAAGTTGATTGCCATTTCCAGATTCCAAATAGACCGAAAGACCTAAATATCCAAAAAAGTGAGCTTGATATGATGCCCACCACCACACATACAGACATACAAGAAAATATGCATTCTATTAAATAGGAGTTGCTAAGGCCTAATGTTGCATTCAGGCTCCAATTTGGAATTTATAGAGGAAAGTTCAGGAAAATATCATGAGTTCCTAAATCATGATGGAACATTGCTAATCCAGTAGTGAATTTTGTTCACCAAAAAGATAATGTATGTTACCATTGCTCTCATACTTATGAAAATCTGGAAAATGCACTAGATGATCCTTCATGGCTACAGCTTTCCTTATAAGTTCGTCGATAGCCTTCTTTCTCCCCAATATCTAGCCAAGGGCACGAGATTATCTACATGAGAACCTGATATACCAGTATATCTCCATTATTTCTCTTCAAAATCCGATTCAGAGACCAGAACTCACAAGCCGCTCACCATAATGTCAAAAGAGTAAAAAAAAACTTACTACAAAAATCTAGACATTGCAGCATTCATGTTCAACAGAGAAACAACTGGGGGTGTGATAAAGTTAACACTTCAACTTAGCAATTTCTGAACATACATAGGAAAACAACACACTTGATAGGGTTGCAGCGCATCCTAATTGAACTATGGCACAGATCATCTACCGAAACTAAACAAATCTTATGAGCTGTGACTAATCGAATATGGGCAGGATAAAATCGGCGAGATACTACCCATCATAAAGAGGAAGGGGGAGAGAAATACAAACACCTCCTTCCTACTCGGTCTCTTCTCCGCGCCGCTGCTGCTCCGAGGCCTCTTCTTTTCCGCCGTCGCCATTGTCGGGCTTCGTCTCGGGTCGCCGCCGGATGGAGTGCGAGGAGAAGGGAAATCTTCCGGGAAGAAAGGGGGCGGTGGTCCGGTGGACGGTGGTGGCTTTAGACGGGTTTGCTAACAGTTTGGCCCAATTCGGAGAAGGATGTCTTAGGCGGGTTGGGCCTGTTCCAGATTCGTCGAGATACAGATGGACTAATCCTTGTATTGGCTATCATCTTCTAATGAATTATGTTTGGATATTTTTAAAAGAAAAATTGATAATTTGTCCCTCCCTCTTAATATGACCTTCTTGAATATCATTCGAGACGATGATATTTAACACCGTTTAGGTCAACAAATATGGGTTAGGATGACAAAAATACAAAACAAATTCTTGACGGTGATAAATTATCAAAACACTCATGTTCTAAGAACATCTTAAAAATTATATACCATTTATCATTTTATATCGAACAGTTATAATTAAAATAGGTAATCTATTACCTTAAATAACAGGTTACCTCGTAAAAAATAACAGGTGAATTATAATTATTATATTTTTTATTTTTAGAAGTCAATATCTCATTGTGTTTTCGTATGATAAGATTCGATAAACTATGCATACGAGTGGTCAAAGTTCTATAATAGATTTTACCGGTAAAAAAGTTCTAAGTGGGAATAGATGGAAACATGATAATTTTTTTACGTGTCTTTTATAACCCATTTGTAAGAATACTCCGGTTTGAATAATTCCGGCCATGAATGGTTGCTTTCAGCTGACGTGAACCTACGATGGCTGAAAATGGCAGTACCGTACTAGATGGAATGTTCCTGCACCAGCCGCGGAATACCTGGTCCAACTCCCAAAACAGGCGGCTTGTTCGAAACCGGCGAACGCGAGATGAATGCGATTTCAGGGAATCCTCCGTGTCACTGACCAAATGCTCAACTTTATCAGTAGCCATGGATAAGAGGAGCAAGAGACTAATACTTGTCATTGGCTGGCCGGTGCCGATGCTTGCATGAACAGACGAGGGCGACGTGGAGACACATCGTTTTTGGTCAGCCAGATGAGTAGCTAGCGAGTGAACTGCTGACAAGAACAGAGGTGCACTTGCGCCCCTGTGCACGGCAATGAAGCTGCGTCGAAGCTGCTAATCAAGAGGGGCGGAGGCGAACGTCACGCCGACAGATATAAATGCAGCAGGAGGAGCTCAGAAAATTCGCTCCTCTCGCGGCGGCGGCACCGTCGTGGCGGTGCACACGTTCAGATCGTGCATATGGCTCCGAACGACGCCGGCGGTGTCGCCAAGCAGGCCGCAGGGGCAGAGCGCGGGAGGGAGCCCGCCGCGGCTGACGCTCGCCGGCCGGGGCCGATGACGATGCTGCGCCTCTACGCCTTCCAGCTCATGCTGCATGGGGCGACGCCCATCGATGGCGGGTACCACGCGCCGTCTTGGCAGGTAGGACGCGTCGTCGTCTGTGCGGCTGTGCCCCGCCTGTTCCCTGCACTTGTGGTTTGGCTCGTCGGGTGCTTGTCGTTCTTCATGGCACGGCCCTGGCGCTAAACCAACTGCTGCTTTTCCAGCCAAATTCGCCCACCGAAACAAAGGAGCTTTGTTCTACAGGTATAGGAGAAGATAAACCGTGTCGGGTTACATTGTGGGGGCGACAGCCCAGTTCACTTGGTCCCTCTCGGGAAGTTGGAAATTTGGAATGGAACAGCAAGGCCACGAGCCCACGATAAACTAGTCGCCTCTCATCGCAGAGAGGTGCCCAGTGGTCAATAGTTGTCAGTACAAACAAGAGAAGACAGAGAATATAAAGAGCTGTCTTGAGAAAACAGACAGAGCTCGTTCTGCTTCTTTTACACTAATTACTGGAGTTTAAGGGTTCATTTGGAATGTATGATTTTTTTCTGTATTTTCAAATTTTCAAAAGATATAAACCAAATTATCAAAGGAGCCGTCGAGCATAAACTAGTCGCTTTTGATGATGTCAGCCTCTCCGTTTATGTGAAATTTCTTTGCAAAACATTCTTTTCCTAGAGTAGTGATCGGGGCAGCAAGCTATGTATCATGATCTGATCTCCAGATTTGAAAGCGTGATGGCCTTCCGCAATGAACCAAATGAGCGCTCGTTAGCTCGCTTGTTTTCTAACTCTAAAAACGTCAGGCCCACGATCATTCACTACCTCTGATCATTTGAAGGCCAATAATTTCACATGCAATAAATCCGTGACACGGTGCCCGCACGTGGTCCCGCGGCCGCCGTTTCCTTCTTTTCATGTGGCCCCTCGAATCTAGAACCCCATGCACCTGTCCGAACAGCCAGCACCCACGTCGTCGCGCCACAAACGCCATAATTGCAGCATGTTCCACGTGTCATCGTACCAGCAGTCTCACACGATCGTCCTTCTCATTGAACGGCGCAGACGATCCCCACTGTCCCACACTCTGAATTTCGAGTATTACTCCACGCCGGTTCTTCAGGTCTCACCGACACATGGGTCCAAACGTCGCGGGACCCACACGTCAGTATACTGGCAGCGCACGCAGTATTCCCTTTGCTTCGACGCGGGGGAAGCAGAAATGCCACGACAGCTGTGAGGATGCGATACGCTCGCTTGCGGGAGCACACAAGCCCGCGCCCCACATGTCAGTCAAGCGGTTAGTGAAAGGCTCACGCCATCAACGTCATCCTACGCAGAACGCACCCGCCTCCGTGAAACACGTCTACGCGCATTCTGACAGGTGGGCCCTGCGGTACGCTGGCTCCACATGTCATTGGAATATAAATATCCGGACCGTCTCGCTCGCCGCGGAAGCTACTACCCAAGGTGGAGGCCCACGACGCGCCGTATATCACGCCGTCGGTATGGGTGGTTGGCTTCTCCCGCGGGGGCTCGCCGCGATCCGGTTACCGCCTACCCCACGCCGCGTCACCAGCGGAGCACTGGACAGCTAGTCGCCTCGCCGGCGTGAAGGGTGGAGGAAGAGAAGCGGGGCGATCCGGTGGTTGTGGTACTTGTGGAGGAGACCGAGCAATTGGTGATGGGCGCCGCGTGGTAGACGGATGGAGACGCGGTAGGCGGCGTATTTACCCCCGGGCGGCCATTAACTCTGGCCACCTTGGCATTCGGGTAGGCACGACGCCGTCTCCATGGGATGTCTCTGACCTCGGTGCAGGTATTTGGTGAGAGACCTCCGCGATTTTGCTTCGCCTGTGCTTGGATTTGGGGATTATGCCTTTTGATCTCCCGTTAGATGTGAAAATTTTGGCATATTTTTGCCTATGTGCTCCAGGTAGCGGGAGGCGGCGAGATGGGGAGCGGCGCGAAGCGGCATTTCTTCCCGCTTACAAGCTTGCAAATCGGGTACGCCTTTTTTCTGGGTGGGGGATTTGAGCTTGCGGTTCGAAATTTGACGTTCAATATTTGCTTCTTCGAGCGCAATCTGCATTGTGGTGCAATGTATTGGTCTCCTAAATTTCAGTTGCTAATTGCTCTGGTCCACAGTATGTGGAAAATTGATACGACGAAAGAGGAAAGTAAATTCGATTACATTGGTGAGCACAGTTTACATTCACCCGACTGGCAGTAAAATCGATCGAACCTGGAAGCAATATTTTACTGTATTAGTTGTATTACTTGGAGGAGAAAGTTCCAACATACTGTTTGTGAGAAATAAACAGGAAAGCTCACTATGGAAGTGGGGTAGCTGAATTGTCTTGTTTACATGCTTCGATCTAGCATTTACTTTGTTACTGAATACAGTAAATATTTTATGGAAGATACCGTGACAAGTTAGTAGAAAGGAAATCTGCCTTGGGAAACATATTTCCGGTCTATGGTGGCAAATGGTCCAAAGGTTAAAGTATAAAGGTACATAAATGATACTACACTGGAGCAGACCAATAATTCCGGACTTCTTACAATTCTCCCTAGGTATTCCACCAGCGATGATAACTTTCTAGATAAAGAAGTATAATTCACAGATGTTAATAGCAAATTTAATATACAGTCTTGCTTCTCGAAATCATCTAGGTTTTGTTATTAGGCTAAGTTTCCTATATTAGGTTGATCATTTTGTGTTTTTTCGCATGTATTGCTACCTTAAAGACAGGAATTCAAGATTTAATTTGTTCCTAGGTTGGCACTTCAGGACTCCATAGTCATATACCTGAGGAAAGAAAACGTTAAATATAATATTCCTTCTTAATTCTTCCTGAGCATTTTGATATGGTATTGTCCATTTGATCCCATGGTATCAAACAATGAACAACATCATGGTGAATAGTTTAGCTTCATATGTATATTGATTTGGATGCATTGTTGTTCAAAGATGTTATATTGGTATGGCATCAAGTTGTATTGCAAGTTCAGCTGCAACTGTCTTACTTTTTGATGTGTTATAGGGTATTGACAATTCATGCAAGCTGCAAGCTTTCTTTTATGCCACACAGTTTTGCATGCATGTAGTAGCGTGACAATATTGAAGTGCTATAGTAAATTTTGATTTCCATCTATACTACACTTATTTAATCTGATGTAATAACTAAAAGGGTTGTCTCTTTCTATTTGCAGTGATTTACAGTCATATCTTGCGGAACTTACTATATTTTTGTGCCCTGATACCAAGAAGTTTCTTATATTGCTCGACAATCGGCCATGGTTGCTAGACCAGGACACAAAACCGGCTCATCTATGGCAATTGATGGTCACAAAGGTCCACTATACTCACACACTATAGTATATAGGAATATCACTTCATTGATTACGCTTCATCGCATTGCCTTTTAAACTTTTATTCCTGCTCTGCTCTTCCTTACTTGTTGCCATTTTGTGCTCCAGTCAAGACTTTCTCCTTTTGCGATTACTAGAACTAGGAGAAAGGGACATGAAACTGGGAAGAAGCTTGTATTCTCAAAAGATCCTGTACCTGGTTCTCATTTGTGGAATCCATCACCCAGATGGTATACCTTAATTGATGATGCCATGCGGAATAAAAAGCTTCATGTGAATAGGTTGAAGGATTCTCGCCTGCTGAACAAGGAACTGCACCGAACCTTATATGGCTTTATCATTTTTGAGGTAGACTGGGCTGATGTGCGTGGCATGAATTATTTGAATGAACTTCAGGTATTTTTTGTACACTGAACATCATGTTCATAACTATTCATGGATTGCACATTCTTATTTCGTTTTTATGTTGTTGTAGACTGATACATCAATGGTGGTGGAAGCTAAGACAATGAAGAGATGGGAATTTGAGAGTGTCAATCATGCTTCATCATTAATCACTTCTTGGTTTTCAGAAAATTACTCTGAGTGCCAGCTCTTACAGGATTATTTGAACAGCATCTCTCCTAAAGGTAACGACATGAATGTTAATATGTTATTTACTCTGTTGTTTTCTGTTGCAAGTGCAAACCACTTATATTCTTTCTGTACAGACGATGTGTTTTATGACTCTCGGAATGATTTCTCAACACCTGAATGGGACAGCGATAATGTACATAGTGATGATGATTCTGGACCTATTCAATGCATGAGAGAGTCATCAAGTTTTACAAGCTCGACATACACACCACCACCTTGCTCTGGACCTTACAAGAGAAGGAAGATAATAAGATCCGATGCTGGAAATAGTATGTCTGAAGAACCATGTTCTGAAGTTGTGACCTCACCAAGGTATTCATCGTCTTCATCTTCGTCATGCTGCAGTGATAACGATTGTGGCAAGCTGCTTGAACCTAGCACACATAAGGATGTGTTGATCTTGTTCCGGTTCAATGATCATGATCTCCCTTTCAGACTTAGAGAAGTGATACTTTCTGATGTGAGGCTGTTAACATTGCTTGAGTATGGGCTTCCTTCATGGGTCATTTTTCTTCAGTCATATCCAGTGTTCTGCAAGATATATCGCCCATGGATGTGTCCTCTTGCCAGGGTATTGTATGTCTTGATGTCAATATTTACTGTTCTAATAGGATTTTATGACCTCTACAAGAATGTCCCCATGTTAAAGGCAACTGCCTCAAGATTGTTTGGCCCCTTCTTTGACTGGATAGAAACGTGGGAAATGATCTCACGACTGAAATATCTGGGAACCATGCTTTTTCTGCATAACTTCCAGCAGGCTTTTACATGGTCTCTTAAGATAGTAACTGCTACTAAGTCTGCTCTTAGTGTTTTGACAAAGCCAATCATGGGGCCAATTTTTGAGGTTCTTGAATTTACGCTGCCAGTATGGAACCTTTGTGCTGAAACAGTGGGTCATCTGTGCTCAGTCATCATGTTGACGATGGAGACTTCATGCAGTGTAGTTATCAGTACAGTGCAGATGATTATGTGGCCCTTTTGGTTAGTCTTCAGTATTGTGCTTAATATTGGTATGTTTTCTGTAACATCTCTAATGATATATTTGCTCTTCAGTTGGTTCCATCTTCAGTATCTGAACCTTTTTTGTGTTGATTCTGATGCCTTTCTCTTTTGTATTTACTAAAGCAAATTCAGTTTTGTACCCTTTAATTTGGCTCCTTGGAGAAATTTTGGCGGCACCTTTCCGGCTTCTTGTTGCACTAGCAAGTTTTGTGGCAGACTTTATTGTGGACATTGTTGGAGTTCTGAGGGAGAGCTGGTCTACATTGAGTTCCTTATATCAAGTTGGATCTGCATCCAGATCTACTGGACTTATGTCTGAAACTTCCATCTGGGGGTCACTGTGGAAAGATCTTCTATATCAGGTATCAGAAATTCGTTGACTTGGCCATTAATTATATTAGGATATTTATGGAACTTACTTTGACTTCCTTTTCAGATTTTCCGTGCAATCCGAAGCATTCTGTACGGTTTTGTTGCCTTCTTTTCGACATGCAATAGGCACCGGCTTAGGTAATCTTCCTTGTTGCTTGTATGCGGTGCTATAATATTAGAAAAAGGTCACACAAGCGTTAAATCTGAAATCAGATTGTGTACAACAGACATCTCAGATTTGCTGTTGTATTAGAATTTTTTCCTGGCAAATGCCTTATCTAGCATATAGTGATTTATTCAGTAATATATGATTAAGTGGTTCAAAAGAAAGAATTATGTGGTGTTTCAAAGTTAGTTTATATTATCACATTTTGTATGCTATGTGTTAAAGTATTACCCCCATGCTGCAGCATTTACAACCACATTCAAGTATTTCTCCGACATCTATCTCATGTTTTAACTGGCAAAGAGCATACCACCTCTTGTGAAGGAGCCCGGAAGTATTCTCGTCGAAATCATCCTGTAAGCATTTCTTACATTTTATACTTAACAGCATCATCCTATTTTTCATGATTTATTTGTGAATTTTGGAAAAAATCAACCTTCAGAATTGAGGTCACTAGTTCATATGACTACCTCTCATGATAATCTCTAAGCTATGACTCATTGCCATTTGTATATATGGTTTTCTCACAAAAGAGTACAGTGCAAATTTGTCTTGCACATTTTTTCTTAGTTATCAAGCTGTATTGAATTATGAAATTGCTACATAACCAAGTTTGAATACACTTCAACTCACCACAAGTGGTGATAACTGTGAATGTAGCTGCTTTTCTTTTCACTACACGAGCTGTTGTAACCTGTGTTCTCAAATTCATGTTAATACCATCTTCTACATTCCACATATTCTACAAAGAACCCAACATGAAGTGATGGCTCAACTACCTTCCTAACCCTATATATTGGTTTCGACTCTTATCCTGATCGTGTCTGTTATTTGTATTTTTGCAGCAAAGGAAAACTCACACAAGATAGCAGTGGGTGGCAAATTGACTTGCCAAGTAACAACCTAATTCACAGACTCAGAGAGAGCCTATGACGGGAAGAAAAACAGATAACAGTCGTAACCTGAAGAACGTATGAAGAGGGAACATTCAGTAACCCAGAAGAATACCACTCGGCTTGACAGATCACAACAGCTTGCCTGGAGGAGAGTCATGTACCAGCGGGTAAGCAGTGAAGCAAAACACTACAATTGTACATAGGCAGAATTTGTTGTTGTTGTTGTTTGACCATTGTAATAGCTTGTATAGTAGGTTTGTGCATAGACTCCTGTAATGTTCCTCTTGTTAGATTAGGACTAGGACTCTAGTCTTGAGTTATCTTCCTTGTTTAGGACTCTTGCTCTTGTTTAAGACTCTTGTCCTACTAGGATTAGGACTCATGTGTATATATACCTCCTTGGTTCATCAATATAAACATCGTGTTTATTATTTCCACCTTCATGGTATCAGAGGCGGTCGCTCCTGCGTGACTCCCTGCCATCGCTTCCGCATTACTTCATCTTTTTCCGGCGAGACCGATCGTCAATTCGGCGATCTGCGTCCTGCAAAACTCGCGCGTCACCTCAGACGCTCGGCCTTCTTTTTTCTTTCCTACCGCACAGCACTGCTGATTGCCCGGCACGCCTTGCCATGGCTGATTTGCCAACGGGAGGTGCCAAACAATCCCTTGCCGGCGACAGTTCTGATGGCAATGAAACTATTCTTCCTGCCACCGGTGAAAACTTGCCCCGCTTGGACGATGCTAATCACCTGCGACAGATCGACGAGGATCGTGCTGAAGCGCGTGTACCTTTCTGGATATTTTTCCGAAACATAAAGGTTATCGGTGTCTCAACATGACTATAAATCAAGTGATTATTTCTCGTCATGTTATTTTTGACGAGACCTCTTTTCCCTTTGCTGATTTGGCAAATACCCTTGCTACTGATGATTTCAATTTTTTGGAAACGGAGGATATTGTTTCTTGTCCAGGACTCTTTCCTCAGAATATCGTTGCTTCTAGCGCTTTGCAACGGGCCATAGCCGGCGGCAACAACATTTCACCTGCTCGGTTGACTGCAGCAGCACCCCGCAGTCCCCCTGCTGCCCCGATTGCCTACAACCCACCACCGGCTGGACAGATTTCTGATGGGCCAAACAGCCAGTCCAAAGGTCCATGCAGCACCACTCCGGATGGGCCATGCAATGGCCGGCCCATTTATGGACCAGACAGGAACCGGCCGGCCCACCTGCCCTTTGCCTGGTATTTCTTTGGATAAATCACCCGTTGACCGACCCTCAGTCTCAGTTCAGCCGAGTGATTCTAATCCTGCTGCTGCGCCTGTCCCTGTCACAACTAATATTCATCGCATGGTGACCAGCGGTAAAGATGGCATACGACGACCCATACAGAAGCTAAATCTACATATTACCTCTTTCTCACCAATTCCAAAAACTTATCGCGGTGCTCTTGCCGATCCCAATCGGCACACTGCGATAGAAGAAGAGTATGTTGCTCTCCAGCAAAATCACACATGGGATCTTATACCACGTTCGCCCGGAGCCAATATCGTGACTGGTAAATAGGTATTCCGTCATAAACTTCATCCAGATGGCTCTCTTGACCGCTACAAAGCTCGTTGGGTACTCCGCGGATTTTCTCAGCGGCCTGGTATTGATTTCGATGAGACCTTCAGTCCGGTCGTCAAACCTACCACAATTCGTACAGTTCTTACACTCGCTTTATCTCGTGGCTGGCCCATTTATTAGCTGGACGTCAAGAATGTTTTTCTCCATCGCACTCTTTCTGAGACTGTATATTGTGTTCAGCCTTCTGGTTTTGCTGATTCTGTTCATCCTAATCATGTTTGCCGGTTGAACAAGTCTCTCTACGGTCTCAAACAAGCTCCTTGGGCATGGTACAGTCGTTTTGCCACATATATCTTGTCATTGGGATTTATCAAGGTCAAATCCGACACTTCACTCTTTATTTTTCATCAAGGTTCTGACACAATCTATTTACTTCTCTACGTCAATGATATTGTGTTGACTGCATCTTCAGATAAGCTTCTTCGTCAGACCATCGATGCACTACAACGAGAATTTTCTATGAAAGACCTCGGATCATTACATCACTTTCTGGGGATTTCTGTGCAATGCAATGACAATACACTGCATCTTTCCCAACGACATTACATTCTGGAGATTCTAGATCATGCCGATATGTCATCTTGCAAACCATGCAGTACTCCTGTCGATACAAACTCCAAGCTTTCTGGTGATGGTACTCCTGTTACAGATCCCACTGATCATCGCAGTCTTGCTGGTGCCCTGCAATATCTTACTTTCACTCGCCCTGATATTACCTACGTCGTCCAACAAGTCTGCCTCTTCATGCACGATCCTCGAGAACCACACCTTGCTTTGATAAAGCGGATCCTTCGGTATCTCAAAGATACTCTCGATTATGGCCTGATCTTACATAGGACCACTCCTACCGAGTTAACAGTGTACACTGATGCTGATTGGGCTGGTTGTCCTGACACCCGAAAATTAACATCTGGCTATGGTGTCTTTCTTGGTGACAATTTGATTTCGTGGTCATCTAAATGTCAACACACTGTCTCCCGTTCGAGTGCTAAAGCTGAGTATCGTGCCGTTGCTAATGGTGTGGCAGAAGCATCTTGGTTACGACAGCTACTCACCGAGCTTGGATCTCCCCTACATCGTGCCACCTTGGTATATTGTGACAATATATCTGTCGTTTATTTATCATCCAACCCAGTTCAGCATCAACGGACTAAACATGTCGAGATTGATCTGCATTTCGTTCGTGAGCGAGTCGCTCTAGGTGAAGTTCGCGTTCTTCATGTACCTACCACCTCTCAATATGCAGATGTCTTCACAAAGGGTCTTTCAACTTCTATATTTTTAGGGTTTCGATCTAGTCTCAACGTTCGTCCTGCTCTCGATGTGACTGCAGGGGTGTTAGATTAGGACTAGGACTCTAGTCTTGAGTTATCTTCCTTGTTTAGGACTTTTGCTCTTGTTTAGGACTCTTGTCCTACTAGGATTAGGACTCATGTGTATATATACCTCCTTGGTTCATTAATACAAACATCGTATTTATTATTTCCACCTTCACCTCTGAGCAACAAATTTTGTAATTACATCCGAGTGTTAGTTCAGCATCAATTTCCTTAACGCGGTTGTCTAGTTGGAAGAGAATAATCTGATAGAGAATTCAGCTGTGTCACTTTTTATATCCACCCCTATTTCCTCAGATCTCATCTATTCTTCGCTATTGTCATGTACTGCTCTGCAGCACATGGAGGCCTTGCCGCAAGCGTTTCATCCTGACGCATTACCCATGGCATGTGGGGTTGGTGGACGGATCCATGTGTGCAACAGTGCCAGGCTCGATTTCCTATTTTAGCCGAGTAGGAAAGATAAGGAAAACAAACAGTAGGGCCATCTCACCGCTGAGACGGATTATATCGTTACTGCCATTTGTGGCCGTGATGTATTCTGAAGATGGCCACGTGAATCAACAGCAGTATTATATCTGATGTACGTGATGTCTTCTTCCGTCTGAATGTACGCTGGAGCGGCCGTGATCCAAAGCAGCGGCCGGAGATTGTGTGATCGATACGGATGGCGCATTAGCGAGAGAGATAGGTCCCTGAGTGTCAAGTGTGAATAAAGTTTTGGTTCACATGAGCACCCTCCCCCGTAGTCTTCTTGGCCTTTGGCTGTTGTCTCACTCCTGCCTACTGCTGCCCGAGCCCCAATCATGAACCATGGGGGTCCAACGATGACGCCCGGTGACGTAAAGTTCCCAACGATGCTCATCGTCCTGACCTCCCCAGCCTAATTTTTAGTGCGATGAGTGGGTTCCTCATCCACACCGACAGAGATGCATCTGGGACTTAATGAAACGCATGATGCTCCAAGGATCCACATGGCTGACACCGATGATGGCGCGGGAGTTGCTCAGATCAACGTGCCGCTCAATTTTGCAGCAATGGCCACTGAGTGTTTCTCAAGGGACAAAAGAGAAATGTTAACGGTAATGATAAAACCTCCGTGCAATGATGCCGGATCCCATGCATGCGCACGCGCGACAATTTCCTCTGTTTTAATCTTGTCGACGGGTGGTCGGACAATCCTCCTCGAGGGTGGTTCGAGGGGGTGATTTGTAGTAGCAGGGAAGCGCTACACTTAAGACCCGATGGTTGCACAGCTCGTATGAATAGAACTGGCCGGAGTTGACTCGAGGGTTTAGAGTGGTTCGCCCCCCCCCGATGGGGTAATAAGCCTACGTCCACTGGGTTTTGATGGGGTGCTCACTAATCGGGAATAGAGTTTACAATATCGGATTACACGAGCTAGGGCTCAGAGAGTAGTGAAAGGTGTGTGTGTTACAACTTGAAGAAGCCGTCCTTACTTGAAGGAGCCTCTCCTCACTTCTAAGAGCCGTCCGTTCTAAGACGAACGTCCTGCTATTTATACCCCTGTT
>KE372737.1:90635-151561 GCA_000418225.1 Zizania latifolia | reverse complement strand
AAAATAGAATGATTAATGTTGTTTTGAGGCACTTCATTTTATATTATAAGTCCTTTAAATTTTTTAAGTTAAATTCTTTCATCTTTGAATTTACGTAAACAGAAAATTTTATTAAATCAACGGCTATAAAATTAGATTTATTATAGTGAATTAAATAAAATTGTATTCGATATTATAATTATTGTTATATTTTTATAAATTTAATCAAAGTTTAAATTTTTCGACTAAAAAATCAAATGATTTATTATAGGTAACGGGGGGGCAGTAAATACTGTTAGGATAGTGCTAGGTTCTGTTGTATATACCTAACCTATAGCCTAAGCGCTGAACTCTATTACGTGCAGATAGGAGCTTGTTCCTTGATTTTTGGATTGATGATGGACAGATGGTTGAGGATGGCACACCTGGCCAAGACTGGATTTTTTTTTTTTGCTACGGACACATACCTGTTACTACACCTAGATCATTTTTTTGAAAGATCCAGCAAAGTATCTACGAGAGAAAAGGTATAAAAAAACTTATCAAAAGCTGAAAAAGTACTCTCGCTACTCGTTTTGCACCTCTTATACTCCATAGTTGCAACTCTCCTAGAATTTGTTTGAATATTTGGTTTGTCGATAATTCTTCTAGAATTTGGTTGACTACACCTGGATCATGAAGCATATAATTGCGCCCCATTTGGAGCTTGCAAATTTGTTTACAGTTCCTAAAGGAGTTAAAGTGTTAAACTGTTCCGGTATATGTCGTACAAAAAACATGTGTAATTCATGCGTTTAAAACTTATCCCATTTTATTCCAAAAAAGAGAACCCATTTCAATTAGCACAAGTTGCGCATGCATGGTGCTTAATTACACCACTGGATCCAATTAATCTTGCTGTGGCTGGACCCCTAGGCCCCAGTCCCAGCGATCGATGGGCAGAGTGTCCCAACGTCATCTCTGATCAACCGTGACCATGTCCCATCTTCCTCATCTCTCCTTTCTCCATCACCGGTAGGGGCCGGGTTGAACTCCACCACCAGTCCACCACGCTCCGATCACCGGACTTTTCTGGACTCCTCTCTCTCTCTCTCACTCTGTGTGTGTACTGTGTACTGTGTACTGTGTACATGCACGGTGACGGTGCGCACTAAGCCAATCTGATCCCCTGTGCATCTCCTAGCGCGGCAAGGACCAGCAGTTTGCACGAAACCGGGGCGGCCGCGAGTGCGCTCTGCTTTCCCCTGTCGCGCCGGTTTTGGGGTCGCCGGAACAAACGTGCCCGGCCTTGTAGTTGCGGAAAGCTATCGGAAGGACGGGAGGGAGAGACGATTTGTCGGTCGTAGTGTGCTCACCGGAAGGTTCAGTGCATTCATGCATGATGCATGGGAACTTTGTTGATGGCTCTGGGGAAAAAAATGATGTGCTAATGGCACTGTACAGTTCACTTTAATCATTCTCGGCGTATATTGACATTGGGATATCATGATACATGTAGCTCCAAAATTAGAGGTTTTGCCCTTTGTGTATCAGCGTATCTGGCTGCGATTGGGAGTTCATGGAAGGCTATCTTCTTTGCAACAATCTCGTTACAAGGAAAGAAAGATCAGTGGAGATGGCCGGATGGGCAAGTTGCCTCGATCTTCCAGCTACTTGACGTGTACACGCTGGAGGTCAAGAGTACACAGCGCCAGTCGCCAGAAATGCAAAACAACTTGCGAGTTTTGATCTTGCTCGAAGTATCTTCGTTTTGATCAAGTTTCTCGCAGATGCATAGTCGTTTTGGCAGTCTGTAGCTATCTTTGGGAGCCCGAGGCGTGCGGTCACATGCAGCACGTCGCGCTCCGGCGCCACAGCACGATGAGCTACGCGGCGGCTGGCCCCACGGATGGTCGATCGGGAGCTGGCTGCAGGCCAGGAATGCGCGCAAGTGGGCGCGCAGGGGTCGCCTCGGATCGGCCCAGGAAGACGACGGTGCGCATCTGCGACCAAGATTAGATTACAGGTCGCCGATGTCGATGGGAATTGGGAAACTGGCCAAGAACAACTGGTGCAACTCGGCAACTGGCTTGCATCCGCCGCTGCGTCGGCAAGCGCCGGCGTGAAAGAAAATCGCAGGACAGGTTGCCATTGGCTCTTGGCCACACTTTTCCCGGAAAAACGATTTTGCTGCCACGTACCAACAAAATTACCGCTATGCAGTGTCCTCACCAAGAGGCGTACGCGCTATATGGATTGAAATGGGCCGTAATTAATCATTTTTAAATTTAACTATTTGCAAAATACACGATTTTTGAACAGCAAAATATGCAGCCATGGGCCCACATGATGGTATTTTTGCCAACTCTTGATTTATGCGATGATACCAAGAATCTCGGTCATATTTAAAAGTCGTCAATATGCTGTGTTTCCGGCATGTAGACGGCTCTGCTTAATTTGCAAGCCTCCGCCCGGCAAAAAGATTTCAAGCGTGCATGGCTATGTCATCGATCGATCGGTTCGGGTATCTCGAATCTAGTTCTGACGTGAATCTGATGCAATTTCCACGAGCGCACGAGGCCACGAGATGCAGTGAAAAGATCTGATATGATCATGGAGATTTGATTTTGTTGTACTACTATTATATGGCACAAGCACAACGCCCATGCCAAGATTCAGATCACGGGCCTGCAGCGAAAATGCTCGAAGCTGCCGCTTTGAAATGTAGTCAAGCTCGCCACTGTAACTCACTGAATAATTGCGAGGCTTTTTGTGGACCATACATGGCTACTGAGAGGGGATGGATCGACTAGGCAGAGAACTGACAGCATCTGCTCATGCAATGCACGGTCTAGATCAGTTTTTCTGACCGCGTGCCTAAATCGACCGTGCGTTGTAGCCTATCCTGATGCCGTGTGATCGTGTCGAGACGTCTGCAACTTTTGACCTCGATCAGCTGCAGTGCTCTAGATTTCGATCTTGCATATGGCCATGCAACTCCACTGCGAAAAACAAAAATGGAGATCTAATGGCGACGCAAAAAGATCCTTCCTTTGAGCCCACGGCGCCCGAGCAAGATCGCGGCCGAAAGAGAGATACCGAGGTCGATGACGACAGGCCGCTGACAATTCCATCGATCGATCGATCTCAGCGATGCGCTCTTCGTCCATCCTGTCGCCGCCGCGAAGCAGAGACGAGGTGAAACCACGTACGTGGGGCAGTCGCCAGAGCTCGCCACGCGATCAAGTCGCCGGCCATTACCGGGCTGTAGTAGCTGACCTCCGCCGCCGCTGGCCGACCTGCCGTTCAGTTCAGACGAGCGTTCAGTACGTGTAGCTCGCGGGCTCGCGCGATCGGCCGCGCCGCTGCTTTGCAGATCGCGCGTCGCAACCTCGCATCGCACGCTCCGTTGCGTGCGTTTCATGGCTCGATGGAAAGGTGGCGTGGTGTAAAGTCTAGGGAATCTGGGGGTGTAAGCATCACGGGACGGGCCGTAAGAAAGTAGAAACGTGATGTTTTGTTTGGTGCGTTGTCGGCAGTGCATAGCGGACGGACTAAACAAAGCCTCAACTTGCATGACTGGATTCTGTTTGTTCAAGCTGTTGTTTTTTTTCATCTTATACCGTCCCTGTCAATTTGTCAAATTTTGTCAGTGTCAACAAGTGGACAGTCGATGACATTTTTTCACTGTAGATTACTAAACCATAAACTAATCAAGATTTTTTTTAAAAGATCAAGTCAGGCTCAGACGTGCAACTCGGCTCTACCCGAGTGTTCAGGTAAAGTCCCCCCGCAGCTGGTCTCGCCGCAGGACTAAAGTTCACACTGCAACGATTGATCTACTTCGCAATGCAAGACATCATGAACACTAGTTCAGTAGTTCATCTTCAGATGAAAAAAACAGAAATTTCTCGTGCGAGCGGAGCATACGAAAGTGCAATACACTCGCTCTGCCCCAAGCATAATCAAGGCCAGTACGTTGAACAAAATGTATTCTACTCCAAAATGTATTTACTCCTACTTTCAGTTGCAGACTGTAGAATGAGCACGTGAGATTCTTGAGGTTGTGATCTTGTGACATGCTTTTTTGTAGCTACCTTTTGGAAATATCTTTTCCCAACACGGGAATCTAAATCTAATCTGTCCTGGAGCCACTATTCTCCCCACCAGATCACACACAACCTTAATTGACCAAGCGTTGCTTCCTGCCTCCTTCCGAAACGATGCGCTTTACAAAGGCTTCCGTTGTTCTGTTTTTCTGTTTAAGAGACAGGGAGAGTTGGATGCTGTCAATTGTTTGTGCACGAATATATTTGCATATGTGGTCCTGTAAACCTCTATGCGGAATTCCAGATAGGAAGAGAAAGATTAGCGCTCGACGAAGATGTGCAGATTTTCGGAATCAAGCTAACTATACTGTCGTGTTGTTGCTTAGCATCTGCTCTGTTGCATACCAATGGCAGCTGTTTAAGGTGACAGAGACGAGGGCTACGCACTTGAGAGCTTTACCACTTTAGCCGCCCGCACAATTTCTCCAACATTTCCCTCACACCAGCATCTTTTTCCAGCACTGGCGAACACGAACTAAACTACTAAAGCAGATCAGAAGCCAGCATCTGAACTCGTTCATCCTGTTCTCCTGGAAAGCCGGGAAAAGCAGGAGTGAACGCGATAAGCGCAGTGAGGAGAAACATGTGCTGTTTACGTGCAGTAAGGCCGAGCCCCAAGAGGCATCTGATACAGTGGTCAGCATACAACACTGCAGGCAACGTGCACAGCCTTCACGTGTCATTTTCTGCACAGGTAATCGGCATGGCTCGTGTCGTGTGATCCAACGTAGTAACTTTGGCAGAGTCGATCACCGATTCAGCGGTGCACCGGACACCGGCATTGATCTGGAGCAGAGGGGTGCAAATTATTGGTCTCGTTTGACGGCTTCCCCGTGGCGTTTCGCTAACCGGATCAGCGCACAGCGATTATTGGTCCCGGAACAGATAAGATACTGTCCGGACCGGATAAGCTGACGTCTCGATCGGCTTCCGCTGTATATGTGCAACAGTACCGCAAGGTACAGATCGAAGCCGATGCATCGTGGCGCCACCGGAGGACTAGCTACGCCTACTAGCTAGCCAGGCAGCCAGCCGACGGCGACGTGATTGGACACGACGAGAACGCAGCGGCGGTGAGTGCGGCGAACGGGTGGAGCCACGACGAAGCAATCACACTGGCGACGGCGACGTCGACGTCGACGAAACTCGATGCGCCGGCAGCGCCGCCGCCGCCACTTGTGGGCTCTGGCAGGCCGAGTGGCCGAGGGGATCCCGCCTGCTGTCCGGTTTGTCTGGTTGGGCTTAATTCGGCCTACCCACACTGGGCTGCTTCGTATGCAACCGCGGCTCGCTGCCTCGCGCGCCGCCCGCCCGCCCGCCCGCGGATGAGTCGCGGTGGCCATTTGTACTTTTCCTGGATTTTCCCCATGGGCCGCAGCCCATACGGGCTAGATTTCACTGCGACGTTAGCCGGCCCACCCATCGTGGAAACGTGCCTCTCCACGCTTTGAAATAAGCTTACGGGCATGCGGCTGTTTGTTCCCGGCCACACTTTGCCACATCTAAGATTACTAAGATTAGATAAGTTTAATTAAATTAGTAGGTGTTTGGTTACTGTCATAAACTGTGATAATATTCTTTTCGGTCTCACATGTCAAGACTTATAAAGATATGACAAAAAATTTGATAACCACCAATATGACAACTTTTATTTGCAAATAGAGGCTAGCAATAAACACCAAAGGTCTAACTTTTGTTAGGCAAGAGATTCAGATTTTAGAAATACTATTAAGAATTTGTTGTGTTTTTTAGTTTTTAAATACTAGTTTATTTTTAAATTTTATATCTACTGATTTTTATAATATAAAATAAGAATCTAAACTATTTAAAAAACTTTAAATTCTAAAAGTAACAGCTGCATGTGTCAAAATCTCTCCTAAAACGCGCTATATACTTGAGGCCGATGAGCATAAAAGTGTCCGACAAATTGTGAACCGATTTTGTTGCTTTACCAGCTAGAAGAGGCCATATTATGTAGCAAAAGCAGCAAATCATCTCGACCGGGCCCTGCTGTCGCTTTGCTATACCGGAGCGGCGCCAATCTTGGAGAAGATGTTCGTTTCGTACGTGCACCGTGTGCCTTGTAAAGTGCCCCAGGTTGCCCGTTCCACTGGAGGGTGTAGGATGAGGTTGTTGGAAATGTCATGGCAGTCGAGGGATAATGTAAGTTAGTGATGCATGCACACAGCCTTTGCAGTTCGTTTTCCTACCGAATTTTCAATAAAATTTTCTCTGGAGCATCCAAAAATGTCATATGTTTATTCCCGTGTTTTTAATCCAAAAATTTGTTCGTCTGCCAACTTCATCACTGCTGACTGCCCTCTCAACAAAACTGCGTCCCTGTAGCAATCATTCTCTCATGGACTACCTGCAGAATGTGGCCACTACCCTATGTTCTTTTTTCAGCTCAACGCGCCCGATTTGCCCCGTGTTGCCACTAGCTATATCGAGTCACTTTCTCAGGACGGAGACAACTCTGCAGCAACATCGCGTCCCATCCATTGGCCTGTCTCGGATTTCGAAACTTCTCACCCGTAATTGAGCAATTGGCCATGGCCATGTGGTGTATCCATCAGCAATCGACTGAGCAATCACCACTCTACAACCAGCTCAAAATTTACTTGTTGAGCTTCATAAGTCTGAAAGTTAAAAGTCCTCGTGTAATCGGATAAGTGTTAAGTGTACAATACCCTCAAAACGCACGGTTCGTCTGAATATAAACTAGAGGCTGGATACAACCTTTTTTTTTACGATGGAGTTCATATGCAATGGGACTGCCGTTATTAATTTATCGTTGAGAGAACCATGGTTTCGTTGTGTGCCGACTTTGTAGAATGAACTCCACATGCATGTCTGGTTTTGATAAGCTTGCTAACTACATCTCTTTTCTTTAAAATTATAGCAGTGTTTGGAGTTCATACGGAGCAAACCACTTTACACCTTACAGCTTACAACGATAATGACCAGTGAAACCTTCTGCGACAGGGACTGTTAACAGTGTGTGCCCCCTTTCTTGGGTTGAAGTAGAAAAAAATGATATCTGCAGGCTAGTCCAAAGTAAGGTAAAAATGTTCAGAACATTGCACCAAACACTCTTTAAAACCGATTTGTTTTTCTTTTCGGTAATCCAGAACCACCGTTTTAGCCTTTTAGGTAATATGATCCACTGTTTAATGAGAGCCACACACATTACAAAGCATAGCAGGAGGACAAATCGGTTTCAGAGAAGAGGGATCCCTTTGTTTAGTGGCCTGATGCAGCCTTGCATCAGTTGCATGTTGCATCCAGATTTTATCTGATCTGCACTATACTCGAATGCCTCCTGACTAGGCTTGCAGATGGGAAATTTTTGTTGGCCGTGCCAGACTTTTGTGCATTTAGTTGGAGAACGTAACGAGATAGAATTGTTATATTCTATTTTTTAATTATATGGTTAGTACATAAATTAAAATATAATGACTTTTGTAAAAGAATATTCTCTTTATGCTAGACGAGCTGATTTAATCTCAGCCATTCCATGTGAAAATAATTGGAGCAGTGGGATTAAACTGTCATTTATAAAAAAACTGAAAAAAAAATAAATACCCTCTAACCAAAGACAACATTAAAAGCCGTGTAAACATTGCTTGTTTTTGCCGGATTGGAATTTGCAAACTTCCCCCTTTTCGAGAAGTGGTTTCCAACTAGAGACAGTAAAAGGAAGAGAACCAAAACCAACCATGTCTTGTCAGCTGTCACTGGATTAATGGATTTTGTGCCATGTTTGATTGGTGGAACCATAAAGTATCGTGCTGCAGGTCTGTCTCGGTTGTTGTTCAGGTTCTATCCGAGACAAACGATTCTGCACGAGGATGCAATTTATGCAGATATTACTTCGTCGGCACGGTAGAATTTTCCCCACAGAGAAAAGTTTGTTGAGAAAAACTTAGGTCAAACAATATTTACTTCCTGCTTTCCTAATATTCTAGAGTGTCTGAAATGTGTGGCAGGGATCTGTTTGTTGAGAGTCAAGGGGTTCTAGATCTGCGTAGAGCCATAGACAACAACAAAACTGGAGACGGATGGCTTGTTTGACAAAGTTTTAGTTTCGAAATCTATATTATATTTGAAGTTTATAAATAAAATAAAATATTTTTAGTTCAAAATAAAATCAAATACCTCATCTAAATATCTTAATTTATCTATCCATAATACTTGTTCAAGTTTCTTACAATAAATTTTGACTAGTTTCAATAAATCTTAAATATGAAGTCGTGACAAAAAAGCATCAGGATCCGGTCGGGTTCAAATGTGTACTCCATTTTCTAGATTCAAAGAGCCGCTCAGCTGCATACTTCGCAGTGGCTCGTTCGCTCGCAGAGTCAACGAACGATCAAAGCACAATGTAAGTCGTGGCGTGCACGGCACGAACACCGAGAGAGAAGAACGAAGATTGACCTGACCCGATCGATGGATGGTTCATGTCGCGGCTGCGTGGCGATGCTTTGCTGTGCTCCCCACGGGTGTTGCTTTCTCGTCAGTAAAAACCGCTCAAATCCGCGGTCAAGAAGAGGCACGTGGTCCGGTGAACTGGGGCGGATGGATCATGTTGAGCGAGAACCAACGCAAGATCAGCAAATCGGTTCTGCATTTCTGCTGGATCTCGTGGCTAGGGAGAGCTCAAATTGAACATCGATTGCATGGAACATTTGAGTTGTTCGCAGAATACATGTTTTTTTATGGCGGAGCATTGGTTGTGTTTGGATTAAGGAATATATTAAGATATGATGAAGCGATTTTATTTTTAAAAGTGTTTGGACGGAAGATAGATGGGATGGGATAATCCCTAAAGAAGAATATTCCCTTTAGATTTAGAACAAGCTCGTTCCTGAAAAATAAGAAAACAGATTCGTCCCACTTACGTGTGAAAGAATGACGTGTGGATAAGATATCACATGCGATATTGATTCGTCCCTTCAACCACTCACGAATTCCCCACGTGACCTTGTAACCACCTTCGGCTTTGAGCTCGGATAAAACGGTCCACTTCACCGAAATTTTTCGCCTGACCAAACATGCACATTAGCGAGTGCTTCAACATGTTGTAAATTTGATCATTGCATCCCTTTCACCTAACATTTTCCTCTGTCAAAGGCGTGCACACGCAGCACACAACTGTGCAGCGGTCACATCCTGCCATAAACTCACAAGTCACAGCACACACACACGTTCACCGGTCATGTACCCTTGTACCCCTCTATCCTCGTCTACTTCTCTCCACTATAAGAAACCGCCGCTCCCGGAGTCTCCCCTCGCACGACACGAGCGCGCGCGCGCACCACTCTACTCGACGAACGCGAGCGCTGGAAATCGCGAGCCATGCAGCTGGAGATTGCGAGGAAACAGAGCAACCAGGAAGCGGAGCAGCGGGCTGAGGAGGCGGCGGGCGTCGTGGTCAGCATTGAGCCGTGGGAGCAGCACCCGAAGCTCCCGGCCGGCGGCGAGGAGACGGGGGCAGCGGCGGCGGCGGCGGCGCTGGTCCCGCCGCTCAACTTCGCCGAGGTGCACGACGGCATCTTCCGGTCGGGGCTCCCCGTCGCGGACAACTTCGCGTTCCTCCTCTCCCTCAAGATACGCTCCATCGTGTGAGTTGCCGCTTAGCGGCTGCTTCTTTCTACCTCTCCCGCGCGCCGCGCGTGGCCGTAGCCACGGCGAGCGAGCTCTTCTAGCTCTGACGACGGCGTGTCGCGCCATTGGCGTGGTTGCTTGGTGCAGGTACCTGTGCCCGGAGCCTTACCCGGAGGAGAACACGCGGTTTCTGGAGCACAACGGCATCAAGCTTCATCAGTTTGGTATTGACGGCAGCAAGGTAAAATAAACAAGTCACTCGCGCGTCCTCTGTTATTTTCCCCGGATGGCAAAGTCGATGTTCGCATCGAGTTTATTTTTCTGCTTTCTTGCGTCGGTTTGGTGCGTTCAGCTTGTGGAGGCAAATAATCTGCATGGAAATCGCAACTGGTATCGCATTACAATGGATGCAAGGTTGCTTTCGGTAGAATGCTCTGTTTACCTGTTTGACATGAGCACGCACTTGCGTTTTCTGCCCGTTGCGTCGTGTCGCATGGGTCGTGAGCTCACACTGCTACTGTCCGTTAAAAAAACATGGGAACTCATACTGCTCGGCAAAACACTGGGGGGCTGGGGCAACTAGGACAAATCACCTTCTTGCTTTATCTCTCTGTCCCTTTCTGTTACTGCGTTTCTCTGGTAGAGCTTTCAGTCTTTCACTTTGAATATATTTATCGGTTTTTATTTATGTGTTAACCCAAAGTGACAAGCTTACCGAACTGCAAACTGACTAGAAAAATATTAAAGGAAAAATACATCTTTTGCACTCCTACTTTTTGTTGCTTCAGTTATTCATTCCCCCTTTCCACAAAAAAAGGTGCAGAAAACGTTAGGCCGTTCTATGCAAAATACTACTATAGAAAGGCTTATCTTTTTCAATGCAACACTGTCAGTTAGGTTGTTCCTGTGTCAATCCAGCACCCAGAGAAGTTTTTTACAGTTCTGCAAAAGCATCTCAAGCTGCTGGCCTACTGCATTCTGAGTTTCAGGGTTAAGAGATTCTTAATTATCTGCATTCTGCCCGTTCTGGTTCTGAGTTTTACTGAATAATGCAAGCTTAAGTGATCAGTAGTGAAGTGCAGCACAACATCAAGCTGAAAAGATGATGGGCTTATGGAGTCTCCTCTGTGCATTGAGTGCCTAAACAAAGATCAAGTTGACTCATAGTATAACTATAACCGCACATCTTCACCTGTCAAGCGATGTCTGACCAGCATATTTGTTTCATAAATCTCTTGGCCATGAGTGCTTCCATTATTAACCAGCCACACAATTCAGCATTTCTGTGTGCCCAATTCAGCATTTCTGTGTGCCATGCCATAATTACTTTCTCATTTTCATAGTTCTTCACTGAAGCCACAATGGATTCAGAGTATGTTGGTATATCACCACTTTAGTACCCGTGTCATTGAGCTGTAGTATCCACTGCAACAATGACTCAGTGGGAACATATTCCACTGTCTGTTCTTGTTCACGAAGTCATGACCTGCTATTGGGATGATCAAAGTAGGTCAGCATTGGCAGCTTAGCGATCAGTGACAATTGTTGCCATCGGTGATTAACAACACATATGTGCTGGCCAACTTTAGCATTATCTGCCGATTGAAAGGACACTGAGGTGGCTGACCTTACTCCCAAGTGTGTGAATGAAAACCAGTTGTTTTTAAGCTTGTTGTTTGAAAACATTGAACCAAGAGGGCCACCAATATTAATTATGTCCCCATTAGATGGATTCTAGGATGGCCAGTACTGACCCAAAGTTTCGTTCCTTGTTGACTAAATGTGCTGATACTGTAGTATACTTCAGTGGCATGACCATATCTTGCATCTGAATTTTCAATAAAGGTGCATCCAATCAATTACCACATTCACCTAAAACTCTGAAACCATTGATGCTTTCATTCTTTTAGTAGTTCACATCCATTATCCTTTTGGGAAGATGTTGTACTGTAAATTAAACGGTTCCTGCAGAAAACATCGAGAGGTTAGATGTTGCACTTTTTTAGGTTCCTGGTAAACAATAAGCACTGCAATTCTGCAATACATTTAACCTGAAGTACCTTAAATCTGCTCAAACCATATGCAGAAAAACCAATTGCGTTTATAACCTAAAGTGGTTATCAATACCTTGGGTGCGATTGATTGATTTTGGCCCACAGATAGGCCATAAGCATCTTTGAACTCCACCTATGATGGTATAGGGAGGAGAGCTTCTGACTGAAAAGTGACTTCCTGGCTTCCTGCAAAAAAGAGGCTCAAAATTTCTCTGAAAAGTGAAAATTGTTTGTTTCGTATATCATTGACCCTTCCTAAAGTTAGACTTTTGCTATACCATATCATCAGTGTGCTTGCAAACAACCATTCCCTTTAATCCTGGTAACTCTAAAGTTGATGTATGGCCTGACGATGATTGTAACCATGTTGCTGCTACAGGAGCTGCTTGTCAACATCCCTGAAGAAAAAATACGAGAAGCGCTCAAAGTTATTCTTGGTATCTGCATTTACAAAGATTTGCTGAATTCTGCAAAATTTCATCACACCATTTGAAATATCTAACTCTTCTCCTCGTATCAAATTTCAATCAATTCAGACATAAGAAATCGACCAGTACTCATCCACTGCAAGAGAGGCAAGGTTGGCTTTTGTCTATGCATTGTACAGCTCATATCTTCCAGTTCCTTAAAACCTTTTGCTACATATGAATTCAATAGTTTCCTGACATTTCACATGTTTCAGCACCGGACTGGCTGTGTGGTGGGGTGCCTGAGGAAGTTGCAGAAGTGGTGCTTGACTTCAGTGTTTGATGAGTACCAGCATTTCGCAGCGGCTAAGGCGAGAAGTACTGATCAGAGATTCATGGAGCTCTTTGACACATCCAGCTTGATGCATCTGACGGCATCACAGTGTTAACCGTACCGAATGTTTTTTCTTGTCCGGTCCCGATCTGCAACCATGCTGTCCGTCTAGCAACATATTATCATGTTGTTATTTGAAACAATTCATCAAAAAATAAGGCTAGTAACAATCAGCATCCTGGAAAAAAAGTTCAGTCAGAAGACAAGGACATCCTCTTTTTTACCGAGAGCCAAGTAGTTGAAGATTCTGATAATTAGAATGAACAGTTGAGCTATACTTGAACTTACCGCATCATGTTACTTCCTAGATGCAGAAAATGGGCATCTTGTACCCTTCTTGCAATTCGAGAGGAATGTGCACCAACAAAACATCTGCTTTTGGTACAGAATGACTTCCTGCTAAAAAGATGGATTGCACTGAATGTTTGCCGATCAAAGAGATTTCAATCCAGCCTCAAGTGCCTTGACTCCTGATGCCTGATTACAAGACAAAAACTAAAAGGAACAACAAATTTAAAAGGAAAATATTGACGCCTTTTTTGGCCAACACGGATCACCTGATGCCTTATGGTGTAGTCGATATACATGTAGGCCAACACAGATCACCTGATGCCTTGCGGTGTATAATCGATATAGATGTAGGAGCACCTTGACGTAACAACTCCTTTCCGATTGCAGTGCTAGACACACTTAATGTCATATCTCCCAACAAACCTGGTCTGGAAGCACGGAGTCGCCAATCCGTCGGTGGTGGGCAGACCAGCCAATCATCAGCGGACTAGCAGCACGCCAGCGGTCCGACATAAGGTTCTGTCACGTGAATAGCTGAATAGTTTTTTTTTATGCACTTCTATTTAAGACTAAATCTTTGAAAATATTATATCATTTCAAATTTTTTTTATTATCTCATTTCAAATCAATTTTGGTATTGTCTTGCCTCTCCTCACACTATTGTCGCGTCTCAGGATTCCACTATACACTAGTTCCTCTAGAGTTCTCCGTTGGACATGTCCATCAAACTATCTCAATTAGTATTGGACAAGCTTTTCTTCAATTGGTACTACTCCTAGCCAGTGTTCTTAAGGCGATAAGGCAAGACGCGGCGACCTACCTCTTTCCAGCCACCTAGGCGAGTTAGGCGTGCGGCAAGGTAACGCCATACACACAAGATCTGACTTTGTCCTCTCTACTCTTTTCTTCTAATATTTCCTTCTCTTCTCTTGTCTATGCAATTAGCCAACTATTGTTGGCTAAACCAGCTACTAATTCAATACTACCGCCAGCCAATTACTTACCCAATAGGCTGCTGCTAGCCGGGCTTAGGAAATAAATGCAAGCAGATCAGTTCACTCCAATCAAGCTGACTTTAGCTCGCCCCATCTGATTAAATGCACCCTGTTGTCCTCTTTTGACAACCCCTTACTGCCAAAATCACACCTACTAGCAGTGCCCCGTGACTGGCTGTGTATAGTGCTCGGTAGTTGGCAGAAAGGTAGAAAGGAGCAGCAGTAAGCGGTAGGACCCTCTCTGCCTCTCTTCTTTGCCTTCTCTCAGCAGTAAGCAGCAGGGCGCTCTCTTCCCTCTTGGTCCTCTCTCTGCCTTCTCTCACCTGTTGCAAGCTGGGTTGCACGCCGTCACTGCCAAAGAGGCCGCCGCCGAGCAGATCTACCATCGGCCGCCGCCGTCAAAGAGGCCACCACTGACACCAAGCAAATCTACCGCCACCGCTGAAGTGGTTCGGTCTCCGATCCACCCGTCGACCGCCGCCTCTCTTTAGGTCTTTTCCCTCTCTTCCCTCTCTGCCTTGTCTCTTGTGCCAGTCGTGCGTTTTCCCTCCCGCGTGCGCCAGGCCGCCAGCTTCTTTCCTTCCCGCGCTCCTCATTTTCGCGTGCGCTAGCCACCAGCCAGCCCGACATGGAGCTCGCCCTAGGACGCTGGGCATCCAGCCGATGCCATATCGCACCTAGACAGACACCCAGTGCCTGAGGCGGACACCAAATGTCCCTCCACCAAGGCGAGGCCAACGGCCAGCCCCAAAGTTCGCCCAGACACCTAGGCGATGCCTTTTTAGAACCATGCTTCTAGCCTATCACGTATATTATATACGTTTCGAACTCGATCTATCCTTATATGCCCACAAATCCAACACAATATACGCATTTTTGCAACACTCAACTATTGGACATGTTGTCTTTTTGTAGGTCAACATTCTGCACCATACAATATTACAAGTCTAATTGCCGTTCTATAGAACATGCCTTTTAGCTTATGTAGTACCTTCATATCACAGAGAATGTTAGATACTTGTCGCCACTTCATTCACTCGTCTTTGATTCTATGGCTAACATCTTCATCAATATCCCTATCTCTTTGAAGCATCGATCTCAAATATCGAAAGATATCCTTCTTGAGCACTACTTGATCTTCAAAAGTAACATCTCCCTCCTCATGTATGGTAGTGCTAAAGTCACATCTCATATATTCAGTTTTAGTCCTACTAATTCTAAAACCTTTAGACTCAAGAGTTTACCTCCATAACTCCAGTTTTCTATTTACTACCCGCCCGGTTTTCATCAACTAGCACTATAACATCAACAAAAAGTATACACCAAAGAATATCTCCTTGTATGTCCCTTGTGACCTCATCCATCACTGAGGCAAATAGGTAAGAGCTTAAAGTTGACCCTCAATGTAGTCACATTTTAATCAGAAAGTCATCTGTGTCACCATCACTTTTTCAAACACTAGTCACAACATTGTTATACATATCATTAATGAGGACAACATACTTTGTTGGGACTTTATGTTTATCCAAAGCCAACCACATGGCATTCCTTGGTATTTTGTCACAAAACTTCTCGAAATTAATGAAAACCATGTGTAGGTCCCTTTTCCGTTCCCTATGCCACTCTATAACTTGTCCTATTAAGAAAATTGCTTTTACGGTTGACCTTTCAAGCATGAAACCAAATTAGTTCATAGAGATATGTCATTCCTCTAGAACGATACTTTATAACTCTCTCCCATAACTTCATAATATGGCTTATCAACTTAATCCCTCGATAATAGTGCAACTTTGAATATCTCCCTTATTCTTATAGATTTGCACCAATATATACTTCTTCACTCTTCAAGCATCTTGTTCAACCGAAAAATATTGTTAAACAACATGGTTAGTCATACTATTATTATATCTCTAAGACATGTCCACACCTCATGGGATACCATGAGGGCCCATCGCCTTACCCCCCTTTCATCCTCTTCAACGTCTCTCTAACCTTAGTTTATTTATACAAAAAAAATTGAAAAAGAAACTCTTTGGAGTTAGTATTTACAACGGTTTACATGTACATGCATCAAACACCCCATAATGTTCATGGGCATAAAAACATGAAATTGATATATCGAATATGTTGGTGTTACAACTTACAAGGACTGAGAAAATAAAGAAATCAACATATTCCCAGTAATGAGGGCAACTTCCATATGCACCCGAGCCACAAAAAGGAGGCAATTACAGTCTAAATGATATTTTGAACTTGCCTGATGAAAAGAAATTACATATGGTAAATGAAGCGCACCTCACACTTGATAACGGTGAGGAACAAAATTACCAAAAGGCTACTTGGCTGCTTCATCAATCAGCATAAAGCAGGAAGAGCTTTGCTCATGCCAATAACCTGCATAGGTGAGCAACCCAAGCAAAATGCCTTCCCTTATTTCAACACTGAAATCTGATCCATATATATTCTGTTTGGAGGACAACAAATTGGTCTGATAAACAGTCAAACAGATTCAGCGTTGAAAATGGTATTGTTCCACCTGAAAAATACATCAAGGTTCTTATGTCATGGTAACTCTATCCAATCTCTCAAACCTCAGTATTAATTCTAACAAATTTGGACTTCATATACTCTACAGCATGCTCCTTCCAGTCTGACAGGGAAGCGAATGGCAGCAAACCAGCCAAGCATGGGAGAACAACTGATAGGGCAACATAAAATGCATATCGGCGAATCCAATAGGGTAAATCAACTGCCTTCGCTCTGTCAGTCACAGAAATAGGACCATAAAGCACACGATATAAAAGTGATGGCCAACTGTTTCCAAGTAAATGGATGAAGCAGAGAGCCTCCCAGAATATGAGCCAGACATTTCCATCCCCACCTAGTGTGTCAACACAAAACCTTCCAACAAATCCACACAGAACTCCCAATATCATAACATTGAACGTTATTGGCATATTTGGTCCAGTCATTGCGGAACGCTGAAATATCAACCAAGCAATCAAAAGAATCATCAGCATGCCAAATGAAATCCTTGTTGCTGCTATTAAATGACACCTGAAAAACAACAAACCCGAATTGAAAGCTGATACTGAATTTGGCATCCACCAAGATTTGTGCTCCTGAAACAAAAGTGGGTTAAGGAGATGAGCTTTTAACGTGCATTTGCACATATTTACAAGCATTTAGTCAGGAGCAAAAAATGATGGAACATACCCTTGAAGCTGCCGCACAAGCTGCAGTAACAGCAGTTATCCGCTGGTATGAGTAAATATAGGTTCCATAACCAAAACAGACAGACATAAATACCACTGCAGTCAGGAGCATATCTATAAGCCTCTTGAGGAGTTCGGCATGTCTTGTGTCTTCCATTTGTGTCCTAAATTTCTCCTCCCTGAAAGAAGCTTTCTGAAATCCCATAGTAATTTTGATCTTCTCTAGCATGTGTGAGTATGAGCTGAGAGCTATCTGTGATTGCTTCAATTGCAGTTTTCTCATATTTAGTCCTATTTCAAGTTCCTTGAGCTCATTTGAACGAGTCTGCTCATTCAGAGATCTCTCAAATACATTAAGAATGTCCCGACCGAATTCTGGAGAAGATTTGTTACGAGGAAGGTGAACCAACTGCTGATTGACACCCGCATGGAGAATAATCTGATTATCAATGAAATTAAACGATGTATTCTCCTGGATATCATGTACCAGACTTTCTGAATGAGCACCACTCAACTTGATTTCTGCAACAGAAGTACCGTCTTTGTGAGAACATTGAGGGGTATCTTGCTCATAGATAGGTGTCTCATTGATAAGACAAAGTGTCCTTAGTGTACTGCCAAATGATTTCTCAAAGTTTTTCATGAAAAAATTGAACCTATCACCATATATCTACAGAATAACAAAAGTCAGATATGTCAAATCTATGGAAACAGAGTTGTGGACAAGAAACTGAACCAGACATACATTTGTTAAGGACTCCTTCACTGCTGACGTACACATCTGCATCAAGATTAAGAGTTAGGACACCTGTGGTTTTGTTCTAATCCGCAGCAATCATTTTGGCAAAAGGCTAAATACATGAACTGCGTACCTTTAAAAGGAAATCAGGTTGCAATCTTTCTCCAGAACAACTGCTTTTATTCATAACCTGTAATAGGGTAAGATCATAATCCTTGTTATTCAGGAATCTGAACCAAGAATTAACTAGTCAATGACAAGCTGAGTCCATGCTTCCAAACATGCAGTTTATTACTGAAGCCCACAAGTAAATTGATTTGATCCATTTTGTAATTAAACAACTTAACTAAAATTTGGATTGAATGTACCTCATCTTCTAGTAAACAAAACGATTAGAAATATAGTGTTTATGCGTCGAAACACACGATTCCAGTTTATTAATGGCGTCCCATGTACATTTGTGCAATTTGATTCGGTACCTAAACAACTCTAGTTGAACTTCGATGCAATGTTAAATCCCCATTGAGTTAACTTTACCTCATCATCCTAATCTAATAACCATCCTAACAAGGCAAGAATTGGTAAAACCACGTGAGGAGAGTAAAAATCGAATCTTTCAGGCGCAAATTAAACAAGAAGCAAACAAATAATCCGAGAAACAAGGGAACCTGGGCAAGAACCGCCGCGAAGGACATCCCGAGGGGCAGCGCGAGGTCCTGCGCGCCGTCGGCGGCGCCCTTCCTGTCTCCTCCCCGGGCAAGCAGCAGTCGCCTGCGCCGCCGACGCCGACGCAGGTGCACGGCCTTCTGCAGCCGGGACACCGAGCCATACGACGAGACGGACGACGCCGACGAGGACGGCCCGTCCGCCCCGCGGGCCTCCGACGAACCACCGGCGATGTAGCCCCCATCCATAAGGGAGGGGAGGGGCCGGCAAGGCGGAGACGGTAGGGTTTTAGTGGCTGTTCGCCCTGCTCTGCAATTTCTTCGCCCCGACCGGTGTGCCGCCGCCGTGCCCGCCTTTCTGGTGCGCTTTCTTAAACGTGGGGGGAGAGATCTATGCAAGGCAAGTCAAAATGGAAACGCGAGGCGGAATGGCGTCACATGGATTTGCCCGTTGAAGCTTCTGAGCAACTTTTGCCGATTGCCGTTGCGTGTAAACACTGTGTTCGTCTTGGATTCTGTGGGTTTCCGCTTTTTGGTTTACTTTGAAGGTCCAAAATATATAATTAGAATTTGGGACTTGGGAGTGCTATGCAGAGGGAAAGCAGGACTTTTCCTCTAAACTAAATATATTATTATACTAATTATAATATGCTCACCTGTTTATATTATAAGTATTTAAATCTTTCTAACCAAATTTAAAGAAAATATATTAATATATACAATACTAAATTAATACATTATTAATACATATTTCATGATATATACAATGATATTAGAGTTGTTAAGTTTTTTATAAAATTAATTAAAGTTAATAAAACTTGTAAAAATAAATATTTATAATGGGAACAGAGCCCGTGAGTATAGTTAGGCTGTGACTGCCTAGCTGGGCTGAGTAGGCCACATCCACCGTTCTTGGCCCATAATACTAATCGATTACAAGGTTGATAGACAAGCGCAAGCCACGGACGTACCAGCGTCGAATTTTTTTAAATAATATATTTTTTATTTGAAATTGTATTTCTAGTATATGATGTCATAAAATCATAAAAATAGCCTTACGTCGGCACATAAAGTACGGACAGAGGCTCTATCGACACTTCATGTGTCGACGTAAGGCTATTTTTGTGATTTTTTTAAATCATATACTAGAAATACAATTTTAAATAAAAAATATATTATTTAAAAAAATCTACCAGCATCTGTGACGACGTGTCGGGCCGATCTCACGCTACTGCGGGTCCACCAATCATTAATTAAATCAAGGATTCCGAAGAGTCCTCTCTTCAAATCATTAATTAAATCAAGTATTCCGAAGAGTCCTCTCTTAATTATTATCCAACTAAATCCACCATTAAAACTGATTGGCCAGACGTTTACCATTCTGAACATTCGCCGCTTATATAGACTAAGCCATTTCCGCCGCCTCCAACAAGTATCGATCGCCATGGCTGCTGCTAGACCTCCGCTGCCACCGCCTTGGACGTACGACGAGGTTCCCCCAGGCTGACCGTCCGACCTCCCGCCCCCGATCACCTGCCCGGGGCGCCCCAACAACTACTTCCTCCCGCGGTCGGTTCTGGCCAGCCTGCCTCCGGTGACGAACCACGAGGGCCTCATCCCGCTGCAGCTGAAGCGGACGTGGTTGATGCTGCTCGGCCTTCCGGCACACCTGATGGCGGACGAGGATGCCCTTGAGCACGCGATCTCGTCGTTCGCGGCGCTGGAGCGCGTCGACCGGTCTCTCGACCTGACGGACCCCGGTGACGCGGCTCGTCTGCGAGGTGTTCGTCGCCGACCTCAACGACGTCCCGCGGACGCTGGTGATCTGCTACCCCGACGCGCAGTCGATCGACGTCACGGTCGTGCTTCTGCGCTTTAACTCCGAGGCCGACGGTGACGGCGCCGGCGGTGCCAGTACTGGTGGTGATGTTGACGCGAGAGGGGAAGGAGAGCCTCCTGGACGCAACAAGGGCGATGCCAGCATGATCGGACCGTCAGATCGTCCAGCGCAGCCATGATGTCGAATTCTCGCTGCTTAGTCTTTAAAACCATCTGGTATGGAACTATGGATAATAAATTAGAATGACGATAATAAATCCTTCTCGCCGTCTCTATTCGTGTTTTTGGAGTCTCTTCGTTTGCTTTCAAGAATCAAATGATCTTGGAAAATTTGGAAACTTTCAGTATTCGAAAACTATACTGGCAGTCGAAGCGATAGCAGCAGCGTGCAGAGCAGCTCAATGGACGCGAGATCGCCTTTTCTCCCACTACCCCCGCCACATCTCCCTTACCTGGTCCTTTCTCCTAATCACAGGCGGGCCATCCACATTTCAATTATTTTATTAATTCCCATTTTCTTGTTTCACAGTTGGAAAAGTTTCCTCCTAAAAATTCTGAATTAATCTTCCACCTGAAAATTGGAAAACAGTATCATCTATAATGTTTGTTCCAGGGATATTGAAAGGGGCCTCGAGGATAAGCAGGGTCAAAACGGGATTCCGTCAAACTACATCACAAAATGGGCCGTAACAGGATTGCCAGAAACTTGCCGATGTTGGGCCGGAGGCCCGGAGCGGGATTCCCACGAACATGCCATGTTGTAGTGCCGATTTTTTAATAATTTGTTACTGAATATTTGGTTTTTCGTCGACTTAAATGATTCTATACAACAATATAATAAAGTAATTATCTTAAGTAAGATAAATCATCATTGTAACCTACGGTGACGCTGCCACGCCCAACCAATGTTGTCAGCAACGCAAATGGTTCCATACCCGTGTGAACCACTCGCTTCAATGGTTCGTAGAAAAGTATACTCCCTTTCAACAATAATATTATAATTTATGATCGGATTTGATATTTTATAGTATAATAAATTTAAACAATATTTCTATACAGATTAATTATACTATAAAATATTAATTTTAATTATAAATTATAATATTATAAGACGAAGGAGATTGTGGATTATACTTATACTTCCGTCAGCTGGCCCGGCCGTACTTAGCAACCTACCTGCAAACCAATAGGTTTTTTCCCCTCGTGAACAGTACCATAGTACACCCGTTAGTCTCCCGCACGCCTTCGATCGTACCAGCATGGAATAAATTTGTTTCGCCATGGCCATCATCATTATGAAATTAGCTTTAAGCCTAGCTACGACGATATATACGTACCCAGTTCACTTTCTAGATCCCCTGATGCTTGTCGCTTCAGCCAGCCCTCGCTCGGTCTTCGTGGCGCTGAAACAACTGCCGACTAATAAAACCATCGATCTGTGGGTGCAGTGCACCATACCACCAAAGCTGAATTTTCTGGTTTTTCTCTCTTCGTGTTCTTAGCAGATACGGCAATTAGGATCTCACAGATGTGACATCTCCCAGAGCCCAAATGTTTGACATATTCCTCATCTGGAGCTTCTGATTGGCTATCAGATGCAGCATGGTCATCTCCACAAGTCAGTTCCAGTAATTAAACTCCTCCTGGTTGCTCCGCTGCGCCATTAGGTCCACGGTTCTCTGATCTCTCACATCGCATGCACAAGCCATGGCTGGTGACACAGTACTGGAGTATTCTGCAGCTCTAAAATTAATGGAGTGCACGCAATATAGGTAGGTAGCTAGCTGTCCTACATGTGTGTACCGACCCTATGCTGCCTAGCTTGACATATACTCCGACGTAGCACGTTGACCCCACCAGCGAGAGTCTCACTGACCCGTGGGCCCGGTCGCCGAGCCGTGCGTGCGCTCGTGGCGACGGAGACGTGCATGGCAAATTGTTTTATATAAGCTTAACTAGGCTCGACCTGGGACGGGGTTGATAGGCTAAACAAGGGTCAAACGGACCCTATCCCGACCCGTACGTACTTGGCTGCAAGCTCGAAAGCTGCCTCGATCGGATCGAGCCGGTTTACCTCTCGATCGCACGTATCGCGATGCATGCAGATGGATCATCGCGTACTTGATTGCTCGCTAACCGAGAGAGAAGCCTGCTTAGCTAATCCAGTTGCACACAAACTAATTAACGGAAACGAGATCCAAATCTGCACTCAAACCCATGGCATAACTAACAGCAACGTCATAAATGGATCACGAGTTAGGCCCCACTTGTGACTAAACTTCTACTAATCTAGAAAGGTAAACCCAAGAAATATATAGTAATGATGTCTATATATATATCGTCGTGTCGTCATGGCCAATCAGGGACCGTACACGTTCACGAGAAGGATCGATGCACACTGCACTCAGAAGTAGTAGAACTTGTGCTGGCCTTGCACGTGATTGCTCGTTCAATCGTTTTGTTGCTTTAATTTGCTCTCCAGCTAGGACGACGTACTACGAGCAGAGTTCAAGTTGAACGTTGTTTTGTTTACATGCATCGGGTTCCATGCTCTGCGCGCGGTTATTACCAAGGGAGTACTAATTAATCATATTAGTAGAAATTTTGTTGCATGCATGTGGGGAGAGAATGGATTAGAGATTAATCTTCGCGAGCTCAGCGATACGTAAGACCTGAGCTCTCAGTAAACCTTCTTACAGCTGCTACTGCTAATGATCTCAATTTGTTGTGAATTAATTTGACAGCTTAGTTTACAGTGATGCTAGAGTCTGCAAACACACGTCCCTACTAATATAACGAGAGTGTTACAGTGCATTGACACTTGATACGGAATACGGGAATAGTATAGGTAACAGAAACATTTGGGATCGATCAAGCTAATACGGTAGCTAGCAGCAGCCGCATGTTGAAAATTACACTCCTGATCTCGAACGAAAGAAAGAAAATGATGAGGTCAAGCATCACTGCATCGCAGCATCGAGCTAGCTAGCTGGGAAAATCAACCAGACTCGTCAAAAAAATAAAGCACGGCTAGTTATAATGGGAACGATGAAACTAGACCACACAACAAGACATTGAAAGATTCAACCTCTGACCAGAGCATTTTCACCAGCCAGTGTGTGTAACGTCAAATCAATTGTTCAACACATGCTAGTAGAGGAAGTAGGAACTCTCCTGTTGCGTGCGCACGTAGGTGACACACGCGAAACAATCCAAATTTTGACACGTACGTACACCTGAAAATCAAATGACACGCACAATTAAATTCGATGTGGAATTATTCAGTTAATTTTCCGTACGCGTGTGGCCACGTCTACGCTCCGGCCCGTGGAAAACCGGAAAACGCCATGGCCGACACACACTCCCTGGCTAGTCCAATGAGCAGCGGTCGTCGCCGGCCGTGCTCGCCGAAATCGACGACGACGACGACGGCTAAGACGTTATTACAAGATATATATGATTTAAGACCGTAAAAAAAACACGCAGCACTAGAATTCCAAGAAAACTACGTCTTAATTACGACTCTTGCTTGTGGTAGTGTGTCTTCTTGTTGAGATGTTGATTAATTCTTCTAACCCTAGCTAGCCAGCTAGTAGTATTATCCATATGTATCATCATGCAATGTCTGATCCCGAAGCCATGTCTTGGGATTTCGTACGGGGCTCCTCTTCTCACGAGGAGATGGTAAATTTTCTAACAAAAAACTGTTACTTAAATGCACAGTCAGATCGACAGATGTTAACTTGCAACTTGCTTGCATATATATACCAGCTATCTAGCTTAATTTCGTAGAAATTAATTAGCTTTGGGATTAACTATCCGCAATAATGTAATATCCAAATGCATATTGCATTGCTTGTGGTGATGAGAATTTTGAGATGTATTCCAAGTCCAACAAACAGCTTATATATTGGCCAGTTTTGGGTTCCAGCAACCAGTTGACCACAATCATCATGACGATCGAATTGGAGCCAGAAAAAATAATTGTTCAAGATCAAAGGTGTAGTATATTACGGAAGAAAGGATAGTTGGGCACAGAATAATATAATGCGGAAACAAGGTTAGGGAAATTCTGTGTGGCCCAAGCAAGTTGACTCGAGATTTATACGGAGACGCAGCGCAGCTGGTAGTCCGGCATTCGTTTTCCCTTGGATATGTCTTCAGTACGTACGTGGTCAGAGATAACCTGCTACAAGGAGATGGAATTAATTGAAGGCACTGAAGGCTATCACCTTACATGGTGCAGATGATGAGGTGCCATGAGTCAACCCATTGCAGAGGTCCGAACTGAGTTAAGACATCGAAGCATTTATACTAGGGTTCTTACGGTGCACCGCTTACATGTTGAGAGGTAAGATAAATATTTAATCTCAGCCGTCTATTGATTAAGGGTATATTTGGCTATAGAATATTTTTATAGATTGTAACTTAATTAATATTGACGCTAAAAGTAGAATACTTCATCAAAATTTAATAATTTTCTTGGGACTTTCTAACATAATAAACAGATTCCTTCCTGGATATATACATATATTATTGCACATGCTCCATTGTATATTTTTATGTTTTGCTGTTCATACAATTTGAATGTTGAAAAAAACCTGTTTTCAGAGGAAATTTGAAAAATACAAATTATATTTGTTGTAACCAACTCAACTGAAATTTATCACATACAATCTATCTCCTTTTGTGTTCGCGCATGCATGTATTTTTAGTTTTTATTTTTATTTTTTTGAAAGGAACTTTTTTAGTTTTTTTTTTATAAACTGCTTTTGGTTTTTGCTAGGTTTACATCCATCCATATGTAGCAACCTCAATTAATGGTGCTACTCATTTGAGAAGGTCATGGATAATGAATTATGTAACACATGTATATTGCCAAACAAATATTTGCATGTTGTTTTACTTTATTCATAAGGTGCTGTACACAGCTATATTCTACATCAAAATTAAGGGGTTCTGAAACAACTGGGATACTAAAATATAGTCACATACACAAGTCAACAGTTCAATTTATGGACAGCTCTATATAACTATATGGCATTGTAAGTTGACATTGCGCAACTAGATTGCTAGACACATGAAAAAGAAAATATTGTATCTCACATATTAATCTGTTATTTCGGTAATGGGGAAATTAAGGTGCGTGATGACAGCAGCGTCAGACCTGATGAAATTCCAAGAGTTGACCTGGGCTCAATACATTAGCGTTAGAAGCGCTCTTCACATCACATGAACGAGTCCCCACTTGACTTCGGTATCCTTGTCATTTGGATCACACCACCGTGCACTTCACAGTTCACACACATCAAATTGATCCGTCTTTGTTGATAATACATCTTAAGTTGTAAAAAACCAGAATTTATATACGTCACTGACATATGTGCCCCGCAGATAAATAAAATATCGATAGGCATAGAATTGAAGGTTGCTATGCATTCATGAATGACTATATATTTTGTTGAATATCACATGACATGGGATAATAGGATTAAGAAGAGGAGTCTTCTCTTTATTACCCCTCTAATACGTCCGTTTTAGACACCCAGACATTGACTAATTAGATGCCTCGGGAGAAGTAGCATTAGGATTTAAGAGTTTAGACCGTTCCTCCTTTAGCTGTACCAGAGAGACAAAGGTACACAAGATAACCAGAAAGAGGCCAAGAGCATGTCATCCAAGAAGAGGAGAGCGGCGATAGATCTCTCTCTGGAGCCAGATCAGAGGAGGGAAGAGGTCGGCGACGGCGATCGCAAAGCCAGCGATGATGGCGTAGCGGCTGAGAAAGATGGTGATGGCAGCAGGCAAGGAGAGGCACCTAAAGAGGAAACCGGCGAGGAGAAGGTAGCTGAAGTGGTTGTGGACCAAGGAGGAGACGGCTGCAATGAAGATATCAAATATCGAACTCAACGAGGCGAGATGGTGGAGGAGGACAAGCAACCTGCAGCAAACGACGACGGCGATGGCGACAGAGACGGCGGAGCCGGAGCTAGCGCGGAGGAGAAGCACATGGTAGATGCCAACGCCGGCGAAGACGACGAAGGAGGCAATAATAGCCGCCGTACCACCATGGTGCAAGAGGAGGTACCCACATATATACTTAATTAGAATTATAAATTCGCAATCATACTAGCTGCTGATGTGATGCAAGTAGATAGAATATCATATCGATGCAGAATTCCCTTGTTTTGCTTGCTTCCGTTTGTGCTTGAAATTTGCATAAATATATACGCTTCCTTCAGTTGAGCGAGATGCAGGAGGAGATGGAGAGGATGAAGGAGGAGAACCTGTTGCTCCGGCGAGTCGTCGACCAGACCATGCGCGACTACTACGAACTGCAGATGAAGCTAGCCGCCTACAAGCAGCAGCAACCGGCAGATGAGCCTAACAAGGTAAATTTAATTTCTTAGCTGAGCTAATTAAGCTGGTTTAGCTATGCTAAATTTATATCCAATTGAACTTACCCATGTTCAAGCTAGCTAGCTATAGCTAATTAGTGCGCTCATCTCGTGCATGAATTTAATTATTTCTCCCACGTGACACACCATAATTACCATATCAATTCAAGTCACGCCTTGTTTTGCGAACTCGTGATTCGATTTCTCTGTATAGGAGCCCGAGGTGTTCCTCTCCCTCGGCGCCACGGCCGCGGCTGCCGGCAGCGGCTTCCCGGAGGCGAAGGACAAGGAGCAGGCCACGGGGCGGCGGCCTTCGGTGGGTAGTGACGACACGGACGACGTCAAGGACGATCTAGGGCTGTCCCTTAGCTTGGGAGCATCGTCGTACGACGATGAGGATCAGAAGCCGGAAGCGAGGCACGACGTCGATGGCGCGGCGGTTGCAGCCATCGGCGACGGAAAGGGGAGGGGTTACGCGCTGCTGGAGAGCAGCACGATGGGCCCGCCGGCCGGCGAGCTCGCCACGGCAGGGATCGCGAGCCAGAGCGTCAACCCAGCCAACCGCAAAACTAGGGTTTCAGTGCGCGTCCGGTGCCAAGGCCCGACCGTAAGACACAATGCATCTCACCATGAATGCAACTTTCCAATTAACGTTTGCGCATTCGTGATTACAGTCTGATGTTGTCTGCCATTGATGCGCCGGTGCAGATGAACGATGGGTGCCAATGGAGGAAATACGGGCAGAAGGTCGCGAAGGGCAACCCGTGCCCGAGAGCTTACTATCGGTGCACCGTCGCGCCGGGCTGCCCGGTTCGGAAGCAGGTGACAATAATTTTTTGTTAATTACACCAGTTGCTTCCGATCGAATTTAATTTGGTCAATAGTTAGCATTGGATTGCATGATCGATAGAGCTGCTAGCTGCGTGTGTTGTGTGCATTTGATTGATCATGTGTGATGGCGCGCGCGTGCAGGTGCAGAGATGCCTGGAGGACATGTCAATCCTGGTGACGACGTACGAGGGCACGCACAACCACCCACTCCCCGTTGGCGCCACCGCCATGGCGTCCACAACCTCTGCCGCGGCCACCTTCATGCTGCTCTCAAGCACCAGCTCCTCCTCCTCCGTCTCCGACGCAGGAGGCGTCTCGACCGCGCCGACGTCCTACCTCAGCCCGTACCTGCTCCACTCCAGCTCGCACCACTCCTCCGCCTCGCCATTTCTAAGCTCTCCGCCGCTAAGGCCCGGCGCAACGGGCGGCGGCGGCAGCAGCACGCAACATCTCAACCTGTTCGGGAATTCACCTCTGCTAACTCCACAATCGCCAAGCCCCGGCAAGTACCCGTGGTCTCTCAACCCTCCGCTCGGCGGCGGAGGCGGATTAGGAGGCAAGAGGCCGTTCTGGAGCACCGCCGGCGACGAGAAACCGACGCCGGCATTGCCTGAAAACGTCGGCGCGGTGATGTCTGACCCGAATAAGTTCTCGGCGGCGATCGCGGCGGCGATCAACAACTACATGGGGAAGGAGGGGCAGGCCATGGGAGGCAAGGACGGTGAGAGTAGTAGTAGCAAGTGGGGTGTGGTTGAATCACTTCCACCCCATGAGTAGTAGTGAGAGAATTAGCTAATTAATTGTAACAAAATTAAACGGTGGGGCGATCAATTAGAATTGTTGTGTGTAAACAGATCAAATTAGGGGCAAACACACATTGGGGAAATTTTAGGGGCATTTGGTTGTATTTTTTCAAATTTTCTTTTGGAAACAGGCTGCAATTAATTGTTCTTAAAGTACACTATTAGTTCACTGCTTCAGCTGAATTATACCGGCAAGAAAATTTTACAACTAGATCGATCTCCTCGTAACACTACAGTACTGTTTGATACTTCAATGCGTCTTGAAATCTGTTAAGAAACTCTACTACCGTGTGTAGTTCAGAGATTCAAGACAAAGAACAATTGACACAGTATGTAAGAAAAAGTTAAACTTTTTTATTTGACACGGTATGTAGGAAAAAGTTAAAAAATTTTATTGCTCAGATTCAATCAGCATACAAATGAGGAGAGGATCCTCTCTATTTATAGACAAAAACCCCTAAAGGATAAGCGTGCCCAATAACCGATACTTATCTCTTGGATATTCGGTTTCCTAACGCTCCCCCTTGGACACTCTACGCGACATGCATATGCCTCATTAAAACTCCCCAAAAATCCAGTGGGAAAAATTAGGAGATAGAGTACATAACGCGCGTCTTGGTTGCACGAATTGTCTTATTAAAAACATTAATATGAGAAACTTCAGGAAAACTCATTCAAGGAAAAAAGAGTATAATTCACACAAATATTTCATATGATCTTCAAGATCAATTCGGGTACTTAGTCTGCTTGACTAAGATTTAATTCTTCTTATAGGTGTTATGTGAAGTTTCTCCCTCTGAAATATACAAGTCTTTAAGTCTAACGAATACATCTTTCAAAGCTAGATGTTTTAGAAAAGACTTAGTGAATAATCTACGAGATTTTTACATGACTTGGTGTGCATCACCTTTATTTTATCCATCTTATTTAATTCATAAGCATAGAAGAACTTAGAGTTTATAAACTTTATCAAATTACTCTTCACATATCTTGACTGCATTTGTGTAACTCAAGTTACATTATCTTTATGGATAATAGTGGAAGGGTGTTGACATGTGAGTAGGTTTACAGCAAACGTAATGTCCAGTCTAGTACAATAGGCCAAATACATTATCGTACCCATAACACTTAAGTATGAGAATTCCGGTTCCAAGATTTCTCCCCATTTTCTCTAGATCTGTTTGGATTTATGGTCTGCTTGCAGTGACCTTCTATCCATGGGGTTTTGGATGAAAATGACCTTTCAAGGCCAAATCTCTTTAACGCTTTTTGAGTGTAAGTGGATTGATATACTAAAATTTATCAGTCGTATGCTCTGGCTGTAAGCCAATGCATAACTTGGTTCTATCCAAGTGTTTCGTTTCAAACTCAAAATTCAAACAGTGAGTTTGCTTCCTCAATTTCACATGGTATTCAGACCATATTCACAATCCATTTAGGGATCTTCACTATTTATGTAGCATTTCTTTTACAAAAATATACTATATACTACTAAGACTATTTCTATTCTATCTTGCTTCAAAACATGGTGCTTCAAAACATGGTACTTCATGTACCTTCATACAATTATCTGATCTAATCTCCCATGCAAATAACAACATCAATCAATTCATCACTCAACATAATTTGACTTTAAGTCAATTTTCAACTTCATGTTGATTCATTAAACTCCTAGTTGATTTCGATTTTTAACTGCTAGTTGACTGCCATTAAGATTATATTTCTAAAGGTAATTCAGCCCATGATCGAAGAATAGATTTCACAATCAACTCCTGCTAGTTGAGTGAAAACTTTATATAACAAGTCATGATTTATCTCTTACTGTTTTTCTTCTTTGTCAGATAATTCAGTTATCATTGCCTTCTTACAATCTTTCCAATCTGACCTCTCTATTCATTCAACGAGCGATACAGGCTCAAGGTCAAGATTTATGATTGTATCAACAGTAAATAGTAAGTGCAGATAATTGGCAGTTGCTATATCACAGGATTCATCCAAACTTCTATAACTTCTAATTATTTCATCATGGGTTACACATTCTGGTACTTCATCATCTTGCTCACCAATATTTCCCATCATAGGAGCAAGGTTCTTTAGTGTATCAGCGGCTATTTTGGTGCGCACCTTATCGCCGGTTTCTTCCTTCATGGAACGATTCATATTGATATGCCTATTTCTGATGTTACATACCATTGCCAGGTCTCAACTGGCTTCCCTTCATTCTGTGGGATAGTTTTTATGATTAAGTATAATAAGCTCTCATGCCCTATTTTTATCAGACATCTCCGGTTACTTAGGGGCATGAAGAATCGGAGTTCTCGTCCTATTATTTTTGTTCGAGGCCTTTGGACGAGATGAGGGATACCTTTCTTTCTTCGGTATTTCACCCTCTCCGGTACATTACATTAAGGTAATACAACTTAGTCATGCTTTTCAAATCATAAAAATAGTTAGGCAGTATAACTTCTAGTTATTGGGTACTTCGAGTACTTCTGTACTTCTAGTACTTCTTACACTACATTCACTAGTGTGAGGTAATGTGTATGATTCCTTCTATTTCTACCATAATTTACCGATATTTTTCATCGAGGGCTCATTCTCTCCCCCTAAATGACGGAAATTTATAAAAGTAGAAGGCTACATGTAAATCTCCGTTCACAAGTTTTATGGACTTTTCAGAGAGAGGTTTTCAATCTACTATGGTAGTAGGATATGCACATACTTCAGGTAGAAAATTCAACACTAGTTGCACTGTTGTTGAGTAGATGTTGTATGCTAATGGTTTGAATTCTGTTTGAGATCTGCTGTATTTAGAACTGCATGTCCTATTCATGACAGATAAATTATAACCCTGTAACGATGGTATAGCAATTCTTCTAATTCTTTATTACTTATGCTTAGTCCATTTAGGTGGACAAATGTTACTTAGCGCACTACTTTGCCTCTCATGTCAATACATTAGTCATCAAGCGCTATTCTTTAGCGTTGTCCATTCAAGTGGACTACTTTTGATAATCAAGACATGAGGGTCAATAAGATAATAGACATGCACGTGTCTATTATAAAGATTTACGAGTTTCAATCAGTATCATAATGGCCCATATAGGGGTTCAATAAGACCAAAACATCCTCTAGATACAGTATAAGAATGATTTTACATTGGTCTAGTGATTAATTTTCTAGCGGTGCATGCGGGCACGCTAATCTTTATGATTTAAGAAATTATTTCACTTTTAAGCTATAACCATATGAATTGTCAATTTATTTTTTCTCATAATTTGAAAACCAAAATTGACATAATGCATAATTCTAAACGGGAGAAAAAAATCTTAAAGTAGCATGCACTTCAAGTGTATTTATAGTATAGCCCAAATATTAAAAAATATACACTTCTAGTATAATTTCTTTAATTTCTACAAAACTCAAGAAATTTTAAGTGGGTTCAAAATACAACAATGCTTCATTACTGTGCAAAGTTATCCCACAAGTAATATGATCATGGCTCTTCTATGGCCTACAAAATACATTTGTTGATTCTAGCAACGGTCATAATATTTCTAGTTGTCGTTCATCTAGAAACATTTCTTTTTAAGGTTATATTTGTGGATCTGCAAGCCACAATTGATTCATTCCTTTTATTTGGGCGCTACACAAGATACTAGTCTAAGACAATTTTTTCATGCGCGAGGAAGTAGCAACAGAATAATAAATGCCTTAAACATGCTATGACATACTGGAAATAATTCTTCATTACAGTGAAATATATTTGTTCTTCAAGAACATCCAATCTTTCATTCAATTCGCTCTTCTAGAGTTATAATTATTCAATACTCTATTATTTAGCTATATTCAAATGACATAAGAACTCTAATTCTAGATACAATCTACATATAGGCTAGCTGCTTCTTTATTGGTAGCTGCTTTTTACTTCTGATGGCATTGGTAGGCTTCTATTGACATCATAAAAAAATCAACCGAGATTTCATTAACACTGTCACTTATCATAGGAGATGTGCAGTCTCAACCATGAGGGTGTCCTTACTCACTGCGATGGTGAGGTGTATCTCAAGTTGTTACTTCTAGTATTTCTCCATAATGTGCTTCGGTGCCTTTACAAATTCTAGAACCATAAGGCTTGACATTCTTCTTCGTTGTCTTGCCATTTTCATCACTAGGCGTTTCACTTCATATGCCACCACTTTTCTTTCATCCGTATCTCGTTTCTTATGACGGGTTTTGCACAACTTTAAAGAAGTGGCGTTAGCTTCAAGGCTATTGCTCTTTCATTGTGGCTACGAAACGAAGTTCTTCTTTAGGATTTTATCCTAAACCTCGTTGAGCTACAATATGTCAATTAATTCAGAATACTTCATGTATTATGATTGATGATAGTTGCGTGCGGATTCTACCGCGTTTGGGTGGAAAATTGCGAGAGTCTTTTCAATTTCTCCTTAATCTGAAATCTCTTTCTAGCGAAGATACAGAAGCGTGCAGATTTGGTGTAATGTAGAGTTAAACTCTCAGGCATATTTAGAAAGAGTCAGAGTCGAGTCCATTCTTGCTCTACTAGAAGCTTCATGGTGTACTTGAGATGCTCGAAACACTTCTTCAGGATATCTCGTAGCATTCTCTAATTCATCGTGGCCATAACTCATCCTTCAATGTGGAGAGAGAGATATCGGAGAAAATAAATTGCTCGATCATTTTCATCCGACAGGGGATAAGTTCATTATTGCCCATGGCCTATGGTGTTGCATAGCTTCTTGGCTCAAAGTATGATCCAGACGTTCGATGATTAGGTGAGATGATTGCGGCCATCTGCACTTTGCTCAGCGAACTGCTTGGTCGTGATGTAAGCCATCTATGATACGCATGTTACTTCTAGTAAAATTGCATCACATTGCTAAATAGAGACATGAATAAATTTGCTGCAATTTTTTAGTATTTTTCTATGCAATTCTATATTTACTAATAATAAAGGACTGATAATTAAATACATACAAGCAATTAAAATAGTAAAACAGTAAATAGTAAATAAGCATAGAAAACATTGCTGAAAAGGAAAAACGGATGCGAAATTCGGATTCCGGAGATTCTTTTATGCGAGAAAAGGGTATTTCCAGAATTTTCGGCGAATCCGAGGGCCCATACGCAAAATTCATAGTTTTTGCGTGATTTTTTAGAAATACAGGGGCCTCTGCGCAAAATTCTAATTTTCTTCGTGATATTTCAGAAATCCAGGGGCCTCTGCGCAAAATTCATATTTCCTGTGTGATTTTTTAGAATCCAGGAGCCTCTGCACAAATTTTCAGAATACAGGGGCCTCTACGCAAAAATTGTATTTCTGTGCAAAATTCAGAAATTAAGGGACTAAAATGCAAAAGTACATCTTTTCTTTTCTTTTTTCTTTTTTTTTCTTTTTCTTCTTTTTCTTCTTTTTCTTTTCTTTTCTTCATTCGTTTCATTTTATTTTGTTCTTCCAAGTACAACTTGCAGTTCCTTTGCCAATGACCAATTCTATACATAAACAAGGACATTAAGATACCGTACCTCTCTACCCAAGCTTAGTTCTCAAACATGCCTCAGAGTCCCACAATCATATTATAGGCATCATTGTTCTCATCTTGCTTCTGAAGTTCAGAGAACATACTTGCAAGCATGAGACAGCTAGCATCGAGTGAATCGTTGGCGTGCTTCTCATAAGCCCACCGATCAGCTGCAGATACATTATTAGCCGGTTCATCAGGATAGGGGACCTCTAGAACATACTCTTTTTTCTTTTGTTTGAGAACAATTCTCAAGTTTCTATACCAGTCAATAAAATTTGTTTCAGATAATTTCTTCATCTCAAGGATAGATCGCAGATTAAAAATAGAAATGTTCTTTGTAGTAGGTGCCATGATCTATAACAATAATGCAAGGTTCAACACTATGCTATGTTAATCTTCTATCGAATAAAAGATGTGCCACAATATATAAAATGATCGTTTTTCCTCTAACGACACATTGTGGCACAAGATCGATATTCATCTAACTTCTAGTGAGCTTTGGCATCACTGCTAAAAGATTAGTAACATAGGTAAGCAACACTTTGCTAATCATATCTCTATGTGACTCTTGTTCGTTGGGGTAGCATCCAATGCCCGACCCCTAACTCCATGCCCCAAAGCCCAAAACCGTTTTGATAGCTTTATTAAGCAAACTAATACTATGTATGTGGTTATCTGACATCCACCCTGACTGGTAAAGATAAAAGGCGGCACCCTGCTTTGGCAGATCCACCATCGATGATCGAGAACCTTGGTAGGTGCAGCTATTGGAAAGAGCATCAATACTTAATTTTCTGAGGGAAACTATTCTAACACGGTAACGATACCTACCGCACACGGAACATGAAAAAATAGTATTACAGTAGACATCACAAGTAATCATATTAACTATGACATAGTATGGTCCTTTTTCATATGGTGATCTCCATCTCCATGTTTCCTGTCCGTCGGATCATCACGCTTCAGGCCTCCATGAACTTATATCAGTCTATTACACCTAACAGCGCTATACTAATTACATGAGGAGAATCATCACATGTCAACGCGCAGGTCGTACAACATTTGAATAGACTTGGACTGTAATTAACCATGATACGCAGGCCATAAAAGTTACATGCTTGTATCTTATATATTTGTAAGGCCATACCAGTCACAACATTCCATGCAAAAACGAGTTAGACGGAATCTAGACGTGATTGAACCAAGATCCGAAACTTCTGGCTCAAAGGCCCGAAACTTCTGACTCAGTGCCGGAACTTCCGAAATCAACCTTCTGACTTAAATTTATTTTAGCCCGGAATTTCTAGGTCATACCCGGAACTTCCAAAAATAACCTTCTGACTCAGAATTTATTTCTATCCGGAACTTCCGGACCTGGAACTTTCGGTCCAACCGGAACTTCCAAAAATAACATTCTGTATCGAAGTTTATTTCAGCTCAGAACTTTCGGTCCAAACCGAAACTTCAGGAAAATCCGACACAAAAACAATAGATCCAATCTATTTCCACCACATATCACCTATATTTGATCGATCCAGATCGAACACTACGCACATAGTTTCTAATACCACTATTGGGATATGGGGAGTCTACGCTAGCGCTAATTTTAAAAATTTTGCCCCGTTAGCCTAGGAACCATGCGTGCAATAGGATCATGGATCGTTACCTTCTAACGCAAGACACGCTAGTGCAGCGGAAGAAGATGTTGGGGAAGCGCGTCCTTGCTCAACTCCGTCCGTTCGTCGATGATGCGGTGATGGATATTACGTGATCCGGTGATCTCCACTGGAAGAAGACGAGCACCGTTATTGAAGCAAGTGCCTCCATGGTATCCACACGTCCGGGGACATGATCACCTCACGTCGGCGAGCTAGCACCACTCGCGAGATCTGGGAGATCGATCACAACCCTGGCAATCGAGGAGATAGGAGAGGTGGCGGCTAGGGTTCTCAACCAAGAGCAACAGCAGCAGCCTTTTCGTGCTAGCTCCTCCTCTCTTTATATAGTGCCCCATCACGGGCCTTTAATCTATATTAAAGCCCAACAGATCTAATCTGTTTGTCTGGCCCGAAACTTCCGGTTATAGCCGGAACTTTCGAAAATAACATTCTGTATCGAATTTGTTTCTGTCCGGAACTTCCGGTCCAACTGAAACTTCGTGTCCAACCGGAACTTCTAAAAACAACATTCTGTATCAAATTTATTTCGACCCAAAACTTCTGGGTCTCACCCGGAACTTCCGGTTCATCCAGGTAGGCCCGGAACTTTCGGTCCAACCGGAACTTCCGGTTCCTCCAGAAACCGAAACTAGCTCTGGCCCGAAACTTCCGGTATGACCGGAACTCCCAGATGCTCTAAAACCCGAAATTTTCGGTTCCCCCAGAATTCTCTTGGGCACATTTCCATCAGCGCGACGAGCAGCGGAGCTGCGCAGAGCGCCATGCGGGGCGCGCGCGACGCGCCGTAGTTAGGACGCTGCTGTGTGGGGCAGTGAGCGCGGATGGTCCGCGACCACGTGCGGGCGGCTCACGCAGGCACCGCCGCGCACGTGAGCGGGCGGTGAGCAGTCCTGGTTGACGACGGCGCATCAACAGCGATGTGCGGTACAGGCTACAGCGGGAGCCATGCGACGTGCGGAGGCAAGTAGCGGCTGGCTTGTAGAGGCAGACGGCGGTTAGGTCACGCCACGCTGAGTGCTGATGGCGACCGGCCGGCTGCGTGCCGTGCATGGGCAGCGAACAAACACGGGACGCCACGTGCTGGCAGCGGTCGTGGTGGCTTTGCTACTTGCGTAGAGCACGTGCTAGAGCTGTTGTGCGGAGCAGCACTGCGTCGGCGCCATGCAAGGCTGTCGGTTAACACTGTCGTCATGCAAGATAGTTGCGTTGGTTGACGATACGTCCGCGGTGGCCACGTTCGGGCGACAACTTCGGTGATCGGTGGTCGTGTATGGGAGGCGATCTAGCGCGTCGAGCGGGACACGACCGGCGACGTCGGGGTGCTGCTAGTGCTGACGAAACGGCGTGGATGATGACTACTGATGCAACACTGTTCAGGGTGGCAGGCCTATCGGAGTCATGTTAGACAGCTTGTCGCCATGCCTCGCTAGTGCTGTAGATTAGATCTAATCTATAGAAACTATCTATTCAGAGACGAAATTCAATTGCATACGTACTTCGATGTCGGTAGATCGCCACTGTAGATTGATTTCCTCACGGTAGAGCTTCGTGCTGATAACGTGTTGAGGAACTCTGCTACCATGTATAGTCTAGAGTTTCAAGACAAAGAGCAATTGACACAGTATGTAGGAAAAAGCAGAACTTCTTTATTGCTCAGATTCAATCGGCATATAAATGAGGAGAGGATCCCCTCTATTTATAGGCAAAAACCTCTAAAGAATAAGCGTGTCCAACAATCGATACTTATCTCCTAGATATTCGATTTCCTAACAAAATCCTTGTGTACATCACGCACAAATAATCGCTTGATGCATTTCCATAACACATTCAGCAGAGTGGAAGATGGGTGATGGGCAACGGGCCGCCCTACACAGCCTGTTTGGCCCAGCCCGCACACGGGCCGTGCCAGCCCGAGCACGTTGGGGCAGCTGGCCGTGCCGGCTGGCGGCCCACCAAGCCTTCCCAGCGGAAAGTTTGGAAAAAAAAAATATAAAATACGGAAAATATAAAATAGGAAAAATGAAAGAAAAAACAACAAAACCATAATTTTTTTAAAAAACATAAACATTAAGAAAAACCAGGAAAAAAAAGGAAAACTCAGAAGACAAAACTCCATCTTGGGCCGGTGGGCAAAATCGGGTTGGCACAACCTGGCTGTTGAAGCCTATGACACACTGGAGCCCAAAAGCCATAGCTGCCGCCTGCAGTGCTGCACACAGCTACGGTTGTAGCAGGCTAGCAGCCAGTCTGATACGCGCTGACAAATCTCATCTGCGTGGAATCTAAGGAATCGATTCTTTTTTTGGTTGATTTATAGTTTCTGAATAGATTCCGAAAAACTGTTGATTGAGCTGTAGATTCTAAAAAAGCTACTATAAGCTGTGAAAAAACTAAGAAGTTGTTTTGTTTGAATAGCTATGGATTTCTATTTTGGTAGCCCGTGATATTTGGTTACATTATTAATATGTAATTTTACATACAAATCATTGTAATCACGAAATTTTGTAATGTTTATACTAAAACTATATGTTTTTGAATTACACTAAAATAATATATTTTATTAAAAAATTATCTTTTAAAATTTTACATGAACTTATATGTTATAATGATATGGTAGATAATTTTCGTTCAAAGTTGAACTAAGAAGCCGTGAACGGTAGAGTTCCTGTCGTTGCGTAAGACGGCAGTCCTCTAATGGGTTACCCATAGAGGTAGTTTGATTAAGTATATGGGGATGTCTGTGTTCAGAATTCGATGGTTGCCTCAAAGAACAAGAGACAAAGAGTTTAGACAGGTTCAAGCATCTCGGAGAATAATAACCCTAGTCCTGTGTGTTGGAATATGCGCAGTACGTGTCTGCGTATGTATGAATGTCGGCTAGTCTGAATGCGTAGCCTGTAAGAGGTACCCCCGACCCCTTTATATATCGCAGGAGTCGAGGGGTTACCGTTTAGGCTTTAATCGTCCCATTAAGTCATTTTATAATAGTTAAATCACTAGGGATCGTGGACTAATTATCACAATATTATTTGCTATCTTGATTTGTCTTTTAAGACCGGTGGTTACGTCTTAGAGGTTATGGTCATTGATGGTACGGACCGACTGTTGATCTGGCCTCTCGAGTACCTGCGGTTGGGGTGTCCCCCGAGTGCTTGACTCGGGACTCCGCTATACTGCTGACTACTCCGCTGCTGCATGCTAGTCTGATCCCTTCTAGATCATCTTTAATGTCCTATCTTCTGACCCCTTATTTTATCTAGTCACCTTAAAGTCTCTTGAGAAGTACCCTGAGATCATCACACCGACAGTTCCCCAGTTTTTAGCTTGTACTGTAAAAAAACTATTGCTTTTAAAAAAACTAGTTAGTCATTGAATCTATTTAATTCAGCTTACAGCTAACTAATCAAAAAATTAGTTAGAAAAACGGAATGAAATACAGTCTTAACACGGTGAGCATGAACTCCCAAATTTTTCAAGTCCTGCGATACTAAAATATAAAACGATAAGGGGAATATTCCTTTTTCTCGTTCTCAGCGCCATACAGTTCAACGAAGGAGTGCACATGTACGGCAAACGCAACGCTTATAATATTTTCAATCCTGCTGATAAAATAGTTTTTAAAAATTAATTATATTACTATATTAGTTAAAATCTGAAATGACAAATTATTTATTAAAACGAAAAGAAAATAGTATCTTATATAAGAAATCAGCTCTACGTGATATCTAACAAAAACAAATAAGGTAATCGAAAGAAAAAAAAGATAAATGATTAAATATAAATTTATTTTTAAAAATTATCTATTAGAAATATAATAGTGTGATGTTAAAAAAAAGACAAGTGGGACTACCAAGTCACTCTGTGGAGCCCGGCGGTTTCGTCGTAGTGGCGACGTCCCCGGTTGTCGCGCTACTCCGTGGACGCGGTCCATGGACCGCACTGTGACACCGGTGGCGTCCGTACGAGGTGGCGCCGGTGTATGGACCGGGTGTAGATGTCTCGAAGCGGCGTGAGACGTAATTGCAACGTGAACTGGCACCGATACACCGTAAACGTGGCTCCCACCCTCTCCCCGCGCGGTGGGCCCCACCGTTTCTTCCCCAAATATTTGCGTCCATTTCCTAGCTCCCATTTTAACTTTTTTTGCGCCGATTTTTCATTTCGATCGAGGGAGCAATTGACTTAACTTGCGTCCTTGTCTTTCTCCCTTTCTCTCGCTCGATTGCTTTGCTCCTGTCGCGGCCTCGCACTCACCGCCGGAACCCCGGCTGACCACCGCTCCGTCATCGCCGACTCCTCCGTGGTTTAGGTACGGCCTTGCCTGCCCCCCGCTTCCCATTCAGGCATCTCAGATTTGGTTGGTTGTTGACTTGGTGGTGGTTTGGTTTACCATGCCCTAGTTTTTTTTGGAATGGTGGCTACGGCGCTTGTTTGGGGTTGTATCACTGTGATTTGGGTGCGGATGGGAGAAATTTTGCTTGCTCCTGGGGAATTTTGGTGTTCCGTTACTGATTTGAGTGTTTTCTGGATCGTTTGGAATTACTTTTTGGAGATTTCTGATGGAAGTGGTCTAGGTCGGGATCTCAGACTGGGTGGCCAGATTTGATCTTCTCAAGTAGAATTTCGCCTTCCCAGGGAGGATTTAGATGCCTGCGGTTAAAATTTTTGAGGCTATTTGACCTAAAATCAAAGATAGCTGAGCTATGCTTGGTGTATTATCTGCGTGTAGATTGGATAGATGGTCAAAATGGCGCAGCAAAATACCCTTTCATGTATTTTTTGAGTTTTAAACTTCTGTCAATGCATTTTATTTAGTTATAGTGATTAGCAATTTTGTAGGAAATGGTCAACTCAAAGCACGACTGTAGATGTGTTTTTTTGCCTAGGGATGCGTAATTATGAATCGTACGTGGCAATAAAGCTTCATTTTCCAATCCCGTTGTGTCAATTGGCAGCACAAAACATAGAAATCAGTATTCAGGATAGCAATTTAGTTAAATCACAAGCACTTATATCATCTAAGGTCATGGTTCTTTGCCGAAGGGCAGGAAGAGAGGATCTCATTTGGGGGAGAGAGATTCTTCTCATGTAATACTTAATATTGCATTGTTGAGTGGATAAGGTGGTTTTAGATAGAGAAAATGCTCATTATTTTTGCCACTATTTTTGGGGAAATTTGATGATTTGCTAGTCAAAAGATTTGGCCCTTTGATTGTGATGACACTAGAGTGTGAATGATATGTGGGACCTTATATTCTACGACTGTGGGCCAAAGTAGCAAACAAGCGAAACTACTTCTTTTTGAGTGGCAAATCATCAAATATATCCTATTTTTGGGTTGAAAATGGTGAATTTTGGACCAATCTGTGGCATAAAAGAACCCTTTGCCAACCTCCATCCATGCGTTGGCAATCATGGAAGGACCAGGATTGTAAAACTTAAAGAAGCTACCTTTGCTTCAAATTCTTTTCTTGTGCTGGTAACTTAACATGTTAGGTTGGAATCCTTGGCCCAAGAGCAGTATCAATTGATTCTCTCTAATTAAAAATTTATGTGTTTCTTGTTTTCTCTTTTATTCTGGTAGATCTGAGAGTAGTCCTGAGATGCTCCGTGTGGACCGCTGGTTTTCCCTTTAGCTCTTATCTGGCTCTTAGGTGTGACTTTTTAATAGGTGATGTAGATCACATCTATTGTGTCACACTGATTTGATTATTTAAAGCTTCTAGTTGTTCCTACTCGTTTCTTTATGTCCCTACCCATATGTGGTTGGATCCAAGTTTACCTGTGACTTCTGCTGCCTTGGTTGCTTGTTAGCCATTGTTGTGGATCTGAAGTTTGATAGGTTACTTAGGTAGGAAAGCTGCTGCAAGATTAAAGCTGCAATTGGCCAATTGAGTGGTAATGTTGCTTGTGTTTTTTCTTACGTCGTTGCAATAATCAAGGAGGTGTCACGTGCAAGAAGATAATTTTGAACCCTGGACCTAAGATTGTACTTGAAAGAGATGGCCGGCCTTGGCCCCAGACCTCGCCGGCATGGAGGCACGCTGGCAGAGGGGAAGGGAACCAATCCGGCCAATTATCAAATAAACTGGATACTTTATTATGTTTAGCCTGAAGACATATTTATATTACATCCATATAGCTAATCCTACTAGGACTCTTCTTGACATAAACTAATCCTACTAAAGACTCTTCTTGACATAATCTCTAAAGATAGCAATATAATATAAACAGGACTCTTGAAGATCTAATCCCTAGAAATACTATTCATAAATATTACCCATATACCTAATTCGTGCTACGATACCCCCGGGTACTATTCACGCTACAGGACCACGCGGGTACTGTTCCTATGGGCTAGGCTTGGCCCAATAACTCTAGCTCAGTATCCATGACACTACACCTTTCTTTTTTTAGCAGCTCGTCCTCAAGCTGCAGGACAATATCAATCTTAACTTGAGGACTAACATAAAGAAGACTCAAGCCTTTTACATCATGGCTTACTATATTATTTTGAAAAAAAATCTAATCCTAGCTTAAGGGGGGCCCATCCCACATCTCGTAGAGAAAAGGCAACTCCAAGCCCAAACACTGATTGTGGCGCCACTTTGCCCGGGTGTTTGTTGCTTGTATGGGTTGAAGCCATGGCCATGATAGGAGGATTGCTTTATTTATTTTGCATTTTGACATGAATATCATACTATGAAAGGTTTTGCACCTTGCAGCTTGTTTCTTGTAAACTTGCAACATTAATTAAGTATTATCTACAATGACATGAAAATTATATGATGGTCGCTTCTAGACAGGTTTGTGAAGAAATGGCAAGAAGTGCAAGGGCAAGGAGGCATGTGGCTCGTCAGCTCAGACCCACCCTGTATCCCATTCCTTCATACCGCTGGAAGGCAATGAAAGAGTCGAACCAAAAGAAAACTCTGCCAGCTGCGCAGAAGATGGACTGGGAAGATGCCAACTGTTCTGTGTGCATGGAATACCCACATAATGATGTTCTCCTCTGATCCTGACATGATAAAGGTTGTCGCCCTTACATGTGTGGAACTAGCTACCGCCACTCGAATTGTCTTGATCAGTTCAAGAAGGCATACAGCAAGGGAGCATTGCTTGACGAACTTCCTGCCAACACCACTGGCATGAGCTTGGACTCAGCACCATTGACTGCAGGTGAAAAAACTGAGTCGATTGATCTCGTATGCCCCCTGTGTCGTGGCAAGGTGAAGGGATGGACTATAGTGGAACCAGCTCAAAGTTATCTCGATAGAAAAAGGAGGACATGCATGCAGGATGGTTGCTCATTTGTAGGGACCTACAATGAACTACGCAAGCATGTGAAGTCAGAGCACCCTCTTGCAAAGCCAAGGGAAGTGGATCCCATCCTTGAGCAGAAGTGGAGATTGCTTGAGATTGAAAGAGAGAGGCAAGATGCACTCAGTACAATAACAGCAACAATGGGGAGGGCTATTGTTTTTGGTGATTATGTGCTAGACTTGGAAGATGGTAATGACCCGGATGATGTAGAAAGTGACGAGGATGATAATGATAACGGGCATGTGACAGATAATACTCAAAGAATGCTGTTGTTTCTAATGCGACAAGTTGCTCGGCATCATCAGAATCAAAGGCTTCAGAATGCCAACTCTTCATCTGGCAATGCCGAGGATAATGCAAATAGAGCGGCACCTTACACCTACCCCTTGGAAGGAGATGATGGAGATGATTTGGTTATGGCCAGAGTGGGAAACCCCAGTATTCTGAGACCAGAGAGGCGCCGACGACGCCGTAGAAGCCACGAGAGGTTATTCTTAGGTGCTAATTAAGATATCAGGGCTTTACCACCAGAGGAGTACATACCCATCCGGTTCTCTGGGGCATAGCATTCATCAATTTCAACCTCAATTTACTTGTTCATGATCATGTACCAAGTAGATGTCTTAACCTTTTAGCTCGTTGTTACCCTTCAATGTATGACATCTTACATTCTTTGTTGAAAAGGAAAGTACCGCACCCATCTTGTGCGTGTTGTAAATGGAATTGCAATTTAGTAGCATTGTCCATTCTTATGGACTTTATCTAATGTTTATTATGTTGCGCTCTAAGTTTGATAACTTGAACAATCAATTTTGCAAAAGCATAATTATAGGTCGAAAGTAGACTCACATTAAACCACCTTGTAGATGCATCAATCAAAACCATAAAATATCTAAATGGTCCAAATAAAGGTTGAATGAGTTTACATATATCTTCTTGAATGTGTTAAAAGGAATTTAAGTGGTTCATCCATATTTTATTGGAAGAATTTCTCATTGGTACATGCAATGCACAAGAAATTCAAATATTATGGAATTTAACCGTACTTAAATCATGATTAATAGAGTTGATGGTACGTGATGTGGTCCTGATCTTCACGACATAGAATCATGAATAGAAAAGTAGTCTTAAAGAGACCAAGATAATTAGCTATAAGTAGCCAAGATAACAGTACAACTTGATGATCGTACTCAAAATCAATCACCGTCTCGATTACGACAGCCTAAATCAAGAATTTGCCTAGCCACACTCTAAGTTACCAATCAACACAGCTTACAATCAATTGAGAAAAACCTCGAAAGCAGTAGGAGTAATAATTAGGAGACGTCAAACATCCGCTTCTAAAATATCACAAGGAAATCACAAAAACAAAAGGATAAAGAAAAGTATATTCATATATATTCTAATATCTCTGAATTTGTTAGCACACAACTAAACAAAGGATTCTATTTTCATATATCAAAAATATATTTATGAAAGGAAAAATAGAGGTATTTATACTAGAAACAACCCTTCTAGTATGAAAGGACATTTGAGTTCCTTGAGGAATTGGCAACTCAAAGGTCTCTACGAAGAATTCTCGAGAAGCCTCATTAGCCTTTTCAGCTTCTATATAGACTTCACCAAAACAGCAATAAATTTTTATTGGAAAGTCAAAAAGATAAGCCATTTATTAGAGATAAAAGTAGACTTGATTATCTTTTCAACCATATGTATTATGTCTACTCAATCATAACAGGTTAGGTCGCACATCTCTTAAAAGTTGAAACACTTATCAGAAGACAATAGATTCTAGAATCAGCATGGTGTAAACAGTCCTTGTCTTCATGTATTCTATCGTCAACTTGATCATCGAAGTAATCGCTTACATCTAAGACCTTCTCTTTACATATGAACCTAAGAAAGAGAAAAAGTATAGGATTTAGATAATATATAGTTCTCATTAATATTGAAATATGTATCAGCTAAGAGTAAATTCACCTCTTGCTCTAGTTTCTTTGCTCGGCTCCTCATAATCGGTTCTTGAAATTGTGTAAACTGTTCTTGCTCTATCTCAGTTTGTTCTTGAGTGTGTATAACACCTTCTGTTAATGATTTACTTGATTGATCCATATCAGTTGATGATAATTTTTCCCATCATCTCGACACCGGGATGGCCAAAGTGATCATGCTAAGTTCATAATGCATCAATATTCTAAAAAAATATCTTATATGTAACATGTAGTATATGTTTGATGTATGAGTAATACAATCCTGGTGGAAAAGAGGGCATATTTTAAAGTGCTACCTTGTTATATCTGTTATTTTCGGTAAAGAGGAGAAATTTATGTTTGTTATCATCTATGGCTTCAATATGAATATCATTTATACAAATATCTCTATTAATTATCAGTGTATGAGTTGCATTGGGGCACAATAATGCATCCTCGATAACAGTGGCGGAGCCAGACAAAATTCTTAGGGGGCTGGGGGCTGGGGTGAACTAGGGCGGGGCGGCTGGGCATGGTCGAGGGTTCGGGGCATTCGGACGGGGACGCTGGGCCACGGGGAGCACGTGACGACGTCGGGCGGGGCGATAGAGGTAGGGGCGACGCGGCGCCAGGCTGTGGGGGCGAGGCAGCGCAGGACAGGGTCGCCGGGCTGTGGGGGCGCCGGCGGCGCTGAGTGGAGCAGCGGAGGTGGGGGATGAGGCGGCGCCGAGCTGGGGTGAGCAGGGTGGTGCTGTGTGGAGCAGCGGATGGGGGCACGGGGCGGCGCGCCGGCACCGGGTGGGGGCGGGGTGCGAGGGCGCCGGGTGGGAGCGAGGTGCGAGCAACCGAGCACCAAGGCTGTGGGGCGCGCGGGGGCAGGTTGGGGCGGCGCGAGAGGGGGTGGAGCCACGCTGGCGGGGCGGCGGTGGGCAAGGGCGACTGGGCGAGGGCGGCGCGCCGGTGACGGGCGATCGGGCGGAGCGATGGGTCGAGTGCTGGCGGCTGAAGGCTGGAGTTGAAGACACAGGGGTTGAAGTTTGAACTGCTGAAGATTAGTAGTAGTGGTGGTTAGCGCCAAGCAGTAGGGGGGCGCGCGCCCCATAGCCCCCCGCTTGCTCCGCCACTGCTCGATAACGATATGCCTACCCATCGAAAGTATGATAGTTGCTCATGTTATAAATGAAACTGCATCAAAGACAAAGTGAAGTAGATAAATCTTATGTGTTCTTTTTATGGAACAATGCTTCTATATATACAAAGTAGATGAGGTGCCCTTTCTCGTACGGACACGATGTTTGTTTACGCTAATGCATAAGATGATCCACTTGAATCGTAACAGAATGGTCTGTGTAGCTTTATTTTATTTCAGACATTCTGCTGTAAGTTTGTGTTAGAGTAAAGATGAGAATGGAGCATGTACTAACCGGGAAGTGCAAAACTGATGCTATTTTTACACAAACAGCAGTTTTTCAGATATGAAACCAAACCACAAAATCCTTTGATAATAGATAGATCATAAAATGATCTGAGATCATGTTTGTACGAAAAAATGTGTAACTGTATATTACATTACAATTGGGTTCTACCCTGATTGAACAGCCCTACACCTCAGGACCTAAACATACATGCCCTCAGGCCTCAACTGATTTCCCGTAACATTACAATTTTGTTCAGAACTACATCTTGCAGAACATTTGAAAACAATAATCATTTGCTTTTTATATACCTGTGAGAAGATAGATTTGTACATCTCTTCGCAACGGTCTATGAATGTATCATTTCCACAGCAGGTGCTCCAATCAACCGTGGATCCAATGCAACTGCAAATCCGCATCGTCTTACCCGTTCTGCATCCCCTGCTGGAGAATGAACTGCACCAGCACCACAAGCACACGTGAGCTCGTGCAATGCGATGGCAATAATGACACTGTGAACGCCATGCACCATCATGGTATCGATGGCTCAATGCCTAGACCGAAGGCACAGTGGACACCCACGATCTATTAATCTCCCATTAGAGCAACAACATTTACTTCTTCCTAATGATGGTAGGCAAACCATAGCAAACGGGAGATGCGCCAATCATAAGAGGAAGCCTGCAGGCACGCCTAGCTTCACTTAAATATGAAGCTACTCGTCTGTTCCCACAACTGCAACGTTTACTACTGTCATTCATTTGTTCAGACTTCTTCCCTCGTGTGCCTCTTCGCCTTGGTCTGCCATTGTCCCCCACCACAATGGTCATGGAGTCAAATTCTTGTGTTAGCTGGCAACACTTCGAGCAATTTTTGGCTGCTGTGAAATTCTCTTGCAACCATGAATCGAGCAAAGCTTTACTAAACCGATCAATATCCTTATCTGAAACATCCCAGAGATTTGCAATAACAGCAGGAGAACCAGCGAATAAATATGACAAAGGAGCTCCTTGAGGAGCATAACCCCCTTTGCAATGCAGTGTTCCACTGCTGCAGCCCATAAGAAGAGCAGCAGCACAATTATCCAATTTCTCGATTTCCTTCCCAGAGACATACTGAGTTCCTGCAGCATTTCCAGAGTATTAGAACACAGCTGTTCAATTCTAGTAAATTAAAATGGCTATTCTACATGTTAGTCAAAAGCTATCAGAGCAGCATCCAGTATAAGAACAAAGCAATTTAAATGATCACTCGTTTAGTTCATATTCCTAATAGTTTCATCAACTGCTAACCAATTCTTGTTTTAGATTGGGATTATTGTAATCCAGCTTATAAGAGGGGATTTTAATAAGTTGACATATAATAATCTTAAGGAAAATAAGATATGAACTATTTGTCAGCCTAGATTATTGGATTTATTGTGTTTGGATAGAAAAAGACTAATGTCCTCAAAATGAAGTGTTCCGATGGGGAGAGGCTAACATTTAGCTATAGAATGACAGTGGGTAATTTACACCAAAGTGCAATTAGTATTTTAGTCTTTTATAGAGTAATAATCTGAAAAAATTGGGTTCCACCAACTTATTAGATTAATAGATTATTATAATCTAGTTTAAATCGGCCCAACAAGTTAACTATTTGTTAAAACTAATAAGCTAGATTATTATAATCCTAAGCTGAAACAAACGGAGCTTAAAAGCATCCATTGGTACCAGCACATGTGGCAGGTTTGTGTACCTGAACTCATGGTACCATCTAGTGAATTGGCGGTGCAAGCTTTATTTATTACTCCCTCCATTCTCGAATTCTTGTCAGTTTTGGCCAAGCGTAGATGCACTTTGAGTCTTTGACCATTAATTTTAAAGCAAGATTAAAACAAATAATGCTTACAATACTTTGGATTGTGAATCTTATTATACAACTTTTATACTACATAATTTGATTATGTGAAAAATATTGTTAGTTAAACTTTAATCCTCAAAGTTAAAACTGCCAAGTATTCATGAATGGAGGTAGTATTATTATAAAAAGCTGGATTTTGAGTATTTCATCTAAAGAAACTTCATACAGGTGGCCACAATAGACCAGTCAGTAGTTTAGGCTATATGCTACCAGACATTAAAAAATATCATGTGATGTCATACAATCAGGAAAAACAAACAGGTTCAGCAAACTAGTTAATCATGATACAGTCGTACAAGACTTTGAAGACTGAAGGCATCAAACTTAACATGACCAGGATAAGGTACTAATATAAACGTCCAAAAAATGATGACTATAATCTTTATATCTATAGGGCGTACCACTTCCGTGACCAAAATAAAGGAAAAGATCATGATTCCTCAAGGCCAAGACAAGCTCTTCAGCCGTTGGAGCAAACCCAGCCATTCCCTGCATACAATCGTTGCATCATTCACAAATGGCATTTACATGTTTGTGCACAACAAAAGCATCCAAATCCATCCTTTAACACACAACATAAGTACTCCAACAAGCTTGTAAAAGTCCTAGGGGTTCATGCTCCATTAACTCTATGAAAGATGTTAAACACTGTAGCTGGTTGATTCTTATATACGCAATTTATCATATTTAGTTGCAATCAAGACTAGCAAGAAGTGGTGGACAATACACTGAGCTGGAGGCTATACCTAAAGTTACAGCCCAGAGGTAAACCAGATTTCAAACCATTTATGGATCCAGGGATGGCGGTATCAATGGAACCTGGGGTGGGTCCAAAGGATCCTGGGGTGATCTCTCTGGAGGAGATCCCGCCTCCTTATAGACCCTTTGACACGAATGGAGTTGTTCCCAATCCCACTCGGTGTTCTGAAGTACTTTACCTTCTAGAGTGCAAGGAAAACAGTAAACTTAACCACCTTTGTATGCTAAACACATATTTACTACCGCGTATGTGTCAAAAGATAAGTATTTCACATCTAAAAAAAGCATTTCTGCAGTTGGTGGAAGCAATTATTTTTACAATTTTAGCACCAAAAAAAGTTTGCTAGAACAAGGACTATTCTATAACTTGTTGATAAACCATCATTACCTTCCATTCGTAGTTCTTGAACAACCGATCAAATTCTTCTTGTGTACTGCTCAAGTCACCACTAGGATTCAACAGATAAAATGTGTTGAGAGGGTCAATGACAGGAAAAGGAGGGGCTATAATGCTGCCATCTTTGCAGTAATTATTATTTCTACTCAATGCTAGAAATATGCTTCCCACTGATGGCATGCGATAAATTTCTTGAGTCCTTAGTGCAGGCAAGCTTTCCCAAGGAAGCATCTGCATTTAATCATTTCAGACAAAAGGGGTTAATGAAGATATATAAAAAATGACAGGACATGCATCACAAGGACTGATAATTTTAATTAAATAAAGCTGAGTGCAATTCTACTTTTTGTTAACAACAGATGCAGTAATTTGAAAAACTTCAAGTGTTGAGCTTTTGTCAATAAATGTAGAGTCAACATACATGCTAAAATTAATATGAAATATAACCACGAAAGATCTACCATTAAAACTGTCAACATTTTCCCCAATATTCAGTGATATACCACAAAGGTAAATTGAATTGCAACAATACATGATTGATAAAAATGAATATGATATAGGATCCAAAATATTTATCCCTGGCAGCAGACTGAACAGTTAAGAAAAGCATCCATAACGCTATCTAGAGGACTCAAAGTAATATCTACACACATTTTTAACCACGTAGTAAAATTTGATGACAAAACAGCTAACACATTACTCACCTGCACATTGATGTCCAGAACAAAAATGATTGGATCTCTATCAACTGGCTCAGCCAATTCATTCACTGTACTCTTTATTAAATATTTGACTGTCTCAAGAGAATTTGGCTCAGTACTGAAAGAGAAGGCTCTAAGTCTGTCTTTCCCGCAACACCCTCCCCGGCCAAAATAGCCTTTATACAATATAAGTTGAGAAACACAATCTTCCATTTCATCCAGTGACGCAGCACCACCAAGGATGACCTTGATGAGCACTGGATTCACATCAACTTTGAATTCTGATTCCAGACCAGCAATCAGGTTTGTCTGGGCTGCCTCAATGTGTTGATCAGTTAACTGGGGGCCCAAGAGAAGGCATTTCCAGGGTCCCAGCCATGATTCCTCCATATTTCTGTTCAAAAGGATTATGACATACCAGAACAAAAAATATTAAAACATGATCCATTTTTTGGCATGACACAGTGCTGTGTAATTAATTTTCAGTTTTACCATAACATGGAATCTTACTTCAGTATTTCATCAAGGTGGTTGTTGAGCTTCATTCTATGTGACCACCACCTTACATGATTTGCTTGCCCATCATTCAGAGTATGGGTTGCACTAGAGAGCGAAACAAAGTTCTCCTCCAGTAGCTTTTTGAAAGTAGGAGCCACATAGTCCATAATAGTGTAACCCCAGGGGCACTGCCAATTCTTATCTGAGGCTCTCATTGGACTAGAGGAATCTTCCTGCTGGATTCCTGTCAAGCAACAACCATGTGAAAAGAAGCACAAAGAAAACTAAGAATAAACTATCATACTATATGCAATCGTAATATGAAATCAACGAACCTTCCAAAATAGTATCCACTGGCATAAGCATTGTAATAGGTTTGTTTGTTGAATCAAACCTTGAGAGCAGCATCCAAGCAGGGAAAAAAGAAGGAAGAAGAAGAATTTCCCCAAGAACATTCACAATATCACCTCCAAGCATACTAATGCACACAATTGGTACATCAGGAAGCTTATGGAAGAATTCTTTTATATGTCTCTCAAGATGTTCAATGTCCGCTAATGAAAACCTGATATATAAATTTAAGTATGAATACATATGCACTTACAATGACAAATAATAATTCAGCTAATTTACTACAAAAAAAATTGAACCTGAGAAACTTTGAGAAATCCTCATTTGACTCATTTCCGAAATCTTCAAGGGAAACCTGAAAATGCAACGTAAAAAATTAAAGAGAAAAAAGAAGAAGCCAGGAATGTGTGAGTAAGACAGTGCATTAGTGAAGGTACAAACCTTCGAATCTTTTCTTCTGGGTAAAGATTGTAAGCCAGCAAAGTAATGGCAATTAAGATAAGTTCCAACAGAATTTTGATGGAAATATGCAGCCCAATGATTCAAAGAGAGAGATCCCTTGGAATATAAAGGTAATTGGGCTGTGGAATCAATCGTTGCAAGTAAAAATATACATGCAAGTAGCCTGCAAACCTGAACCAAGGGAGTCGGATTTCAACACAAGAGCCAGCAGCAAACCATATGTATACTTGAAGTCACAAAAAGAAACAAAAGCCTGAATTGCAGGCACTCAAGAAATGATAAAATAAAGATATATGCAATGAGAATTTAAAATTTTCTACAGGATAAGCATATGATTAAAGGACATCACAGACCTCCTGAAAAAGTGAGGGACTCTCTCTGGATAGCACAAAAGCTTTTAGCAACCAGGGAACAACATCAGACATTTGTACAGTACAGAAGCTGCAGCAGACATCCCTGCAGATAATGATGAAATGAAAACAAGTAAACAATTTAGCAAGTTTCATGAATTGCTACTGCTGTAACGTGGATATGTAACTGACACAGTAGCTAGCTGATGAAATAACCTTGACTGTTCTGAAAGCATGCCCTTTAGCGAAAACAAACTCATACTATATAGTATTTCTGCCCGCTCTAAACTAAGAAAATCACCAGTATTCTCATCCATGATTAGTCGAATTAAATTAAGCTCATAAGTTCTATAACACTCCTGAGGAAGTGATCTAAAGTACAACAATGATATGCACTGCCAATAGATATTATGAACTTCATGAGCACCATGCAATCCTCCATGAGCTCCCAACCCTCTTGCTGCAAAAAACAACATTTCAAAAGTGAAAAAACATATGAATTAATTAAGAAGGAACTTAGTAATAAGAAACAAGAAGCTCAATCACTGAAATTCAATCAAATGTCTTAAGCAAAAGGACTAATGTGACATCATCACATGATTCAACGCATTTTCCAGTAGCACAAGGTCCCAATTTGATATCCACAACAGTACCAGAGTTGCTTATAACATATGTATAGATTAAGTCTGCATTATTACATTGGATTGGAGCTAAAAGAGGATTCCCATCCCTACTTTAGTGAAAATACAACATAACATTTAGCAAAAAACTACAAATATAAAAAAGCTTATCTAGATATTAAAAACAGCAGGTGGACAGCTTCCAGATAGAATCATAGGGATGGACTGGGCCCAAGTTATCCACAACAATAGCCATTTATAGACCACAATACCACATCCTGCTATATAGGCAGTATCATTATTCACAATAAAGTTTTATGAACCCTAAGGTCCCTAACACAATATAGAGATACGCTCATGAATCTTTCATAATGGAGGCATTCTCTTGAACCTTACTCAAAGAAATGAAAGGATAGATGGTTATATACAAAATATATCTAAACAAACTTACAGAAACTTGAAATCATAGATGTAACGAATAAAAATAATTTTTCATTTGCAAGAAGTTATGGTCTCCAATTGATGTGAAGCCCTCAGTTACACATATATTATTACCTCAAGTATGCAATTTATTCGTTTAACACATAATAAAGAACATAAAAAGAAAAGGTACCTATTTTTAACAGGAGTGACACAAGGTAGCCATGCCAAATGCAATCCCATCTGAATTGCAAAACATTCTGGATGGACCCAGAGTTGATGGAATTTATGAAGAGACAGTTCCAACATCCAAATATATTGCATGTGTAATAATCTATGATGTGGTCAACGCCATCAAGAAGACTGTTTGTTTTTCCACAGACCAAAGCATCTGTGGACAGCTCATCACTGCCAGATATGCCATTCTTGCAGTTTAGTTCAGTTGAAGCCTTTTCACCTTTCACATGAGCAGTTCGCTTACTAGAGCAGGTCCTAGTTTTTGCATGATTTTCCAAATTCTGTTCTTTAGCTAACCGTGATGAATTTCTGGTTGTCCTTTTAACTTTAACATCCAATGGTGGACAACCTTCAGAACCCTTCAAGTTATGTTTTTGGGATTTTAATGCCACAAGGTCATTGGAGCAATCACTGGAAGCCTGACTAAACAATGCACACACGGTACATGAAGGTATTGCTCCATCCTTTGCAGCTATGGATTCTTTCCCATGATTACACATTTCACGCTTGGTTTCTCCAATATGATCTTTGCCACATGCAATGCAGCTAGTTTTAAGCTTATCATATGAGCCAACAGGGAACTCCAATCTGGCGCTGTTCAATTTTTCCATAGCAGACTGGTACATGACTAAAGCATTAGATAAATTGTCTGGTGACTGTTTCTGAAAGTCTTTCTCAAAGAGACTCCACAATAGATCTCCATCTTGTGCATCAACTGATATCTCCAGAGTCAACTTGCACAACTTGCATGAAATGGATGTAGTATTTTCTGCAAGAAGATCCCTAGCGTATTTAAGCTCACTCTCTGCAGCATCCCATTGTTGTCTCTTTCGGTATATTTGGCCTCAAAAAACAAACCAGATAACATGAGATGGAAGGGACAGATAAATGGAAAGTCAAAAGCAGCATGTACAACAATAATAGATAAATAGATGATATGGGTCTTTCTACTATTTTTGGAAAAGTACCAAGGAGGTACCAAAACTAAGTTATAAATAATAGTACCTCTTGGTAACCACAGTCGCACACATACCTAATACTGATGCAAAAATATTATGTGCATACCTAACATCGATATTAAAATATATATACACACGCGCATACCTAACGACGATGCAAATGTAATACCAAAAACTGGCAATCCTTGGAAATATGATATATCTTTTCCTGTCCGTAACAGAACTTCTGCTTCAGCGCCATTACCAATCAATTCATGCAGCAAAGCAACCTGAGTAGCGAATAATCACATCGTGAGCATCATGCACAAAGTGAAGAGAATTTACCAAGTACTTGTGTATTGCACTGTGAAAATGATTTTTCTATAGCCAAAATGCTGGATTTATATACCACACTAGGTACCAATCGGCAGTTTAAATGTTACTATATGACATGACAGATGGCCCATTGAAGGCTAGAGTGGCATACCACGGCACCACGCTTTTCTAACCACTCATCAGTATTGAAATGAACTTTATGGCACACTGTTATTATACCTGTAAAATGCTTTCCAGATAGCATCGAAGTACATTCCAAGGAGTAAGGAAAGAATCTCTCGTGACAGTCGATCTGGTGGGATCTGGCCAAATTTCAGCTATTGTTGACCCCCGTGCTTCAAGTGAAACAAAGTTTTGCCCTCCAGAACATTGGCTTTCCCCACTTACAAACTTGCCCAAATTAAATTTAAACTTCTTTCTTAGGAGTTTCTTGCGTAATTGCAGGGCCTCTTTTCCATATGAAAGGGCCTACAAAAACAGAAACAACTGGATGTTTGTGAGCACAGGGAATCAAAAATATTGACCAGCACAACAATCTAGCAATAATTCCTACAAATGAAGATTTTGCACCAAGCCATGATGTTTCAAATGATTACATATATAAAAGTGAATTGGGAAGCTGGAGACAATTACCTGGAAGATTTGTCCTCTTGATAAAAGTCTTTTTGATAAATCGAAGTATAGATAACCAGCTAGAAAGATTGATTGATCATTAGAAGTAACCTGCAGATTCACAGTACACAATGGTTAATAGAAAAACTAAACAGCCATAACTACTATGCTAGTGCAATGCAGATAACAAAACTTACTTCAGAAACCAGAGATGATGCGGCACTACCAACCTCGCAAACACTGGCACCGAAACCAAACTGCCTTCCAAAGGAAGATTCACATGATTTAGAAATGGAGTCAATAGGCCACAATCTCTGGACAAACATAGAAAGAGAAGGATGGTCTCCTTTGAAGCAGTTTCTCCAAAATTCTGTACTATGGCAATCAACATCAAGATGCTGTTCTGCATTAGAAATAAATTGTTGGTCCATTGGGAGATGACAACATGCATGATGGAGGCGTCCATTCATAAATAACATGGAAAGTAACTTTTCGGGAGGTAAGTTTTCTTGCTTCCATATGATTATCATAAGCTTGCACAGGTCAAACTGAAGCTCAAAGCAACCCTGGTATGGCAGAGTAAATGGACATAACTATGTTGCAGGGATAGCAATTGCATGTTGTCTGATCTACTAGTAGAGAAAACTATAATAACCTTACTTACCTTCATTGCCAACAAATCAACCAGAGAACAAAGAAGTGGTACAAGAGTTTCTGATGGCTGTTGAAAGATCATACCAGGAGAAGAATGATTGAAAGTTCTGACCTTTGACCACAAGCCAAATGCATTCTGAGCGCTATTAAAGATTACCTATTCAAGATAACAACAGTGATAATAAGCATGATCACACAAAGCAAACAGCATATGCTACAACGGTTTGAGCTTAATATACAAGTGATTATCAAAGTATTGTTTCTGTTTACATACTTGTTTGTTATGGACGTAGGTGCTGTAGCGCAATACTGCAGCACGGTACTGTAGCAGTGCTATTAGGGAAGATTTTACCTTCCACAATAATAATGTGTTGCCTAAATAATATACTAGGTTATTAGAATAGAGATATAGTTATTTTGGTATTACATCTATTAGTTAGGAAGGTATTAGTTTTAGTTGGGAACTAGAGATAGAGATTACATTGGTTTCCATAATAGTAGGGATTAGCTCCTTGTATGTCAAGTTAGTCATCCCTATACATAAAGGGATTTCATGTACTCTATTATCAAACAATAAAGAATCCTAAAGCTAGCCCTAGCTTGATCAGAGCCTCCCGACGTTCAGGATGAGCCCATCATCGATGAGAGCAATCTCACATTTATCCCGGTCTCCGGACCCTTATCCTATCCATGTGTCAAGTGTCAACGTCCATAACATGTTAAAGCAGCTATCAGCTAGGGTCTGACATGGTTACCTCAGCACCAAGATTGGCTTCCTGAGCACAATGTGCATGCAGGCAGTACGCAATAGCCAATTGATGGATTGTGGTTGCATTGCCTTGAGATGAATCCAGTGGGATGTCTTGCTGGTTTGATGAAGGAAAAAAATATTAGATACCCCTTGATGTCTACATAAAATAAGTGGACAGTAGACTCAAACTCACCAGTAAAGATATGGCTTCAGACAAAGATTCGAGGCAGCTGCTTATACTTTGCATTCCAGATGCACGAAGTGTGCGTGCCTTTCTAACAAGGACCCTTGATCTCTCCAAATAATACTCCTTTGAACAGTATATTTTATTCAAGAGAATATCTATGATTCTTGTTTGCATTTGTACGCAGAACATGGTCCCTCGAGATTCAATTAACCCATATGCTAATAATTCCTGCAAAAATCAAATTAAACCCAAAGCATTTAGCATCAAATATCATCACAAATTCTAAGATATACCATTGACCATTGTTAATCAATAAAACAGAATATGGTACCTGCTCTAAAATTAAGCCTACCAACTTCTTAGGAAACGGAGAAGAGTAACACATAAGAGAGTGGTAGAGAAGGGGAGCACTATCCACACTCTGATCATCCTCAAGATGTTTGTTTGTTATCTGTAGTATGAATAACCAATTAAATCAAATCAAAGATAAGTCCTGGAAGCAAAATAATTTCTTTCAGCTCAGTACCTTAACCCACAACTTGATGAGGACTAACGAACTGTTTAAAGATGTGGATGTGCCATCATCAGCCAACAATTCAGACAAGCTTTTCACAACAATATCAGATATCGTTTTTACTCCACATCTATGGAGAGTGTCAACCATCTTTGCAATCCTTGCAAATGCATCCACGATTATGTCATTCAGCGTATCCTTTGGTAGGTCCTCAATAATTCTCTGCCCATCCTTGCTTACTGATAGCCTATGGTAAGAAAGTCTGGCATGCACCCATATTGTTTGACAGCATAGCTCTAATGCCTTTGGTGCCTAAACAGAGAAAATGCCTTTGAATTTATGCTTAAAACCCAAAAGCATGTTCAAGTAAATAGACCAACATCTCAGAAGGGTACCTCTTCAAAATGTCCAATATTGTAAAGCGTCACCCCAATGTTACCAAGTGAGGACATGAGAAATTTGAGCTCATCAAGCTTTATCCATGTACTTGAAATGACACATTTGATGAAGGACACACTCTTCTGGACTATGAAAGCAAGATATATTAATAGGTGGCGAGAATGAAATTAAAATTAGTGACAGCAGGCAATTTAACAGTAATGTTTCACAAATGACCTTTGGGTAGGAGAATCAACAAACAGATTTGCTCAAAAATAATAACTGTTTATATATGAAACAAAATGATAACTATCAACAATAAAACCAACAACAGGCTGAAACTAGGTAGAGTATAGTTGCAAAAGACACATTGCCAATGATGAATGGACCGAATGGTATGTCTGTCCAAAACTCCAAATTAATCAGAATATCAGATTCAATATGTGTCAATATTTCATATGATCCCCAACATTCATCCCTTGCTCAAATTGATCCTCTCAGCTATGGAAACCAACAAAAGTAAATGAGGGCAATTTGGTCATCAGATGTAGTCTAGGTAAGTTGGAGACCCTAGGCAGTGACTTTGGCATGGCCACATATGATGTCAAATATACAAGGGCTGAGAGAGGCTAGTTGACAAAATTCAGGGATTGATTTGCCCAATTTAACAGTTGAAGGACCAATATGAACCACAAGCGGTAGTTGAGGACCAAATGGAGCATTAACTCCAATATAAATATAAGAAAAGCGACTGGAGTACCTGGATACCTTCATTGGAAACAAAAGAAACTTTAATTGCTGAAACTAGGGCTCTCAGTAAGGTTCCATGTTGTTCATACAACCTCTCCTTGTCTCCTTCAGGCATTTTTGTACAGCTGTTACAATTAAATGAACTTACAGAATCAGGGATACCTTTGTGTTTCAACACTTATATGACACCACCATTCTAAAAATTTGATTGCATACAAGTTGAGCAATTAAAGTGCCGATACATTTGGTATGATGAACATTTATGGGAAAAACATAGGTGGCAACGCTGCTGACTAATAATATATAAATAGTTGAAAATAACTTGCAATATGGTGCGGTGTTGACCACAGCGCCATACATATTTCTGATGGACCTACCTATAAGCAGAAATGTTGGAATCAATGAACTGATGAAATGCTCTCAGCACATAGGTCATGTTTCCAGAACAGCAGGGTATTATTCCTTCAGAGAAGTTCTTCCAAATTGTATTTGCATACTGTGATAATATCTTGCAAACAAACTCTAATGAATCCAAGTATACAACAAAAGATACATGGTCATAAGACTGAGAAAAACTGTGCCCCATATTGGAATGCCCAGGCTGCATTGATGGACTAGAAGTTTTCCCTGGAGTATCAAGGGTAATGAATCTGCCATTGGCAAAAGAAAATAATTGTGCCAGTGTGGCAAGGGCATCGTTTAAAGATTGTAGATGCTTTTCATTGTTGAGAAAATCCATGGATATATGAGGTTGTTCTCCACTTTCAATTTGCTGAGCACTAAAGGATAAACCGGTAGCATAAAGAATAAGTACTGAGGCAGTGGCGGGGAAGGAAACCTATTCATAGCAAGCAATTGAATAATTCAAACCACTAGTTCCATTGGAATGGTATGTGTTCCCATTAGATGATGCTAACGAAATAGTACAGCATGTACCTCAGAGAAATAACCACCTTGTTTATAAAGTAGTTCTGTAGCACCAGAAGACAAATCCCGATTTGAAGAAACAAAGCTTCGAGAAAAATATGCTACAAATTCTAGAAACTCATTGACGGCTTTTGGTGAGTGAGCCTGAAAAAAGTTCCGTTACTTACATGACATTGTTATACAAGTAAAGATGTCTTGACAGGAATAAAAGGGCCATTGGCTCATTATGGGATGAAAGAATAAACAGATGATGAGATGAAAGTGTTGGTGCAGATCATACAAACGACATATGAGGCCAGAGTGCACCACAAATCTGCTCTGCATGGCCTAGTCACTTCTAGTCATGATCACTAGCTCATCAGATGTCACACAGTGACACAAGTATATTGATCAACAAAATAAAACAACAAAGTGAGAAAGCAGCTATTGGTCTTGTAGGTCATTTAACATACTCCATAACAAGCACTGGAAATATTCCTACATAAGGGGCATTCATCGATATCCTTCGAAATGGTTAAAGCAAATAGCAAGGTAGGAAAAACTGATTTACAGCTTCGTAAAAAAGGAAACATGAGTCATAAGAATACCTTTACACATGCAGCAGACCCTACAACAGTCTTCAACACATCAAGCAAAAGTTGAGTGCTCCCTCCACAACTCAAATTTACAGAAGAACAAATCTTGCGAGCAACCTGATCCATAAAAATATAGTAACATCATTAAATAAGCATGTATTTTAGATTTTTAATTATATTGGAGAATTCAAGAGGACGATCAGTTGTCTAATGACACATACTGCAGGCAAACGTTCAATAGTTTGTGTCTTGGTACACTCCTCCAAAGTTGCACGACAGAATTCATGCACAAGGTTAACATTGAAAAGTGAAGAGTGAGAAACCAGGAAAATGGCACAGCGACTCAGTGCATTCACAAGCAGTGTGAGATACTTCCTGATGACATCCTCAGCCAGAATCCTGCACACGCATAAAGCCACGTGAAACCACTTATTTCTTTTCTTATTAATCAAACTGGATGAAAAATTAGCAGAGCACACAATCTGACCGAAGCCATGGCTGGAGGTGCTCAACAAGGCTGACAACCCGTTCGTATGGGGCAGCTTCCTTCACCTTGCCCTTGCTGGCGCAATTAGCAAAGCAGACGGTGAGCTCAACCGCGAGGATGGTGACTTCAGGGTCTGCGCCAGCCTCCCCTGCGATGCCAGGATCGGGAAGGAGGGAAGCAACACTTGCAGTGCGGCGAGACTTTGAGGTTTTCGATACTGACAGCACAGAGCGAAGGGAATCCAGAGTGGCAGCCGCCTCCCCCTCGGCGCGAGCGTAGTGGCCGCGCGACTCGAGGCAGCACACGAAGCGGCCTCGTTGGAGTAGCACGGAGTAGGGCTTCCCCGCGAGGCACGACGATATGACCACAAGGCAGTCCAGGAGGAGGCCGTAAACGTCGAGCAGCTCGTCGGGGCACCCGGCGTCGCCTGAGCTAGGGTTGGGGCGGAGGAGCGTCGGGAGGAGCTGAAGCGCGCGGCACAGGAACGGGAGGAACCGCTTCGCGAGCGGGCGGACCGTGGCCGCGTCGGGCGGCGGCGGCTGCTGCTTGCTCTGCTTCGTCGTCCTCTTCGTCGGCGGTTTGGGGTTAGGGTTTAGTGTGGGCAGGTAGGGGGAGAAGGGCTGGAGGTAGTCGGCGAAGCGGGACCGCAGGCCGGCGTGGAAGGACGGAGACGAGAGCGCCGCGAGGAGGTCTGCGGCGGTGGCCTCCATTGCCGTGTGCGGATCGACGCTGCGCCGCCGCGTGGGGAAAAATTTGTGCGCGTGATTGGAGATTTCTAGCGCTGGAAACGAGCCGAGCCGGTCATTGATCGAGCTGAGAATCTGGCTTGGCTCGGTCTCGGCAGAGCCACGAGCCGGCACTGAACCGAGTGGAGCGTCG
>KE372737.1:0-17460 GCA_000418225.1 Zizania latifolia | reverse complement strand
CATCGATCACGATGTGATCATTGCTCATCACATTGTTGTTTGCAGCTGCTGTTGGAGTAATCTCTTTCTGCTGCTTCTAGCTGTTTCCTAATGCGTGATCGATCCGATCTACGGCGCGACATGACTGGAGATAATGGTGCTCATTTGAGGATGATAATACACGCGAATTAAGCCCACAACAATCAGTACCGGTCTTTTCAGTGATCTTTCAAAAAAAATGAACGATCTATGGCCATTTCTTCGATCGAGGTGTGGAGCTGCTCTATTCTTATCTCGTCATCCTTCGTTTATCTGCAGGAGATGCCTGTCGTCCTGAATAATTTATTCTGAGGCTGCTCGTTCGTCAGATTGGGAAGTTGTCACACGGCCTCGTCAAATCTCACATCATTCTGGCTCCAAAAGACAGGGCATGTCAGTGTACGGTGTGATGGATTACTTACCTAGGGCCACAATGTTTTTGTTTCTTTACACGTATATCAATATGACATTATCTCGTGCTCGTCTAGTTTAGATAAAACACTCAACAATCTACGAGTTTATTTACAATTTATTTTACAGGCGCGTGCCTAATGGTTGTCTTTCTCAGATGATATGACTTTACTTTTAGTATTTTTTTTTAATATAAATTAGTATTTCATCCGTCTGTCTTATAATACTGTAACGTATAATTAGATTTGATTTTTCATAGTACAACGAATCTAGACAGTGACACTATCTAGATTCGTTATGCTATAAAATATTAAATCTAGTTTTATGTTATAATATTATAAGACGGAAGGAGCAGTATAGAGAAATAACATAGATATTTCTTATTAATTCTATGAACTCTAATTTCCAGTGAAGCTAACTAGGTAGTGCCTTTGTTAACATCAGTCTATTAGTTACATACGGAGGTAAACATGTTAAAAATCAAGTTTTTATAGAACATGTTTTAAAGGCTAAAAATAAATGAAAATTTTACAGTTCTTGAAGACGTACCAAGATGTATCATAATTTTTAATGTTAATTTTAATATCTATCGGTATCTCAGATACTAAGATGTATCAGAATTAAAAATTATACTACCTCTCTTGTCACCTCAGAAACTATAAAACCACTTAAAAATAAAGTACTATAAAGTATATATATTATATCACGACGAGTACCGGATCGTCACTAGGATTGCCGGATGGCTTATCTGCATGAATGTCATGATGGTTGTCTATGTCAGGAGGGCTGTTAAATCGATGATAATCATATTGTGTTCACAGGATGTGTTGTAATGAAATTTTACTCTGGCTCCTTTTTCTAGGAGGATACTGATTTAATATTAAACTAACCTCTAGCTAGCGAGGACAAACAAGCCATACTTTTGTACTACTAGCTAGTATAAACTTTGCGAAATAGCTAGTGACCGAATCGATTAAAATATAACCATGCTTTGCATGCTTAATTGCTGTAAAACCACGGCCACCCGCGGTATTGATCACAAAGCTTCTCGTGTATCGCGGCGTAGCTAGTTCAGATATGTACTCCTAAATTAATTGTATTTACAAATTATATGAGTTCCCATAATATTAACAATATATACTTTCGTTAAATAAGCCACAACATTTTGTGTTATGTCCGGTTTCTTATATAACTTGTTTTATACTTCTAATCTCTTATAAAAAAATATAAATCTTTTTAAAACTCTCACGCTCACTTTTTTGTTTTTTTATATGTTTATGTTTATCAAATAAATATTACACTTTTTAAAAATAAATAAATCATTTTTTCAAAATAGAATAAATAAATTATAAAGTAATTTGTGTTCATTTATTAATTTTTACTCAGAATACAAAACTACTTGTATAGGAAATAAAGAGTATACACCAATGCAATAAGGATTAGATAGAAACTAGTCTGGGTTAGTACGTGCAGCTAGGTCTTATTAGAAGCTAGGATTAGAAACTGGTAATTACCAGGTCCGCACTTTCCCGACCGACTCATGATTAATTGACCTCAATATTTTGTGGATGAACCAACACAGAAACTATCATGCAAATCTAACGCACAGTGGTAATACAGGATTCTTCTAGACACATTTATCCTTTTGTTCTCTTTTCGATCAGTGCCACTTTTGCTATTCACACCCCAGCTAAGTAGCTTACATATCTTGTATTCTTGTCCCCGGCCCCCCGAGAAAAAGCAAAAACCAACAGCGAAAAAAATAGGAAAACAACCCGGCTGTTGTGCGCCCGAACAGCCAAAACCAGACCCGACCCACGAACACAAAGCCAAAGCAATGCAATGCCCACTGTGCCAGTGGCCATGCACAGCGCGCGCGGGCGCACCGGCCGTTCGCGCGGCATCTCCGGCGGCAGAATCCCCCGCCCGATCGGCCGAGTGGTTGCGTGATTCCACGCCTCAGCTCGCCGCAACTCCAGAACGCGAACGCGAACCGGCGCCCCGCGCACGCGCGCTTGGGGAGGATAAGGCTGCAGGCGGATGCGCGCGACGGCACCGCACCATGGATGGATAGACGCGCGGACGCGTACGTGCTCGCGCAGTCGCGCATGGCCGTCGCGGTCGCCCGCCACGCCCCGCGTGCGAGCCCCGCCGTGACAGCGAGCCGGCCCCTCGGTGCGCGAGCGCCCGAGTCATCACCCATGCGGCGGGCGCCACACGGCTTCTTTGCCTGCCCCGCGCTTTTGCCTTTGCTCGATCCCCCGCTAGCTCGACCGGTTAATTGGCCGGAACGCGCAACACACGTACGTGATGCTCAGGTGTGGCGCGGAGCCGTACGGGTGTGGTGTGCGCGTCGAGCAGGCATCGATTATTCGATCTGGTGGGCGGGCTCATCATGCGCACGCACGTTGCCTTCTCGGTTGCTGGTAGGGGCGGTTACTGCTTACTGGTCAGCATCCTGGCGTTTGTGGCGGGGCATGCACGCCCGTTCGTTCTTGGCCTTTAGAATAGCTTTGTGTCTAAATTTAGACAATATTACCATATAGATTTATTATATTATAAAATATTATATTTAATTTTAGATTATAATATTAACTAAACTTGCTAGCCTGAAAAGTGTGATATGGCATTTTGCAAACAGCGAAAGAGATATCAGCGGTACGATCGTTCGTCCTGGGTGATCGGGTAGGACGTACGACGGTCGACTTTAATGAGTGCACACAATAAGATAGTAATTTCCTAAAGGAAAAAAGGCGCACAAGGTAGCCTTTGAGTGTGTCGTGAGATGACGGCCGGTACACCTGCTTTAGTACTTGCTTGGCTCGATCGATCACCACACAAAAAAAAAAGTGCGCCGTGTAAGTGGGAAGGACCTGCAATCAACTTCGTCGATCCCCTTCAGCTAGCTACCGTACCTTATGGTGGCCAATCAGGACATCACATCAAATCGTGTAATTAATATCAAAGTAACTACAATTAATTAAACTCCAGGTCATCTACGTACTTGTTAGACTAGAGCTAAGCTCAGTTGGATTAGCACAAATTGCAAGATGCTCTGATGATTAGGCAAGCGCACAAGCAAAGTGCCGTACGAGTAAAGCAGCAACGAGCTAGCTGAGGCCGGCAGAAAGTGCCGGGCCACTGGAGACTGGTCAAGCGGTCAGAGAGATCTCGAGCGCGTGGGCGTCTCCAGCTCCGCCTGCTCGTGGATGGGGCTCATGGGCTCATGGCTACCAAGGCTATGGCTTGCAAACGAGAGAAAGCTACCGGCTTCCACTTCCCTCCGGCGCACGGCTCCCGTCCCATCCGTCACCTCGGATCGCGCAACACTAGCTAGCATTCCTAGCAATGTCGCGGTCACGTACCGATCGGAAGCGGCCAGTGGCAGGACCGATCGACGAGACCTGCAGGATCATCAGAACGATCGAACGCCCAGTTGAGAGCAGCAGATGGAGACGACGACTGGATCGACCGAGGCGAGCAGCGCATGCAGCAGCAGCAGCAGCCGGAGGAGGGCCATCGAATCTGCGTGTACGTTGCTGAAAGCAACGGAGCAGCCGCCAGCCACACGCGTCGCAGATGGATCGAATCACTCACTGGCTTGCCGTGCTGCACCGGCCCGGCACACTGGAGGAGATGGGGATAGAGAGCAGCATCATAGCAGGCGCAAATATTCCGTGGAAATTTTTCCAAAAGCAAGAATTCGGTGTTGATTGCTCAGCACTGTTCACTGGTCCCCAGCTGCATGCGAGCTGCGATGATGATACGAGATCGATCAGATGCCGATGGAGTCGACGGCCGGAGGAGTAGTCTCTAGTGGAGTACTGGCCTTGATTCGCTTTGATGCGCTTTTGACCACTGGTTGTGGGGGACGAGACGCAACGTAGCTTAGATAGTAGGATCGTACGATCGAGCAGCCAGTCCAAGTGAGAGGGAGAGGCTCCCATGAGCCGGGCGGCTGCCTGGCGCCAGATCTCTCCCGGCGAAAGAGGGCAACAGGAGTCAATCGCGACCAGTACAAGAGAAGCCTCGAGATGTAAATTAAAGACGGCTTGGCGCCTAGCTGCATGCGCCGATCTCGACTGGTCCGCTAGACGCAGCGGCGTGCCATGTGTGGCTTTCGGCCGATGGAGCTGTCGTCGCGTCGCGTGCGTCGCCCTGCACTACCGACATGGCCTGTCACTCGCTGGAGCTAAGCCGACTCGATCCGGCGATATTTCTGTGGGTTGGCTTCGTGTTCGTGGCCGGCCGGACGACTGGTCCGCTAGACGCAGCGGCGTGCCATGTGTGGCTTTCGGCCGATGGAGCTGTCGTCGCGTCGCGTGCGTCGCCCTGCACCACCGACATGGCCTGTCACTCGCTGGAGCTAAGCCGGCTCGATCCGGCGATATTTCTGTGGGTTGGCTTCGTGTTCGTGGCCGGCCGGACGACTGGACCGAGCCATTTGCCTTCGCCGCTGACATTGAACAGTTCGCCGCTAATATTTCGCGCTCTTGCACTGGTATCGATCGTGTTTAATGCGATGCGCTACAGCGCTAGCTCGGTCGACTGATGTATGGACGATCTGAAACTGCGAGTCTTTCGTTGCCTTCCGAGCATGTAAATACTACAGGATCAACCGTGGTCCGTGGAGAGGACGGTTGGGTTAATCGAGGGAGAAATAAATAAACGACGTGATAGATACACCTTGAGAAAACGAGCTGTCCGTACATTGGGCAGAGTTGCAGTGAGGTGAAGGCGTGAAGCAAACGAGCAAGTTAAGTTCAGATGACAGTTGTTTTTTGCGACGCGCTCATTCCTTCTGGAACGCGACTGAAACTGAACATTGCTCCCACAAGAGACTACGACGCCAGAATTGAAAAGGTGCAAGAAAGAAACACTATACTGGACAAATTAGCGACGAGATGATATTTAGCGATGAAACCTGAGCGAGCATAAGGTATGTTTCTATGTTCTATGTTATACAGACAGAATGGTTATGTTGGCATGTCTTTATTTTATTGTGATTGTTATGCATATTATCTGACAACTTTATATCATTTTCGATCTGAGTCTACTCTGATTTCATACTATTTTTGACATTTGTTTCGTATCTGTGTACATATATCATTAACACTGAGTCTTAATCTGATAAAAAATACGGTATATGATATTGCATGACTTTTAACCCAATTTGTTTTCATCCAGACCTCATCTGTTTTCATCCCTAACGACATTCAAATTAAACCCCCAAGATTTACCTAAGAAATCATCTAATAATATACCCTGATGTACATCATACGGAAAAAAGGGCAGGACATAACGGGGTAGCTATACAGGCGACAGAAGCAAATGCTAGTATGCTGCTAAACACACAGCAACACAGTACCAGACAGCAGCATTAATACATGCAGTACGTTACACAACGGTTTACTATAATATTGTGTGTGTCAGTGTGTGTATGTTTTCCGAATAAAACAAAATGGTAGATAATCCCCCCAAGAATTGACGATCAACATTTGGAAATATGCAGCGGTACGAGCTGTCCGGTCCAAACACAACAAATGAACACAAGTACCAGTAAGATCTGAACAATTGTTTACAGTCTGCGTGGCTTCCCACCGCGCGAAACGTAATTAACCCAAGTTACAAATCTGGACGGCAAGCGGAAAACACCTGTCTCAGACCAAAAAAACATCCGGATCTAACATAAAAAAAGCCGAGCACCACACAGGACCAAGTTAAAAGGCTTTACTACTGAACTTTCCCTTTGATGTTGTATTGACAACTAAAAGCCTACGTTATTCTTTGAAACAAGAACCACTTGTTTGTCAAGAAAAATAAAACAATAAATGGGCTTTAACAAGCTCCGAACAAGTCACCGGCGACCAATTAATAAAAACAGGATCAAGCTGTACTGCTGTACGTGTACTATACCAATTATCACCACTTCACCATTAAATGGTAGCTCAGAACCATCACTCCCATTTCAACTGCTTTCAATGTCTCCATCCCAACAGGTAACATGAGACAGACCATGCATTAGCAATTGTCTCTCTCCAATCTTTCGAGCCGATTATCACCCCTGCGGTTGCCCTGACTCGAACGAGATCTTCTTATCTTGTAATATAAAAAGGAATGGCTATTCTTTTTGCTCTTCTGCAAACCTAAACTATCATTCGCAAAGGCAAGAATGTACAGAGAAATTACAGAATCTGCACTGTAAAAGAGAATCTGTATATACAGGCGAGAAAAGGCATCTTTGTATATATATCCCCAGTAGGTGAATCCACCCACGTTGCCGTTCACCTGAGTGACCCGAGGCAGGACCAGCTTTCTGGTAACGATCCCACACCAAACATTATCTGTTCGTTCTTTCATTCACATTGGCTCAGTTTGCACCATTCCACAACTTCACCCGAATAGGATCATTCCTTGCCTGGAACCCTTTGTAGCAATAACACTGGTCATCCCCACTTGCACTTGACTCTTGTGCTTTTTGGTCATGAAGACCAAGCAAACAAACGTTTTGTGGCCTTCCATGAGACAATTCCATCTTGATCCCAGCTGCTCCTATCCACCAGGCTCTTGTGGCTCATGAGCCTGTGCATTTCGATTAAACGGCTTCTCTTTAGAAAGAGAGTCACGAGGAACATATGCATATCCCTTTGGAAGTCGTTGGTTCTGTGTAGAAGCTTGATCAGATGTCATAACAAGTTCTTTTCGAAACGTCTCTCTATGCTGCAAAATATGTGGTCTACACATTAGCATGATATAGAAAAGGCAAAATATGTGGTCTACACATTAGCATGATCTAGAAAAGCAGTGAAAACCTGAAAAGAAAAGTACAGACCTTCTTATCTCTTGTCTTCTTTTCTCCAGTTTCCAATTTCTGTGAAGAGGTCACTGATCTTTGTGGGAGCTGCTTACCAGCAAGTGTTCCCCTTTCACTCAACTTCCTTTTGAATGATATCAGCGTCTTTGAGCTATCAGCTGTGTTTATCTCAACATCTCTATTATTCAGCAAAAATCTGATGGTGTTTCTCCCAGAAACAGTACTATCCACTGTGACATCATCAGACCTTTGCATGGTTCCACTGTATGATCTATTATTAACAGAAGTAGTGGCAGATTCTGAACTTCCTCCATGTGCAAGGTAGGAGAAAACAACAGTATCCTTTGTTTTGGTAAGTATGTCATGGTCACACAGAACCCTCTCACGCTGTCATAAAACACAACCACAGTAAATTAATTTAATGTTCACACAGAGAAATATAAGGATAATTATTTTTTTGCATACTGAAAAAAATCAACAGTAAATTTTAATGGAGCCATGGTTAAAAGAACATCCATGTGCACCGTAGTTATTAAGGCGTCGCCTAATCGGAGTGTGGCGTCCGCCTCATGGTATATGGCGTCGGCAGGACGCCCAAGTCTCCATGGAGGATGCTCCCTCCGCCAGCTGCCGCTCCCTCCGCCGCCCGCCATTTCCTCTGCAGACCTTCCCTCTGTCAGCCCCGTCCCGTGCCTGGCTTGGCCATGGCGCCCTTCCCTCGCCCAGCGCGGCAGTGGCACCATGCTCTTTGCTTGGCTCGGTCAGTGTCCCTCCCGATCTGTAATGTTTCCCTCTCCCTCCCGATCTGCTCTGTTTCCCTCTCCCTCCCACTCTGCTCTGTCTTGTCCCTCCCGCTCTGCTCTGTCTTGTTGACTTGCTGATTTGCTGTGCCACTGCCGCGCCGGGCGAGGGTAGATGAGTAGTTGCCGTGCATGTGCTCGGTGAGTTGATTTACTAGGCGCAGACAACATGAATGACTGTGATGTTATTTGTTAACTTGTTATGCTATTTGAACTATTGCTATGGAGTATGGACTTGTTTAACTATTTCTATTTCATGTGGTTCTGAATTTAAATTCCTGTTGTTCCAAAATTATTTTGCCATGTACATTTATGTTGAGTACGGTGTTGCCTCCCGCACATCAATACATCATTACATCATACTCGCTAAAAGGCATAAAGGTGGTTAGGTGCCTCGTCTCACCTTACTGCCGTAATAACTATGATGTGCACAAAACCATGGATGCATTGATTAAAGGTGAAGGTGATGGGATTTTCTTTTCATGATTAATGCTAATACATTTTTCCAAATATCTGTTCACCATGAACTGACTATAAAAAAGGAATGTATGAAAAGTCCAAAAACAAACACCCGCTATTTATTTAGACCAATGGCTGTGGGTGTGTTGTGGAAATAGTTGGATTGGCAAACAAAGACACAGACACACGCAGACACAGACACAGACACACAGAGACAGACAGATATGCACACGCACATGCACATGCAGTTACGTGCACAGACACACTGGCTCTTTCTAATTAGTCTGAACAGTACCAGTTGACTGAACAGCAGGATAACATTGTGAACTAAATCCAACAAAACATATGTATCACACAGATAAGGTCGTTACTTGTAAATAAGATACACAATTACAAGTAAAATAAACAGATTATTTTTAAAAATGCGCATGATATCTAACAAATGAATAATTCAGGCAGGATTTTAACCTATTAATATGAAGAAAACAGAAAGTGATTCAGAAAGAAAATAACATGGCCAAAGTAGTTTCTCCAAAAAGGGGACAAAGTATCATCCTCATGTAGTTCAATTTTTAAGACACCACACGGAAAGTAGAATTATCAGCTAGACATACCTTCACCTTTTCTCTCTTAATTATCCTTTCACACAAGAGTCGCAATTTTTCCAATTCGACCTGCAAAATGGAAATAATCAATGTTCAATGAGAATGAACATATTTTGGACATTCCTGTTACAGAGGCAATATCAATACAACCATTCCAGTTTTTTACTTTTGTTGAAGAAAAAGAGAAATGATCTTAAGTTATTATAGGCTTATAGAAATGATCCATTAATTTTTTATAGCATATTTTAAAATGGTCTTGTTCACAAATGAAGGGCATATGGTGTATTACAATACAGCATTAGCGTATTGGTCCCTTTGTGTCCCTAATAGATATCTGCTTCTTTTGTGTGTGTGTGTGTGTGATGGTGGTGGTACTGGGGAGGAGGGGGTAAGTGATAAGAATAACGAGATTTCCTGTGGGCAGGGCTAGTGTACGACAGAACAGCAGATTGTTAGTTATGACTTATGAGCCAATGAGACAACACCATAAATTGAGCCATCAGGTGCATTGTACAAACTCAACACTTGATATGTTTCAGTACTCCATGATAAGATACGACAAAAAACAGCAGTTTACTACTCAACAACTGGCAACATCAAAGCATTGTTCCTAGTATATTTGATTACTCAGATTAACTAGGGTTACTACACAGAAAGTAAAAACAGATTAAAACAACAGTAACCATATTCAGCTAGGTTTAAACTTTAAACAGGAGCATAGAAATACAAACAACTTATAACAAAAATCCTTCTAAAAGAAGTTATCAATTTGTTTTACTTGATAGCTAAGAATTGATATTTAATTTACAACAGTAAGTTATATGATGTTGCACAAGATATAAATACCAAATACAACACAGAAGGCATCATTTGAAGTAAATATAAAAATACAAAAATAAATCAGGGCCTTTGAATGAAAGAGGAAGTGAGGAAGCACAGCCATCGATGTACTGGAAAGTAAAACCTCTTATTGCAGATGAACAAAACAATATTGTATCAAAATTTTTAAAAAAACAAGATTGTGTCATATTACTGACCCTCATCCTTTTCATGCTTTTGAACTCCTCGGGTCCATACTGTTGGGTACCAGCCTGCATTAATTTCGAATAACAAAATAAGATATAAAAACAACTGTAGCAACACAGGATTACCATAGACATCAAATGTTCCCTTTCCATTCATAAAGGAAAATGAGCATCAGAAAATCAAATAATATGCAACCAAGCCCGCAAACTGGACTTAGAATTATACGAACCCTCATTTATCCCCTTTTTTTGCTTAAGTATGACACTTGATGCTAATTTTAACTTTTAAGCTGCTTTATTATACATGTAAGGCAATGGACTAAGTTCATTCTCTATCATAAGGGAAGACTTATCTGCAGCATATAAGACGAAGTGAATCCTGGTCTTAGGTATAAAAGAAAGAGATCCATTACTCCAAATAGCTTTTATGTTTAAGTACTACACTCACCTCATTTTGCTCTATGCTGTGTTTGCTACAATATGCTTTGTGCTGCAACATACCACCAAATCCTTTTGTATTCATGTAGAAACCAGCACGTCTAGCACAAGAAGGATGAAAAGTGGTTTGGCAGTCCCCGCTACTGCACTGAATGGTAGATAGAAACAAACTTATCAAGATTCCAAATGCTCGGTGTCATCATACAATAATTAGAAGACATGGCAAAGATTATGATGTACCTTTAGACATGTGCCAACAGCGCGGAGGCAGACACAGCAAGTATCTTTGTCCTTTACAAGGCTTCCCTGATAAATGCATTAAACAGGCAAGCATTATGATGATATGCTAACTGAGAAATAACATCAGCTTCTGATTATGTGAAAATAAAGCAGTAGAAGAGATTCTATACAACAACAACAAAGCTTTTCAATCCCAAGAAAGTTGGGGTAGGCTAGTAGAAGGGATTCTATAAATTCCTAAAAATAAAAATGGGAAGAACTGCAATGCTGGGCAGAGAAGACTACCATTCCATTGACTGGATTATCTTGTCCCCTCACATACTTGGTCTCCAACAGCCACTATGAAAATGATAGAAATATTAGATCTCTGAGATTAGTCATACGAAAATCAAAGATGATAATCATCTAAATACCTCAGCACAGAAAGCATGAATCCACTGCCCATCTGCAGTCTTTCTAAAAGCACCAGATGTGCCATGACACAGATCACACTGCACTAAGGACAGGTTTGTGCCATTGCGATCCGATTGATCGCCAACAGTAGCAGATTCTGATGAAATATCCTCGCAGAGCTCACATTTCCAGGGGCCAGTAGAATTCTTGAGATTTCTATAGCAATCTATGTGGACCGCAGCCTGTTGAGCATGTTGGAGTTAGTAACACAATGAAGTATAATACTTTAGAATTCAATGAAATCCAAAAGGCACCTTGCATCTGGAGCAGACAAATATTCGGTTCAACACAGTCTCATTTCGCATGCATACATCACAATATAGTGCATTTTCTTGTGAATAAATTGGCATATGAAAAATGCCGCAGTTAGTATCTGGTGAAACTTTGCTGTTGGATGGCTTTGACAAATCCTTGGGATGTGGCTGTGAAGAAGTCCGCTGGCCAACTCTTGGAGATCCGGCACCGCATTTTGGAGAACTCTACAAGTCCAAAAGAAATAAGGTACACATCCTATGCAAGACATACTGATTTGTTAATTGACCAATCAAAGTATATTAACAAACCTCTTGATTAGCAAGTACTACATCATCATTGGCATCTTTTCTCACAGTTGAGTTCCGTGAGGAGGCCGCAACAGCAGCTGCCGCTCCAGCCAGAATGGCCTGAGCTTCTTTATGTCTCTTCTCTTTTCTCCCACGTTTCTTAGCTTCTCTAACATCACGTAGAAACTGATTGATGAAGATGAAGTCCCACTTTCTTTTACTGAAAGCAACCAACTCACGAGAGAGATTCTGAACAACCTTTGCTATTAGATCTTCTGTGAGATTGAAAAAACAAGTGATTGAGTAAACTGAAGAAATGACTTCATTATATAGAATATTGTAGACTGTTCAAGCAAAGGTTCATTGAAGTAAAACGAGCAACAGAGGAAACAACAAAGTTTAATTATTCCATAATCACAGAAAAATATACCATATTTGTGCTTTAGAATGGCGGCAGTGTCAAGCAGCCTAGCTTGCGAGTACACCATTTCTCCCTCTACTTCATCATCAGGTGAGTGCTCAAGGATACCCAAGGATTTTGCTTTTGAAACTTGATCTGGCACAGTTGTTGTTTCTGAAAGATTTATCGATGAATCCACAGGTTTTTTCTCATCTGGAGAACATAAGGGATCTTCTAGTAATATTTGGCAACGCAAAATAGGTTTAGTTAGATCATGACATACAGAAAGAAAACATACAAAATTAAGGTGTGATTTTATTATAAATAGTATAATTAACTGGGATAAACTGTTAAAAACTTTACCTGGATGGCATGGTGGCAGCTTATTCTGCTTGAACATAGGATCCCAAAGCTGAGCCATCTTTTTCTTGATGAGTGGATGAATATAAAAATGTGAATCATCAAAGCTGCATATAGCAAAACCAGCAGTTAAGAACAACTTCCAGGGGCATGCAGAAAAAAGGGAGGTTTCAGATTAAAAGAAGATGTGGGGGTGGGTGGGGTTGCAAACAAATAGAAGAAAAACCAAAATTCAATTGGTTGAATTTTTTCATCTTACATGGAAAAAGGTTGTCCACGTACATGATCTGTATTGCAATCATGGTTATTCTGGACACCATTTTCAACTGAATTCAACCCATGTTTTGCATCATCACCCAGAGAAAAACATTGATTCAATGAAGAGGCACCCTCCATCTCCAAGCCAGGTTCAGTCTCAGATAAGTTATGTCTTTTCCTTACAGGAAATGTATCTGTAACAACATATTGTAAGAACTAGCAAAAAAAGCCAGACAAATGATTGGATATGGAAGAAAAATAGCAATATCTGAAGAATTTTGAATCATATAGCTATTTCTCCTGGAACAAAAAAGGGGCAATGAGTTGCCAGAGAGCATTGCAGCAACAGCTGGGGGAAAAGGTCTTATCCAAGTGACACAAAATCGAGAAGATGCCATAATAGCCTTATATACCCAGAAAAGGGACTTAAACAGAAGAAATTGAGAAGGCATACATTATAGCCTTAAATACCTGCGACAAAACAAACAGATGCAGAACAACAGAAAAGCACTATCACTTCTTACAAGTCAATACTTGCAGTATTTGACGATAATAACACCAAACATAGGTTGCAACTTAAGTAACCACTAAAGAGTAGCAGTACTTCATATGGCTTACAGTAAACACATAAAGAGTGGGAAATGAACACTTGAAAATGTGCAAACTAGATAAGAAAATTCACAAAGTTAGCAGGCACTACACTATGATAAAAGCAGCCACTCTAGCACAAAGAGCATGCAGGGCTGATGCAGTATTACAGAGAATATGTTGTGCAAGCTCTTTTCAGGGTGCATTTGAGGTTGTGCTGCCAGCTGCCCATCAAAAAAGGGCAACTGGCATGCAGTTTTTTATTATAAGGGCTTTGTGGAAAAATTTCTGATTCCAATTGTACCAACAGCAAACTGAATTTCAAGTTACTAATGCAAAAGAGCAAAGAATGATAGGCTACCAAACAATTAAAATGTGCTTTACAGTTGAGAAAAAGTGCCAGACACACATACACAGGGGGGGAGAGAGAGAGAGTTAGGAGTCACACTTCGTCAAAAGATATTTACCTTCATTTTCATTTGGTATCTCCATGGAAGTACCAAATTGTTTATTGCCGTTGCCAGAGATATTGTTCGATATCTGTCACAACAATGGGAATCAAATAGTATTCATGATGAAAAATTAGTTCCTTAAGATGATAAAATAATGACAAATGCCATTGGTTTGTTATTTTTTTAGTTGAACGCATGGCAGCTAGCGAGGAAAATTACGCAAGCACCACACAGTCGCACACGCACACACAAACAGAGAGAGAAATACCAATTGGGCAAGTGGAGAACCATTGCTATATTAAGGGAAGAATCAAGTTGTGAGCACTAATAGAAAATACGCATATACAGAAATTGGTGTATGTTGAATTTCAGAATGTATATTGCTTAACTGCTAGCACAAAGCACCCTAAAATCGAACATAAATACTGTTCATAAGCATATACCACCTAAGCCATTTGACCTTGTGGATTTTTTTTTATAAAAAATCCCTCTGGAGAAACAAAAGATATTTCTCCCATTAAAAGAACCAACAAAATATCCATCATTTGCATGAATGATCACTATAATCTCCAACACCATAAAGCTGGCAGGAAGGTAGATGTGCAACACTGGCAATGACGGTGGCCTCTACTGGCTAACTTTAAATGTGTGTCCCCATTATTCAGGGAAGAAAACAGGTATCAACACAGTGATGTTTCATGGTTAACATCGGTTTGAAGCCTGAAGGCAAGAAGCGAAGAACAAACAAAGCTTTGCAGAACTGTTAAAAGTAGTAAATCTTACCAACTCTTCATGCTCCTCCTTTTGAGTATCCTTGCTTGCAACAGGGCAAAATTTTCGAGTATGTTCTTTAGCACAATCTTCATCAAGGGAACACTCAGGATCAGCATCTACTTTGACCATTTTCTTGATTCCATTCTGCAAAAGAGTTACTCCAGTTGTACATACTGCTTTGTTATCCCTCATAATCTTGTTATTATCTTTAGATCTTGTTGATGAGGATTTTGTCTCAGCAGAATCTGATAAATCAACTGCTGTTTCTTTCTCATCATCCGGAACCAATGAACTTTTCACACTGACACTGTCTGTATCACCAAACCCGTCTGGTTTGCTACCATGAATCCCCACTGAGCCCCCTTTAATAATCCTTGCTTGAGTCTCTCGTATATGTGCAGAGTTTTGGAGCCACTTGATAATTTTCAGCTTCAAACCATGGGAAAAGGTAGTAGTTTCACCCTGACAAGCAGATTATTAGCACGAAGTAGCTTATAAAAAAATTCTGACAGTAAATATATAGTTTCAGCATACCACAAGAGCGGCTTCCAAAGATTCTGAAGAAATACCCACTTCAAATGCTATATCGCCAATGCTAACCTTTCCTTGATCAATGAGCTGAAAATACAGTACAGAAATTAATGTTTCTTTCCTTGACACGGGTTAAGCAGTAAATATCTGAGTCCTAACTGAGCTTTGGCAGAGTAGAAATTACCTTGCTAAGGGCCACGGCAATATCACCAGAGTTTCTCATTAGATCATCGCCAACCGAGGGATTGTCAGTATCCACTTCCATCCCTTGGATTACTGAGGAATCTGAACTTTTAACAATGTAGGGTAAAGCACCTTGCTCCATGGTCTCTCCTTTGATAAGGTTACTTGAGTTAAAGCTAGTGGTTTCATAGTTCATGAATTTATCCTTGTTCTTGCGTGTGAATCTTAGTTTTGGTATCTTCCCAGTGATATGATTTGCATCTTTTGAACTCACTTCTGTAGGACTCTGTTCAGATGCACTTTTACTTCTCTCTACAGAATTGATGCATCCAATAGCAGAATGCTTTGAACAAAATGCTCTCAGCTCGACCTACAAAGAAAACAAAAAACAAAAAATTGAACAACGCCAACTTAAAAATGGGTAAAAGCAACAACCTAAAGAAAATGATCTCACATTAGGATGACCATATTTTCCCCATATCTCCATTTGATGCTTGGCCTCTCGTGCACATATAGGATGAAAAGCTGTCCGACATGTTCCTGAAAACCACATCAATAATTAGTTGAGACTAAAAAAAGTGATGCTTGTTTTAAGTGCCACCAAAACTTATCTAGCGCATACACACCTAAAAGCAAAAACCCAAAATTATCCCTGGTAGGGTGGCTTATGTAGCAGTACATGAAAACAAATATGATAGACACTTCTTAAACAATGATTATTTTATGGTATACACTTTATGTGAGAGCTTAAAGTGTGTTGATATGCCAAAAGTCAAATAAGGGTGAAAACTTGATTAAAAATCATTTTTACTGGAAGCTTTGCTGATTAAAAAATGGATATTATAGATTTCCACAAACATGGAAGAAAATTTAAGATTTTCTGTATTAGTTATCAAAGACTTTGTTGTTGTTGTTGTTGTTGTGTGTGTGTGTGTGTTTCATCAAGCTCAAATTGTCAAAATGGAGAAATAGGGTAAGATACATACCATGACTGCATCGAACACATACACCATGCTTAACCTTACAGATGTTGCACACTAAGTTCCTCTGATTCTGCTGGACACTTCCAACATTACTAACAGGATCCATTGATTCCATGTCCTCCACAAGAGCCCCTGGTGTCCAAAGAGTACAAAATAAGTGCACAAATTTGAGGTTCCCTCCATGCACAGTTCGACCGGCCTCCCCTTTGACAGGTTTTAGAACGCCTTTCTCCTTTGGGCATAGAACACAAGGCATTGACAAGGAGCTGTCCACATCTTTCTTCAACAACCCTACTGTTGACTCCAGATACTTACACCAGGTGCACAACCACTGGCCGTCAGGCACAACATGCAAACCATAACACTTCTGGTGCACAGACACCTTGCAGCCGTTGCAACAAAGCATGGTATCAGATACCCTACCATTCTCTCCCAAACAACAAACATCGCAGATAGAACTAGCCTCAGTTCCCAAGCGTGGAAGCAGCACAAGCTGCTCTAAGCCAGCATCCACACCTAAGAGCTTCCTCTTCTTGTTTGGACGCTCCGAAGTGAGCACAAACCGTTCCTTTGCTCCTAACAGCCAATTCAGTGATGTTCCCCGCTCCTCTCCACATTTTGACGGCACGTCACAAGCACTGTTAGTAGCTTGCTCCACTTCCAATGGCCACTTCTGTTGCACAACCACCTCATGTATGCCCTGCTCTACACCCTGTTCACTGTGCTCCTTGTTACTAACGAACTGCTGCACAACCACTTCATGTATGCCCTGCTCAATACTTTGCTCGCTTCGCTCACCACGCTCTTTGTTACTGACTCTTTCTTCACCGCCCACACCCAAGTACGAGCTTGTTTCAGCCACAGCTACATCGAATGTCTGAACTTTGCTCATCAATTCCTTGCCACTGCCGACAAACGGTATGAGGATGCATGAATCGAGTCCGCCGTAGCTGAATGGAAACTTTGGCATTAATATATCAATATCATCCAAATTCACCGGCCGAAAATATGCCTCAAAATGCTCCCACACGTCTGCCTTTGTAGAGGACTCGATAGCTGGCTGCGTTGGGTGCTCCGCATCAGCCACGTCCTGAGGCTGAATCTTCTTATGCTTCTTCCGCGCGTC
>KE372736.1:428134-438163 GCA_000418225.1 Zizania latifolia | reverse complement strand
TCCTCAAGTGTTCTCATGAGAGGTTACATCCTTTTATAGCCCCAAGGGCCAAAGTAAAAAGACTCAAATGCCCCTACTCTAGAATGTTCCCAAAGCGAAGCCCGAAGGGCAAAAGCGTAAAAGACACAGACTCTGGATTATTCGATGACGTGATCAACTTGGCCGTCACGACACCGCTAAATTTGACGATATACCCTACTTTCCGTTTGGTTTTGACGGTTTTAAGCCGAAGCCGTCAAAGCGTCCGGTGCCCCCGACCGTGCACCCGGATTGGGCCAATCCGACCCAGCGACTCCTCTTCAGCCCCGCGGTCGGACCCCCGTGTACCTGAGTCGTACGGATCAGCACCACACCGGATCAACCCTCGCCGCTTCAGCTTCACGCACCCGGATTGGACCGGACGCCTGCGTGACCCCTCTACCCGGCGGACCCCCGTCCGTATACCTAAGTCGCACGACAGCTCCGTCACAGTCGAGTCTTCTCATCCTCTTCTTCACATCATCTCTCCGGTTAACAAGCACTCATCACCTCATGGTGGCTACCATGACTCCTCACCGAGTTCCAGATTATCTGGGTTTAACCGGATGATCTGGGCACTACAGATCTAAAACAATAAAGCCTGCAGAATATGATCTAGCTAGTGAACATTAAAGACATGAATTCAATGAATCTTATGCTTGCTAGATAATAGATAGATCAACAGTAAATAACCAATAGCAAAGGTAAAGATTGACACAATGGATATTTCACCGAAGTTCGGATCCAATGATCCTACGTCTCTATTGAGAAAACCCCAAAGGGCTGGGTCTCTTTCAACCCTAATCCTCACCAAGCGCTCACCACCGTAAGCCTTGGATTTTCACTAGGTTACCTCTTTGAAGCCGAGGCGAGGCTATGTACAAACTTGTCCAGTCACCCACAATCCTTAGGTGCTCGCGGATCGATGCCTAGCCATATAGGAGAGATTACCTCCAAGAGTAATGAATCTATTAACGTGATCCCAAGGCTGTGTGCTCAAGATTTCTCACGAAGAACGAAACGCACACAAAACACCACAACTCCCAAGAGAATGGATCAACAAAGAACTCTAGGAAATTGGTGAAAAGCTCTCAATCCAACTCTCAAAGATCAATCAAGATCAAGCACTAAGAAGAAAAAAAGAGAGTAAATGGCAACGCTACTAGGGTTTTGGAAAACGTGCCCTGATTATGGGAGAGTGGAGTTATTTATACCCCTGTCTCAAAACTAGGCGTTATGGTAAAAAATCTTGCACTATTCATCCAGATGATCCGGACTTAACCGGATGTTCTAGACTAAAAAATAATTAAAACAGAACAGTTGTTTCGGATAGTCCGGCTTGCAACCGGATATTTCGGGCCAAAAATAAATCCAAACAGAAAGGTATTTTCAGATCATTCGACCAAGGTCCGGATGCTCTGGGCCATGGAATAAAATCTAACAGAGAGCAATTTTTGGATCATCCGACCAAAGTGCAGATGTTCTGACTCACGAAATAAATCCAACAGAACAGAATTTTTGGATCATCTGGTGTCGTTACTTGGAACGGCAGTCCTCCGACGGGGTGTCCCATAGAGATAGTTTGATTCGGTTTAGGGTAGTTTCTATGTTTGATATCCTATGGTTGCCTCCAAAATTAAGAGACACAGAGAATTTAGATATGTTCGGGCCTCCCGGAGGATAATAACCCTGGTCCTGTGTGATAGAGTATACGCTGATGAGTGCGATTACAGGGTTCTCGCACGCGTAAGTTGAAGGTGAGTCTAAAGTCCTTCCTGAGGGAGGTACTCCCAACCCCATTATATATCTCAGGGGTCACGGGGTTACCGTTTAGGCTTTAACTCCCCCAATTAAGTATCTTTACAGTAGGTAAATTACCAAGAATCAAGGGCTAATAACCATGACATTATTCGCTATTCAAGTCCGGCAGTTATGACCTTGAGTTATCATCAGCAATTAAGTGTGTGGGCCTGCTGTCGCCTCCTCCTTCTGAGTCCTTATATTCGGGATATTTCCTGAGTCCTCAACTCGAGGCGCCATCCGAGCTTTCCTTTGCATCTTGCTGGCTGTTGCACTTTCGACTGCTGGTCCAACCTTTTGTGAGGGCATCTTTAATGTCTTTTCTCCCGACCCCTTATTCTGTCTGACTGCCCTAAGGTTGCTCAGGAGCTACCTCGAGGTCATCCCCCCGAAAGGAGCCCCCGAGCTCTTTACAACTGAAGGGCGACAGCCGTCTGGGTAGAGTCAGGTGCACCTGCTAGGTGTAGCCCCCAAGCCTAGAGTTTGATAGAAGATCAGGTTTCAGAGTCCAATATCTTGCATACTTCAATTGTACAAGTTGATATTCGATTCGGCGTTGTTGGAGCGAGGGACGTCCGAGCCTCCGGGTGACCAGGCGATCGGGCGTCGTTGGAGCTAGGGGAATCTGAGCCCCCGGGAGTTCAGGCGATCGGGCGTCATTAGACTGAGGAGAATACGAGCCCCCAGGCGTTCAGGCGATCGGGTGTCATTGGAGCAAGCAGAATCCGAGCCCTCTGGCGTTCAGGCGATCGGGCGTCAGTGGAGCGAGGGGAATCCGAGCCCCCGGGCGTTCAGGTGATCGGGCATCAGTGGAGCGAGGTGAATCCGAGCCCCCGGACATTCAGACGATCGGGCTAGGTTGATCTGAGGCATCTTTTCACATCCTTGCGTCTTTGTCCGTTTGATTTGAATTCAATTGCTAGTCACGGTGCTTGGGGGAAGTTGAATTGGTTCGGGTGATGACATGGCCTCCCACTCGGAGCGTGTTTCTGATGGAATTATGCCTAAGAGAATTCTGGGGGAACCGAAAGTTCTAGCTAAGGGCCGGAAGTTCCGTGTTCTGGAGCATCCGAAAGTTTCGGTTAGACCGAAAGTTCTGGGTCAGCCCCAGTTTCGGTTTCTGGAGGAGCCAGAAGTTTTGGATTGACCGGAAATTCTAGGCCTGCCTAGACGAATCGAAAGTTCCGGTTAGACCGGAAGTTCTGGGTCGAAATAAATTCGATACAGAAGGTTATTTTTGAAAGTTCCAGTTAGAACCAGAAGTTCTGGTCCAGGCGAATAGATTAGATCTATTGTGCTTTAATACAGATTAAAGGCCCGTGATAGGGCACTATATAAAGAGAGGAGGGGCTAGCCCAAAAAGGCGGCTACTATTGCCCCTGGTTGAGAACCCTAGCCACCACCTCTCCTCTCTCCTCGATTGCAAGTGTTGTGATCGATCTCCCGGATCTCGCGAGTGGTGCTAGCACGCCGGCGCGAGGTGATCCTGTCCCCGGATGTGTGGATACCGTGGAGGCACTACTCTAATAGTGGTGCTCGTCTTCTTCCCGTAGAGATCGTCGGGTCATAGGACCGCGTCGTCTTCATAGCCAGATCACTGACAAACGAATGGAGCCGAGAGGAGTGGCTCGAGGACGCGCTTCATCGACTCTACTTCCGCTGCCCGAGCGCGTCTCGTGGCTCAAGGTAACAATCCATGATCCCATTACACGCATGGTTCCTGGGCTAACGGGGTAAATTTTTGAAATTAAGCGCTAGCGTAGCCTCCCCATAATCCAATAGTGGTATCAGAGCCTACGTGCGTAGTGTTCGATCTAGATCTATTACATATGGTGATATGTGATGGAAATAGATTAGATTTATTGTTTTTGTCGTTGGATTTTCTGGAAGTTCCGGTTGGACTGGAAGTTCCGGACCAAAATAATTTTCGATACAGAATGTTATTTTTGGAAGTTCCGGTTGGACCGAAAGTTCTGGGTCCAGAAGTTCCGGTTGGACCGAAAGTTTTGGACAGAAATAAATTCCGTACAGAAGGTTATTTTTAGAAGTTTCGGGTATGACCCAGAAGTTCCGGGTCAAAATAAATTCGAGTCAGAAGGTTGATTTTAGAAGTTCTGGCCATGAGTCAGAAGTTCCGGGCCCTTCAACCGGAAGTTCTGGGCCTACTTCGACCGGAAGTTCTGGGCCTACTGGCCAAAAGTTCCGGGCTTGGTTCAGTCACGTCTAGATTCCGCCTAACTCGTTTTTGTAGGGAATGTTGTGACTGGTATGGCCTTGCATAGTATATGATACTCGCTTATAATAACATGGCCTGTGTGTCATGGCTAATTGCAGCCTAAGGCTATTCAAATGTTGTACGACCTGCGCATCGACAAGTGATGCTTCTACTCATGTAATTAGTATAGTGCTATTAGGTGTAATAGACTGATACAAATTTATGGAGGCCTAAAGCGTGATGACCCGATGGACAGGAACCATGGAGATGGAGATCACCGTGCGAGAGGGCCATACTATGTCATAGTTAATATGATTGCCTGTAATGTTTACTTATATTCCTATCATACTAATCTTTCAAGTTCCGTTTGTGGTAGGCATCGTTACCATGTTAGAATAGTTTCCCTTAGAAAATTAAGTATTGATGCTCTTTCCAATAGCTGCACCTACCAAGGTTCTCATGTATGCCAGTATGTCCTCTGAGCTTCGGAAGCAAGATAAGAACAGGGATGCCCATAATATGATTGTGGGACTCCGAGGCATGTTTGAGAACCAAGCTCGGGCCGAGAGGTACGGTACCTCAAAGTCCTTGTTTGTGTATAGAACTAGTCATTGGCAAAGGAACTATAAGTTGTACTTGGAAGAACTCAAGAAGAAGGGAAGTGAGACTTCCGCTTATACTTCAAGTATAAATGTTATTGAAATTAATTTTGCCACTCGTCCAAGTGATTCATGGATATTTGATACCAGATCAATGATTCACACTTGCAAGTCATTGCAGGGACTGAATAGGACAAGGAAGTGTGCGAGAGGCAAATTGGATGTTCACGTCGGCAATGGTGCAAAAGTTGCTGCGTTAGCCGTCGGCGTCTATTCTTTGTCGCTACTCTCAGGATTAGTTTTGGAATTAAATAATTGTTATTTTATTCCCGCCTTGGACAGAAACATTATCTCTTCTTCATGTTTAGAGGAAGATGGTTTTGATTTCGTAATAAAGAACAAGTGTTGTTCGATATTTTCGAATGGAATGCTCTATGGTGTTTGTCTATTGTTGAATGGCTTATATATTCTGAATCTTGAGAATACACATGTTTATAACATTAATACAAAGAAACCTCGACTCAATGATTTGAATCCTACCTATGTCTGGCATTGTCGTTTGGGTCATATAAATGAGAAGCGCATGCAGAAGCTCCGTAGAGATAGGCTTTTGGAGTCATTTGATTTTGAATCGTTTGACACATGTGAGTCTTGTTTACTTGGCAAGATGACTAAGGCGCCTTTCACTGATCAAAGTGAGGGCAAATGAGTTGTTGGCCATTATACATATTGATGTATGTGGACCAATGAGTTCTATAGCTAGAGGTGGATTTTAGTACTTCATAACTTTTACCGATAACTTTAGTAGATATGGTCACATCTACTTAATGAGGCAGAAGTCATAATCCTTTGAATGGTTCAAGGAGTTCCAGAATGAGGTACAATATCATACAGGCAAGACAATCAAATTTCTGTGATCGGATCGTGGAGGTGAATATTTGAGCCATGAGTTTAATGATCATCTGAAGCAGTGTGGAATTGTTCCACAGCTGACTCCACCTGGTACACCTCAGTGGAATAGGGTGTCCGAGCGGAGAAACCGAACTTTGTTGGACATGGTTCGGCCGATGATGAGTCAAACTAATCTTCCATTGTCTTTCTGGGATTCGCTTTAGAAACTGCTGCTTTCACGTTAAACAGAGTTCCATCTAAATCTGTAGAGAGGACACCATATGAGATATGGCCTGGGAAGCGTCCCAGGTTGTCTTTTCTAAAGATCTAGGGTTGTGAGGTCTATGTAAAGCGTTTTTCTTCTGATAAGCTCACTCCCAAATCTGATAAATGCTTCTTTATGGGATATCCTAGGGAAACCAAAGGATATTACTTTTATAACCAGGAAGAAGACAAAGTGTTTGTCGCCCGGAATGGTGTCTTTCTGGAGAAAGAGTTTCTCTCAAAAAGGGTTAGTGGGAGCACGGTGCAACTCGAAGAGGTTCGAGAACCACTAGAAAGTGTTTCATCTCCTACTGAACCGCAACTCGACATGCAAGATATTGTAGAGCCTGTTGTCGAGACAGCAGCCCCACGTCGATCGGAGAGGTTGAGTCATCGCCTGAGCGGCTTGCATTTTTAACCACTAGGCAGCGCGACGTATTATTGTTGGACAATGATGAACCTAAGACCTATACGGAAGTGGTGATGGGACCAGACTATGAGAAATGGCTTGGAGCCATAAGATTTGAGTTAGAATCCATACGAGAGAATCAAGTTTGGAACTTGGTCGATCCACCTAATGGTGTAAAAACTATTGAATGTAAATGGATTTTTAAGAAAAAGATAGACGTTGATGGAAATGTTCACATCTATAAAGCACGATTGGTGGCGAAAGGTTTTAGGCAGATTCATGGTGTTGATTATGATAAAACATTTTTGCTCGTAACTATGCTAAAGTCTATCCGAATCATCCTAGCAATTGTCGCATTTTATGATTATGAGAGATGGCAAATGGATATCAAGACAGCTTTCCTTAATGGAAACCTAAGTGAGGATATGTACATGACACAGCCTGAAGGTCTTGATGATTCAGAGGATGCTGGGAAAGTATGCAAGCTGCAAAGGTCCATTTATGGGCTGAAGCAGGCTTCTCGGAGTTAGAACCTTCGATTTGATGAGGTAGTCAAAGGGTTTGGCTTCATCAAGAGCGAAGAAGAGCCTTGTGTTTACACGAAGGTTAGTGGGAGCTCACTTGTGTTTCTAGTCTTATATGTAGATGATATTGTTGATCGAAAATAATATTCCTATGCTAGATGCTGTCAAGGCTTCATTGAGAAAAAGTTTCTCAATAAAAGATCTTGGAGAGGCAACATATATTTTGGACATAAAGATCTATAGAGATAGATCAAGGAGGCTAATTGGATTAAGCCAAAGTATGTACATTGACAAGGTATTGAAACGGTTCAAAATGCAGAATTCCAAGAAAGATTTTCTGCCAATGTCACATGGTATTTCTCTCAGCAAAAGTCAGTGTCCTTCGACATCTGATGAGCTGGAGAAGATGAGTGCGATCCCGTATGCCTCCGCAATCAGATCCATCATGTATGCCATGCTTTGTACACGCCTAGATATTTCTTATGCTCTAAGTGTTATGAGCAGGTATCAGTCAAACCTGGGTGAAAGTTACTGGACGGTAGTAAAGAGTATCCTTAAGTAGTTGAGAAGAACTGAGGATATGTTCCTGGTCTATGGAGGTGAGGAGAAGCTCGTTGTAAATAGTTACACCGATGCTAGCTTCCAAACCGACAAGGATGATTCGCGATCGCAGTCTGAATTTGTGTTCTACCTTAATGGAGGCGTAGTGAGTTGGAAGAGTTTCAAGCAAGAAACGGTTATAGATTCAACAACAGAAGCCGAGTATATTGTAGCTTCGGAAGCTGCGAAGGAGACAGTTTGGATCATAAAATTTGTCTCTAAGCTGGGTGTTGTCCCTAGTGCGTCCAGTCCAGTGGACCTCTATTGTGATAATAGTGGTGCCATTGCGCAAGCCAAGGGGCTTAGGTCGCACCAGAAGTACAAGAACATACTACAGCGCTATCACCTGATCCGTGAGATTATAGATAGAGGTGATGTGAAGATAGGCAAGGTGCACACGGATTTGAACATAGCCGATCCGTTGACGAAGCCTCTCTCACAGCCCAGGCATGAGACGCACTTGAGCTCTATGGGTATTAGATACTTACGTGAGTGAGTCGAGTGCATGTGAGAAGAAGTTGTTTTGTTTATGCTGATGTACATTTGGATAATTGGTTATTTTGTTCCTTGAATAAATATCTTTTACATTGATCAGCAAGTTGATGACTTGTTTGTGAGACTCTTTGTGTTATGATGTTGTTCTAAATGATCCCTAATCTCATATCGTCATGTGGGACAGTGATTATTCATAGATTAGCACATCTGTCTAATTGATGATCATGTTTTACAGATCATAGACATAGAGATATCAAATTAGTGATGTGAACTCATGTTGGTGAACATAGAGCTGGATAGACCCACTTTGAGATACTACTGAGATTGTTATTTTAAAAGTGCCATCAGTTGTCATCTCAAATGGTGTACCTGTAGAATCCTTAGACCTGAGATCATCATTGATTCTAGAATGTGTAGTGGCACACTTAGAGGCTTCCAAACGCTATTCCGTAACAGAGTAGTTATAAATGTTGCTTTCGGGTGTATCACGAAACATGTCGTGGGATGTGAGCGGTCAAGATAGAATTTACCCCTCCTACATAACGGGAGAGACGTCCCTGGGCCCCTCGAGGCAGTCGGATTGGAAAGTGCATTGCCATGCCACTATGATCAAAGTGTTGATCATGATTGAATCCACTACTTGATCGAGTGAAGTGTCGAGCTGTCAACAAGAGTGGCACGAATCTCGCCTTGAGCTTGACTGATGTCGTGTGGTAAAGGGATTGGTGCGTGAGTATATCAAGGTTTAGAAAGTATGATTTTGACTTTGTATGCTTTCGGGGGTCAATATGTGCTGCTAGGTACCGATATTGATCGGCGATTCAGAAAGGGTTTCCGGGTAGCGGCCGTTTGCATATAAACCTATCGGGTCGCATGCTTAAGGGGATTAGATTTTAAAGCTTTCAAGAATTAGCTCTTGTGCAAGTGGGAGATTGATGGAATTGTGCCCAAGAGAATTCTGGGGGAACCGGAAGTTCTGGCTGAGGGCCGGAAGTTCCGGGTTCTGGAACATCCGGAAGTTCCGGTTAGACTGGAAGTTCCGGGCCAGCCCCAGTTTCGGTTTATGGAGGAGCTAGAACTTTTGGTTTGACCAGAAGTTCCGAGCCTGCCTGGACGAATCGAAAGTTTCGGTTAGACCGAAAGTTCCGGGTCGAAATAAATTCGATACAGAAGGTTATTTTCAGAAGTTCCGGTTAGAACCAGAAGTTCCGGTCCAGGCGAACAGATTAGATCTGTTATGCTTTAATACAGATTAAAGGCCCATGATAGGGCACTATATAAAGAGAGGAGGGGCTAGCACAAAAAGGCGGCTGCTATTGCCCCTGGTTGAGAACCCTAGCCACCACCTCTCCTCTCTCCTCGATTGCAAGTGTTTGATCGATCTCCCAGATCTCGCAAGTGGTGCTAGCACGCCGGCGCGAGGTGATCCTGTCCCCTGACGTGTAGATACCATGGAGGCACTACTCCAATAGTGGTGCTCGTCTTCTTCCTGTAGAGATCACTGGGTCATAGGATCGCGTCGTCTTCATAGCCAAATCACCAACGAACGAACGGAGCCGGGAGGAGTGGCTCGAGGACGCGCTTCGTCGACTCTACTTCCGCTGCCCGAGCGCGTCTCGAGGCTCAAGGTAACGATCCATGATCCCATTACACGCATGGTTCCTAGGCTAACGGGGTAAATTTTTGAAATTAAGCGCTAGCGTAGCCTCCCCATAACCCAACAGTTTCAAGGCGGTTGCAATGAAACCATGAAATTAGTCCGTTACTCCTCCGCTGGCTATAAATCATCCCCTTCTCCTTCCTTCCGTCACACACTTTCCATTTGCATCCAAGCTTTCTTCTTCCTTGTGCCCAAATCTTGCTTGCTCTGGCTCCTCGCCATCCTGGCCGCCCCTGCAATTGCATAGTGTGCTCTCACAAAACGCGTCGTTTGTTCACCTTTAGACCCGTCGCTCCTCCGTCGCATCTTCTGACGGCATCCTCCAAGACCACCGTCGATCGTTCCACGAAGTTCCACAAGTCCATCTGCACTGACCGATGCTTGAAGCTCCTAGAGAAGGCTGTAGGACCGAAACTAGCGACCAGAGGGGGGGTGAATGGGCGCAAAAACAAAAACACAGCGGAAAAATAAAAATCTTTCAACCTCTTGTATCGAACTTGCGAGTGGTTTCAAGATGCTCAGCACAAGGCTGTGTTTAAATATTCACTCATTGC
>KE372736.1:402243-426724 GCA_000418225.1 Zizania latifolia | reverse complement strand
TTCGCGCACCCGGATTGGGCCAGTCGGACCCGGCAGCTCCTCTTCAGCCCCGCGGTCGGACTCCCGTGTACCTGAGTCGCGCGACAGCTCCGTCGCGGTCGAGACATCTCCTCCTCTTCTCCTTCATCCAATCTTCATCACCCGGTTGACAAGCACTCATCATCTCATGGTTCATACCATGACTCCTCAAAGGCCAGCGTTCTCCTGGCTCAGGCGCTGTCTCTTTGGTGCCTGGTGGCCAGCGAGTCGTTCCTGACTCCGAACACCGAAGAGTTAGTGGTGTTCGAGTCGTTCTTCTTCCATGGGCTCGGGCTGCTAGCGCATCCCTTTCTCCATGGACTCCTCCACCACTATGACATCTTTCTCATCAATCTCAATCTAAACTCCATTCTCCACATCTCCATCTTCATCAATCTTTGCGAGGCATATCTTGGCATCGAGCCCCACTTCAACCTCTTTCATCATTTCTTCTACCTCAAACCATACTCCAAGAAGGTAGTCGGGGGGGCCGGACTTCAACTCCATGACAGGAAGGCCGCCTAGTACATCTCCATCTCCCTCTCGACCTCGAACAAGGGCTGGCACGGCCAGTGGTTCTATGTTAGAAACCACGAGCTGACCCTTTCTTCGGAGCTCGACCGCCTCTCGGCCTCGGCGTGGACCAGGTTGGACCGCTGCAGTTCGGATGACTAGGACCAGGTTGACGAGCTGGTCCAGGCGATCGCTGACCTTCGAAAGCGAGGGTTGACAGGGGTCATCATGGCCCTGAACTTCGTGCTCCACAGCGTTCAGCCCTACAAGAGCCGGGCGTGGGCATGGTACGATTACGAGGGTCGGGCCGACCCCTCTCGTGAATCTCCGGAGGCACTGTCTACAGAGGAAGCTGAGGCACGAGTGCGGGAGTTCTTCACGATGAAGACTGAGATCAAAGAAGTGAAAATAATTTGTGAATAAGATGAATATTAACATTGAAACTCCTCCTAAATACATGCATCATCATAAAATAGTAAACTTGACATAGAACGCATTTAGGGCATAAAGGCGAAATGAACATAATTAAATATAAGACATAGATAGCATTGTTCATTACACCATAGAATCCATGCCAAACATAAATGTAAAACATATTACAAGCCCAAATTGTTCCTAACATGGATTACAAAAGTGGAACTAAAAATGAGAAATCCTAAGAGCTAAGCAACGACTTCTTTGACTTTTCTCCCCCTTTGGCATTAAAAACACCAAAAAGAGAGAAAATAGCAAACGGCTCACTCGGAGTCATACTCGCTCTCACCATCATCACCATCATCTTCTTCAGACGATGATGACGGTTGCTGTGGAGGCTGCTGTTGCTGCTGGGATGACCCTGCTCTAGATCAAAAAAGTGAGCATAGGGGTCGGTGCAGTCAGCGAAGATGTTGGGGTTGTTCTCCTCATCGAAATCAGACAGAGGCTCCATAGGAGGATGGCTTGATTCCTGAAGCAGCAGGTTCATCATCTTGTTCCACCTCTCATCCTCCTTGGCTCGTCGCCGATTGCCATTCTAGCATATCATGAAGATGGCCAATACGATCCTTTTGATCGGTGAGCTAGAGGGGCTGGACTTCGGCGTGGATCTTCGAGGAGCACGTCGAGGACCTCTAGGAGGAGGCAGAGCTACAGAGGAGGACTATCCTAGAGGCGCTAGGTGGTCTAGATCTCACTCCAAAGGAAATGAGACACACTAAACACTCCTCAGTCCTCCCGCATGACCGATAGCAAGTTGCGGGCATTGCCCAGCAACGAAGACGAGTCCCTGAGCTTCGACAGAAGGGACTTCGTAAACAGGCTATTGAGCACTGAAAAGAATGGGGAGAGACCATCTGTCTTGCCACCAACAATAGAACCCGGCTCATACAGAAAAGGCACTGCATCAGCTCTAAGCACAGGTTCTTAATCTAACCAGAAGGCTATGAGATCATTGCCATCCAGTCCAAGAATAGCAGCGAAGTCACTGAGTGTGACCTCGTACTCAACTCCCTCTAGCCTCCAATGAAAGGATGGCTCCTCATTGTCCATGGTCTGGAATAGAGTGGAGTAAAACTAACAGATAGCTTCTTCACACCAGTTCTGCTTTGTCTCCTTGAGACCATAGAGATTCTTGGCCTAGCAGATGCGGATCACCTGATTAAACACTAGGTTGCCCTTCTTCTTCATAGAAGCCTAGTTGATTCATTGCATCTCGACAACCGGGTGCCTCTTGGGTAGTATGACACTCTTGTAGTAATCCTGCTAAAAACCCAAGTGGAACCGATAGTCTGAGGCATCCCTCACATAGTCCTAGGGATCCTGGTTTCTCTCCCTCCTAGCCTCAAGAGTCCTCATGTAGTTGACCTTGGATCTCGGTATGACATCACCAACCTGAGGAGGCTCTTGAACTTTCCTCCGGACAAGCTGAAGAATTTCTTCACTATGGCTTGACTGTCCGGTGGTAGGCTGCTTTCCCTTGCTTTGAGGTGGAGGAGGAGGCCACACAGATGAGGCTGTGGGAACTTGGATGTTGATGTTTGGGAATCAACGAGCTCGAGATGCTAGCTGCTTGAAATGGCCTCTTGAAGCTTGTGGCCCAGCACCGGAGACTCGAGGAGGAGAACCCCGGCGTCACTATCATCGCCAGAAGTGTTCCTAGGGTCATGCCTGGCTTTCTTGCGCCTTCTGTTAGACATGGCAACAACTGCTACATAGTAGAAAGGAATCAAAAGTTAAATCAAGGATTGAATCAAGGAATCGAGGAATCAAAAGTTGAACCTCCGGACTTAACCGGAGCCTCTCGGACCCGAACTATCCGGATAGGACCAGAACATCTGGGTTCTATAAAATCAAAACCGATTGATCTCGATAATGTGGCTAGAGAATATCACAACAACACTTCTAGGACCTATTCTAGCATAAAGGAATCAAGAAATAACCTAAGACTAGAGGGAAAATCGTCGACCTAGGGCAAGAGCGGAAAATACCTCAAAGATGAACTTGGAGGAAACAAGAGGACGATCGGCGCTCTCAAAAGGGTCCTAGACTCCCCCTCAACGGATCCCATGATTTCCACGATCGAGTTTCGAAGAAAAAACCATCGGAGAAATTGAGAGTTGGAGTGAGGGAGAAGAGGAGAGGTGAGGAGGAAAGAGAAGGCCGGAGGGTTCGGGTCCCCTTTTATAAAGCCCGATCGGACACTCCGGGGTTATCCAGAGTATTCAGAATTCTAGGAAAGCCAGACTATCTGGATGTAGTTGGATAATCCAGGTGTACCAAAATGAACTTTAAAAAGTCCCAGGTCCGGAGTATCCAGGTTTAGCCAGATGATCCAGAACATCTAGATTTCTCAACTGATAGGAATTCAAAGAAGACAAATGCCATGAACTATGAGCTTAATAATAGTATTTTACCATAATTATTTTAAGCATGAATAAACATAATTAAACATGGTATAGCTTATATGAATCATAAACAAAAATATGAAGATTTTGCATTTAATTAAAATATAGCCCATTTCATATGAAGAAGGAAATTAATTTACCTTCTCATGTCTAGCATGGGCAATTTATATGCAAGTGTATCAAGCTATGTTACGAGAATCAAGGATATTCAGTTCATTTCTTAACTCACAAAACCGATGCTCATCTAAGGATTTGGTGAAAATATCGGCAAGCTATTTATCAGTTCTCACATGGGTTAGGCTAATATCTCCCTTGATCTCATGGTCTCTCTAGAAATGATGATGAATGCCAATGTATTTGGTTCTTGAGTGTTGAACAGGGTTATTGGCTATTTTAATGGCGCTCTGATTGTCACACAATAAAGGGATTTTGGTGACGTTATGCCCAAAGTCTTTCAATGTTTGTTTCATCCAAAGGAGTTGAGCACAACAACTACCGGCTACTATATATTCGGCTTCGGCTATGGATAAAGCTACAGAATTTTGTTTGTTAGAAGATCATGAAACAAGTGATCTTCCAAGAAATTGGCAGGTTCCGGAGGTGCTTTTTCTATCTACTTTGCAACCGGCATAATCGGAGTTTGAATAGCCGATAAGATCAAAGGTTGAGCCTTTTGGGTACCAAGCCCTAGGTTTGGAGTATGAACCAAATATCACAAGATTCTTTTAACAGCAACCAAATGACATTCTTTTGGTGTAGCTTGAAATCTTGCTCACATGCAAACACTAAACATTATATCGGACTTAGATGCACATAAATATAACAAAGAGCCAATCATGGAACGTTATACCTTTTGATCGACGTCGGCTCCTTGTTGATTTAAATCAAGATGCCTGTTTGTTTGCATGGGGTCTTGATGAGTTTAGCATTCTCCATGTCAAACTTCTTGAGCTTGTCTTTAATATACTTTGTTTGACTAATAAAGGTTCCTTCTTTAAGTTGCTTGATTTGAAATACTAGAAAGAATTTTAACTCCCTCATTATTGACATTTCAAATCTCTTGGTCATGATCCTACTAAATTTCTCACAAAAATTATTATTAGTAGAACCAAATATAATGTCATCGATATATATTTAGCAAATAAAAAAATCATTATTGAAATGCTTAGTAAAGAGGGTAGGATCAGCTTTTCCTATTTCAAAGCCCTTTTTAAGAAGAACATCCCTAAGGCATTCATACCATACTCTAGGTGCTTGCTTAAGCCTATAGAGTGTCTTTTGGAGTTTGAATACATGATTTAGATACTTTGAATCTTCAAAGCCTGATGATTGCTCCACATATATCAATTCAGTGATTGGTCCATTCAGGAAAGCATTTTTCACGTCTATTTGATGAAGCTTGAAATTATGGTGAGTAGTAAAGGCTAATAAAATTCGAATTGACTCTAGCCTAGCAACAGGTGCATACGTCTCATCAAAATCCAAACCTTTGATTTATATGAAGCCTTGAGCCATCAACCTCGCTTTGTTCCTTACGACCACGCCGTGCTCATCTTGCTTGTTGTGAAAGACCTATTTAGTGCCGATCACATTTTGCTTCGGTCTTTCCACTAATGTTCATACTTCATTTCTTTTGAAGTTGTTGAGCTCTTCTTGCATGGCCATCACCCAATCCATATCTTTAAAAGCTTCTTCTACCTTTACAGGTTCCAAAGAGGACACAAAAGAGTAACATTTATAAAAATTTACTAAACGAGAACGAGTGCTTACTCCCCTTTGTAGATCACCAAAGATATTATCCACGGGGTGGTCTCTTGGATGCCTTGATGAACTCTTTCATGTTGTACAGGTGGTTAATCAACTTCTTCTTGAACTTCCTGTTCCTTGTCCACCACCTTTTGCTCTTGAGTTTCTTATGTTTGACTTTCTTCAACTTGTGGTTGCTGTTGATCCGTAGGTTCTTGTACTCTTGGTCTTATATCTTCAATTGGCATGTTCTTGATTTCTTCACATGGAGGTTATTCTTCACCTGTATCACTTGGATCAACTTGCTCTACTTGATAGCCGTTAGTCTTATCAAATGTCACATCCCTAGTGACTTCAAAAATACTAAAAGTTTTGTTGAAAACACGATAGGATGCGTATTTGACTCATAACCAACCAAGAAATCTTCATCTACCTTAGAGATAAATTTGGAATTTCTTGGTTGCTTACTCAAAATAAAACACTTACTCCTAAAGACTTTAAAATATAAAATATTTGGTTTGTTACCGGTTAGAAGCTCATATGCCATCTTTTTGGATATTTTGTGAAGATAAAGACGGTTGATTGCATGACATGCGGTGTTGATTGCTTCTGCCCAAAATTCGTCTGAAGTCTTGTATTCATTGAGCATTATTCTTGCTGCGTGTATCAGTGTTCGATTTTTCCGTTCCATCACTCCATTTTAAGGTGGATCATAGGGAGCAAAGAACTTATGCTTAATGCCTTCTTTATCAAGAAAGTCTTCAACTTGAGTGTTTTTAAACTCAGTCTTGTTGTCACTTCTTACTTTCTTGATCTTGACTTCATACTTGTTTTGAGCTCTTCTTGCAAAGCTCTTAAACACACTTTGTGTCTTACTCTTATCATACAAAAAGAACACCCAAGTAAAATGAGAATAGTCACCAATAATAACTAAACCACGTTTGTTACTGCCAATGTTTAAATATGCCACTGGTCCGAAGAGATTCATATATAGAAGCTCATGTGGCCTTCTTGTTACCATAATATTCTTGGCGGTATGTGGTGTTCCAACTTACTTACCGGCTTGACACGTACTACACAACCTGTCTTTCTTAAACACAACATTGGTTAGTCCTAGGATATGCTCCCCTTTAAGAAGCTTTGACAAGTTCCTCATCCCAACATGAGCTAGTCAGTGATGCCATAACTAACTCATGCTAGTCTTAGCCACCAAGCAAGTTTTAGGTTCAACTTTATCTAGTACAAACTCGACTAAATAAAGCTTTCCCTTTAACTTACCCGTAAAAGCTATGGAATTGTCACTTCTTAAAATTGTCACATCCTCATTAGTAAAAAGGCAATTATATCCAATTTCATATAATTGAGAAATTAAGAGCAAATTATAACTTAAGGACTCAACTAGCAAAACAATTGAAATTGAGTTACTATTTGAGATAGAAATTTTACCTACACCATTACCTTTCCTTTTCCATTGTCATAAAAAACAATGGACTCATAATTACCTTAATTTGGCTCAAAAGAAGTAAACATGCTTTTTTTTCAGTCATATGATTTGTACATCCACTGTCCATCACATAACTTGATCCACCGAAGGAGTATTCCTATAAAACAGATCAGTTCTTGGTTTTAGGTACCCAAATCTTTTTGGATCCTTCAATGTTAGTCACAAGAATTTTAGGAATCCAAATGCATCTCAAAGGTTTTTCATTTTTAGCTCCAACAAATTGAGCAACTACTTTACCACGGTGGTTTCTCTTAATAAGGTACGATGCATAAAAAGTAGCTTGTGAAGCATAAGACTTGTTGTTAGTCTTCTTTGCACTCTACTCTTCCTTCACAAACTTTATGATTTTCTTACCCTTATATCTCCTTCTAGCATTTACCTTGCTTTCATTTGAATGAAAGCTAAGTCCACGCTTCTCAACATTACTTTGAATGTTGAGAGTCTTGAATAAAGCGTCATTTGACTTATAGGCTTTCATGCACCCATAGCTTACCAAGGTGCCAAGCCTTTCATTCTCCTTTCTCAAAATTTCTATTTCCTTCATGTTAGTCTCATAAACAGTAACATCAAGATTATAGCATTTACCACAACCATTACTTGTGGAAGGAATAGAAATATGATGAGTCATTAGAGACTCAACCCTCTCTTCAAGGCTCTTATAATTCTCTTCAAGAACAAGAACAATAAGCTCACTCTTAAGTGTTTTGAGTGTTTCCTCTAATTTCTCTATAGACTCATTTACTAAACTAGATTGTTTAGTCAATTTGTCTAAATTTTTCTTTTCCTTAGTAAGAAGCCGTTCAAGTTCAAGATTCTTTTCCTTCTTATTAATGAGTAGATTCTCTTGTTTTTCTAGAGTTGCTTCTTGCGCCTCTATTATTTCTATAAGTTCTTTAAACTAAAATAAAACTTGCTTACTCATATTTTTAAACATGTCATTATCAAACTTTGATTCATCATCACTAGAATCACAATGTTCATTTTGATAGAAATATGCCCAAGAGAATTCTGGGGGAACCGGAAGTTCTGGCTTGAGGCCAGAAGTTTCGGGTTCTAGAGCAACCGGAAGTTTTGATGGGACCGGAAGTTCTGGGCCAACCCCAGTTTTGGTTTCTGGAGAAATCGGAAGTTTCGGTTGGACCAGAAGTTTTGGACCTGCCTGAAAGGTGAATTCTGGACGAACCAGAAGTTTCGGGTGGAACCGGAACTTCTGGGTCAAAATAAATTCGATACAGAATGTTATTTTCAGAAGTTCCAGGCCTAGACTAGAACTTCCGGGCCAGATGAATAGATTAGATATGTTAGGCTTTAATACTGATTAAAGGTCCATGAGAGGGCACTATATAAGGAGAGGAGGGGCAAGGATGAAAAGGCTATTGCAGTTGTTGTTGGCTGCTGTTGCTTTCGCCCGTACCATAACCCTAGCCGCTATCTCTCCTGGCTACACTGGTTGTGGCCGTCTCTCCCCTAACCTCGCGTGTGGTACTAGCATACCGGTGTGAGGTGATCCTGTTCCTATACATGTGGATACCGTAGGGGCGCTACTACAATTGTGGTGCTGATCATCTCGACGTGAGAATCGCAAGGCTGCATTGTCTTCGTCGCCAACAATTAGACAGAGCCGGGCGGAGTTGATTGAGGACGCACTTCTCCAACTCTTCTTTCGCTGCCCTAGCGCGTCACGCGGCTAGAGGTAACGATCCATGATCCCATTACTCATATGGTTCCTAGGCGAACTGGGTAGAAAATTTTGAATTTACTGTTAGCGTAGCCTCCCTATTCCCCAACAGTGGTATCAGAGCCTACGTGTGTAGTGTTCGATCTGGATCATACACATATAGGTGATATGTGATAGAAATAGATTAGATCTATTGTTTTTGCGTCGGATTTTTGAAAGTTCTGGGCTCGAGCTGGAACTTCTAGGCTAAAATAATCCCGCTACAGAATGTCATTTTTGAAAGTTTCGGTTGGACCAGAAGTTTCGGGTTCGGAAGTTCCGGTTGGACCAAAAGTTCCGAGCAGAAATAAATTCCATATAAAAGGTTATTTTTGGAAGTTCTGGGCTTTGAGCCGGATGTTCTGGGCCAAATTAAATTTGACACAGAAGGGTGATTTTGGAAGTTGCAGGCATTGAGCCGGAAGTTCTGGTTCCACTTTTTAGTCACGCATAGATTCGATGCCTAACTTGTTTTTGCAAAGAATGTTGTGACTGGTATGGCCTTATGATGTATATGATGCACGCATGTAATTTTCATGGCTTACGTGTCATGGTTAATTGCAGCCCAAGGCTGTTCTATTGTTGTATGACCTACGTGTCGATATGTGATGCTTCTTCTTATATAATTTATATAGTGCTATTAGATGTAATAGACTTTTACAAGATCATGGAAGTCTGAAGCATGATGACCTGAATGACAGGAACCATGGAGATGGAGATCACTTAGTGAGAAGGACCATACTATGTCACAGTTAACACGATTGCCTGTAATGTTTACTTATGTTCCTGTCATACTATTCTTTCATGTTCTATGTACGGTAGGCATCGTTACCATGTTAGAATAGTTTCCCTCAGAAAATTAAGAGTCATTGATGCCCTTTCCAATAGCTGCACCTACGAAGGTTTTTGATCATTGCATGGTAGGTCTGCCAAAGTAGGGTGCCATCTTTTATCTTAACCAGTTAGGGCGGATGTCGGACATCCACAAGCATAGTATTGGTTTGCTTAACAAAGCTATCAAAATAGTTTTGGGCTTTGGGACATGGAGTTGGGCGTCGAGGCATTGAATGCCACCCCAACAAACAAGAGTCACATAGGGATATGATTAGCAAAGGGTTGCTTACCTATGTCACTAATTTTCTAGCAGTGATGCCAAAGCTCACTAGAAGTTAGTTGAACATGGATCTTGTCCCACTACATATCGTAAGAGGGAAAACGATTGTATATCATGTAGTAGAGCATCTTTTATTTGATAGGAGATTCACATAGCATAGTACTGAAACTTGTATTTTTGTTGTAGATCATGGCACCTACTGCTAGTAACACTTTCAGTTTTAATTTGCGATCAATTCTTGAAAAGGAAAAGCTTTCTAGAATAAACTTTATTGATTGGCATAGAAACTTGAGAATTGTTCTCAAACAAGAGAAAAAGAAATATGTTCTAGAGGAACCATATCCTGATGAACCAGCTAATAATGCATCTGCAGCTGATCGAAGGGCTTATGAGAAGCACACCAACGATTCACTCGATGTTAGCTGTCTCATGCTTACCAGTATGTCCTCTGAGCTTCAGAAGCAAAATGAGAACAGGGATGCCCATGATATGACTATGAGACTCCGAGGCATGTTTGAGAACCAAGCTCGGGCCGAGAGGTACAATGTTTCAAAGTCCTTATTTGCGTACAGAACTGGTCATTGGCAAAGGAACTGCAAGTTGTACTTGGAAGAACTCAAGAAGAAGAAGGAAAGTGAGACTTTCGCTTCCACTTCAAGTATAAATGTTATTGAAATTAATCTTGCTACTCGTCCCGCTGATTCATGGGTATTTGATACCGGATCAATGATTCATACTTGCAAATCATTGCAAAGACTGAAAATGACAACAAAGTGTGCAAGAGGCGAGTTGGATGTGCGCGTCGGCAATGGTGCAAGAGTTGTTGCATTGGCCGTCGGCGTTTATTCCTTGTCGCTACCCTCAGGATTAGTTTTAGAATTGAATAATTGTTATTATATTCCTGCCTTGGGCAGAAACATTATCTCTTCTTCATATTTGGAGGAAGATGGTTATGAATTCATAATAAAGAACAAGTGTTGTTCGATATTTTTGAATGGTATGCTCTGTGGCACTTGTCCATTATTGAATAGATTATATATTCTGAATCTTGGGGATATAAATGTTTATAACATTAATACGAAGAAGCCACGGCTTAATGATTTGAATCACACTTTTGTTTGTCATTATTGTTTAGGTCATATAAATGAGAAGCGCATGCAGAACCTCCATAAAGATGGTTTTCTAGAATCATTTGATTTCGAATCATTTGACACATCTGAGTCTTGTTTACTTGGCAAAATGACTAAGACGCCTTTCACTGGTCAAAGTGAGAGGGCAAATGAATTGTTGGCCCTTGTACATACAGATGTATGTCGATATTTTTAAATGGTATGCTCTATGGTACTTATCCATTAATGAATAGATTATATATTCTGAATCTTAAGTATACACATATTTATAACATTAATACAAAGAAGCCTCGGCTTAATGATTTGAATCCCACTTATGTTTGGCATTGTCATCTAGGTCATATAAATGAGAAGCGTATGAAGAAGCTCCATAAAGATGAGCTTCTAGAGTCATTTGATTTTGAATTATTTGACACATGTGAGTCTTGTTTACTTGGCAAAATGACTAAGATGCCTTTCACTGATCAAAGTGAGAGGGCAAATGAATGTTGGCTCTAGTACATACAGATGTATGTGGACCAATGAGTTCTATGGCTAGAGGTGGTTTTCAGTACTTCATTACTTTTATCGATGATTTAGTAGATTTGGTTATATCTACTTAATGAGGTATAAGTTGAAATCCTTTGAAAAGTTTAAGGAGTTCCAGAATGAGGTACAAAATCATATAGGCAAGACAATTAAATTTCTACGATCGAATCATGGAGGTGAATATTTGAGCCATAAGTTTAATGATCATCTAAAGCAATGTGGAATTGTTCCACAGCTAACTCTACCAGGCACACCTCAATGGAATGGGGTATCCGAGCGGAAGAACCGAACTTTGTTATACATGGTTCAGTCAATGATGAGTCAATCTGATCTTTCATTGTCCTTCTGGGGATACGCTCTAGAAACTGCTGCTTTTACATTGAACATGGTTCCATCTAAATTTGTAGAGAGGACGCCATATGAGATATGGACTGGGAAGCGTCCCAGGTTGTCTTTTCTAAAGATATGGGGTTGTGAGGCCTATATAAAACATTTGACGTCCGATAAGCTCACTCCCAAATTTGATAAATGCTTCTTTGTGGGGTATCTTAGGGAAACTAAAGGATATTACTTCTATAACCGGAAAGAAGGCAAAGTGTTTGTCGTCCGGAATGGTATTTTTCTTGAGAAAGAGTTTCTCTCGAAATGAATTAGTGGGAGCATGGTGTGACTCGAAGAGATTCGAGAACCACTAGAAAGTGTTTTAGCTCCTATTGAACCACAACTCGATATGCAAGATATTGCAGAATCTGTTGTTGAGACACCAGCCCCACGTCAGTCAGAAAGGGTTAGTCGTGCACCCGAGCGGTTCGCATTTCTAACCATGAGGCAGCACGACATATTATTGTTGGACAATGATGAACCTAAGACCTATTCAGAAGCAGTGATGGGACCAGACTCTGAGAAATGGCTCGGAGCCATAAGATCCGAGTTAGAATCCATACGAGAGAATCAAGTTTGGAACTTGGTCGATCCACCTGATGGTGTTAAAACTATCTAGTGTAAATAGATTTTTTTATAAAAAAAAGGTAGGCGTTAATGGAAATGTTTACATCTATAAGGCACGATTGGTAGCGAAAGGTTTCAGGTAAATTCAAGGTGTTGACTATGATGAAATATTTTTGTTCATCGTAATGCTAAAGTCTATCCAGATTATCCTAGCAATTACCACATATTATGACTATGAGATATGGAAAATGGATGTCAAAACGGCTTTTCTTAATGGAAACCTAAGCGAGGATGTGTACATAACATAGCCTGAAGGTTTTGTCAATCCAAAAAATGCTGGGAAAATTTACAGCTTCAAAAGTCTATTTATGGGCTAAAGCAAGCTTCTCGAAGTTGGAATCTTTATTTTGATGAAGTGATCAAAAGGTTTGATTTCATCAAGAATGAAGAAGAGCATTGTGTTTACAAAAAGGCTAGTGGGAACACACTTGTATTTTTGTTCTTATATGTAGATGACTATTGTTGATCGGAAATGATATTCCAATGCTCGATACTGTTAAATCTTCGCTGCGAAAAAGTTTCTCAATGAAAGATCTCGGAGAGGCAGTATATATATTAGGCATAAAGATCTATAGAGATAGATCGAGAAGGCTAATTGGATTAAGCCAGAGCACGTACATTGACAAGGTATTAAAACGGTTCAATATGCATGATTCTAAGAAAGGTTTCTTGCCAATGTCAGATGGTATTACTCTCAGCAAGAGTCAGTGTCCCTCGACGCCTGATGAGCTTGAGAAGATGAGTGTGATCCCGTATGCTTCCACTATTGGGTCCATCAAGTATGCCATGCTTTGTACACGCCCAGATGTCTCCTGTGCTCTAAGTGTTACGAGCAGATACCAATCAAACCTGGGTGAACGTCACTAGGCGATGGTAAAGAGTATCCTCAAGTACTTGAGAAGAACTAAAGATATGTTCCTAGTCTACGGAGGTACGGAGGAGCTCGTTGTAAATGGTTACACCGATACTAGCTTCCAAACCGACAAGGACAATTCGAGATCGCAATCTAGATTTGTGTTTTGCCTCAATGGAGACGTAGTGAGTTGGAAGAGTTCCAAGCAAGAAACGGTTGCAGATTCAACAATGGAGGCCGAGTACATTGCAACTTCTAAAGCTGCAAAGGAGGCTGTTTGGATCAGAAAGTTTGTTTCTGAGCTAGGTGTTATCCTTAGTGCGTCCAGTCTAGTGAACCTCTATTGTGATAATAGTGGTGCCATTACGCAAGCTAAGGAGCCTAGGTCACACCAGAAGTCTAAGCACATACTGTGGCGCTATTACCTCATCCGTGAGATTATAGATAGAGGTGATGTAAAGATATGCAAGGTGCACACAGATTCAAAGATTGCCGATCCGTTGACGAAACCTCTCTCACAGCTCAAGCATGAGACGCACTTGAGCTCTATGGGTATTAGATACCTGTGTGATAGAGTCTAGTATATGTGAGAGAAGGAGTCTTATATATGCTGATGTATTTTGGATAATTGGTTATCTTGTTCCTTGAATAATTATCATTTACATTGATCAGCAAGTATGTGACTTATTTGTGAGACTATTGGTTTTATCATGATGTTATTCTAAACGATCCCTAATCTCATATCGTCATGTAGGACCGTGATAATTTATAGATTAGCACATTTGTCTGATTGATGACCATGTTTCACGGATTATGGATATGGAGATATCAAATCAGTGATATGGACACATGTTAGAGAACATGGTGTTGGATAGACCCACCTTGAGATACCGTTGGGATTGTTATTCATGATATGCCATCAGTTGTCATCTCAAATGGTGTACCTGTAGAATCCTTTGACCTAAGATCGTCATTGATTCCAGAATATGTAGTAACACACTTAACGGCTTCCAAACGCTATTCCGTAACTGTGTAGTTATAAAGGTTGCTTTCGGGTATGTTATGAAACATGTCGTGGAATATGAGCGATCAAGATGGAATTTACCCCTTCTAAATAACGGGAGAGACGTCTCTGGCCCCTCGAGATAGTTGGATTAGAAAAGTGCATGGCTATGCCACTATGATTAAAGAGTTAATCATGATTAATCCACTATTTGATGGAGTGAAGTGTCGAGATATCACAAGGGTGGTACGAATCTCGGCTTGAGCTTGACTGATGTCGTGTGGTAAAGAGATTGGTGCATGAGTATATCAAGGTTTAGTTCATATGATCTTTGTATGCATTCGGGGGTCAGTATGTGCTGCTAAGTATCGCTATTGATCGGTGATCCGGAAAGGGTTTCCGGGTAGCGGCCGTTTACATATGAACCTATCAGGTCACACGCTTAAGGGGATGTGATTTAAAGCTTGCAACAATTAACTCTTGTGTAAGTGGGAGATTGACGGAAATATGCCCAAGAGAATTATGGGAGAACCGAAAGTTCCGAGTTCTGGAGCAACCGGAAGTTCTGGTGGGACCAGAAGTTTTGGGCCAGCCCCAGTTTTGGTTTCTGGAGTTATAGAAAGTTCTGGTTGGACTGGAAGTTTCGGGCCTGCCTAAAAGATGAATTCTGGACAAACCGGAAGTTCTGGGTGGCACCGAAACTTCTGGGTCGAAATAAATTCGATACATAATGTTATTTTCGGAAGTTCTAGGCCTGGACCAGAACTTCCAGGCCAGATGAACAGATTAGAGCACGAATCTCGCCTTGAGCTTGATTGATTTCATGTGGTAAAGGGATTGGTGCATGAATATATCAAGGTTCAGTTGATATGAACTTTGTATGCATTCTGGGGTCAGTATATGCTGCTAGGTACCGCTATTGACCAGTGATCCGGAAAGGGTTTCTGGGTAGCGGTCGTTTACATATGAACCTATCGGGTCACACGCTTAAGGGGATGGGATTTAAAGCTTGCAAGAATTGACTCTTGTGCAAGTGAAAGCTTGATGGAAATATGCCCAAGAGAATTCTGGGGGAACTAGAAGTTCTGGCTTGAGGCCGGAAGTTGCCTAAAGGGGGGTGAATAGGCAATCTGAAAATTCTAGAATAAACTTGTCAGTTTAAACTTTTAGGGCCTGGACTATCCAGGCTTAGTCGGATATTCCGGGTACCGGATATAAATAAAAACGCCTGAGTTCTAGATTATCCGGGTTTAACTGGATGATCCGGGCACTACAGATCTAAAACAATAAAGCCTGCGGAATATGATCTAGCCAGTGAACTTTAAAGCCATGAATTCAATGAATCTTGTGCTTGCTAGATAATAGATAGATCAACAGTAAATAACCACTAGCAAAGGTAAAGATTGACACAATGGATTTTTCACCAAAGTTCGGATCCAACGATCCTACGTCTTTGTTGAGAAAACCCTAAAGAGCCGGGTCTCTTTCAACCCTAATCCTCACCAAACGCTCACCACTGTAAGCATTGGATTTTCACTAGGTTACCTCTTTAAAACCGAGGCGAGGCAGTGTACAAACTTGTCCAGTCACCCACAATCCTTGGGTGCTCGTGGATCGACGCCTAGCCTTCTAGAAGGAATTACCTCCAAGAGTAATAAATCCATTGATGTGATCTCAAGGCCATGTGCTCAAGATTTCTCACGAAGAATAAAACACACACAAAACACCACAACTTCCAAGAGAATGGATCAACAAAGAACTCTAGGAGATTGGTGAAGAACTCTCAATCTAACTATCAAAGATTAATCAAGATCAAGCACTAGGAAGAAAGAAAGAGAATAAATGGCAAGGCTGCTAGGGTTTTAGAAAACGTGCCCTGATTATGAGAGAGGGGAGGTATTTATACCGCTATCTCAAAACTAGCCGTTAGGGCAAAAAATCACGCACTATTCATCTAGATGATCCGGACTTAACCAGATGTTCCGGACTAAAAAATAATTGAAATAGAACAGTTATTTCGGATAGTTCGGCTTTCAACCGGATATTCCGAGCCAAAAATAAATCCAAACAGAAAGCTATTTTTGGATCATTCGACCAAGGTCTGGATGCTCCGAGCCACGGAATAAAATCCTACAGAGAGCAATTTTTGGATCATTCGACTAAAGTCCGGATGTTCTGACTCACAAAATAAATCCAACAGAATAGAATTTTCAGATCATCCAGGTAACTCCGGATTTCTGGGCTTCAAGGAAAATCCAAACAGAACGATGTTTTTAGATTATCTGGCTGGAACTCGGATACTCTGACGTGTAAAATAAATCAAACAGAACCAAGTTTTTGGATACTTCAGACATGTCCGGATTATCCGACTTTGCTGGAAAAATCAAATTTAATTTAGAAAAGAATTCCAAAAACTTTCCAAGAAGATTTTTCTTTGAGCACTAGTTTTGGAACACTACTCAACGCATCCCTCTTGATAGTACGGCATACCTAAACTCAAGATCATATGAAATATAAACGATTTGCACATTTGAGCCTAAATAGTACCAAAGAAGGCGATTTCTCCAAATTTGACTAAATTGCAAAGCCACTTTGATTTTCAATATTTACATTTATCTTAGCAACAATGTTAGTAGCATTTGATCGCTATTGTTATTAATACACCAAAACAAATTAGAGGCCTAGATGCATCAAGATGCACTTTCACCCACCTTTTGGAGAGAATGTTGAACTGCCTCTCATTGATGATACCGAGGAAGCTACGTACATACGCCGTGACCACCATGAAGCATTAATCATTTAGGGTTGGAAGTTGTATTTTATTTAATTAAGATTGTGTAAGCATATTAATCATTTTGTGATTTTATTTGCTCAGGATTGTGTATTTTATTTGCTCAAGATTATACATTTTATTTGCTTAGAGTAATGGTTTAGGGATACATTTTATAATAAATGTCAATAATAAATTATAAAGGTTAACATAAAAAGTTTCATTTATGGTGTAAAATATTTTTAAATTGTTAAAGTAAAACGGTTTGTACTTATTAATAACAATTTGTAAATGTTAGTATAAAAATGTTTCATCTGGTACAGTAAAAAAATCCGTATTTATTAGGAGTAAATTTTGTATGTTAAAATAAAATATTTATATTTATTAATATTAAAATATTCTTTAGTGCCGATAGCTCACTATCAGTGTCGGTTCTCCCTTCAAACCGACACTGATACCATTCCCATATATATATGCGCTGCGACTTAGCCATTTTTCTTCATCCCGCAGATTGTCTACTCGCTCGCCGCCATCCTACCGTCATACCGTCCTACCGTTCGGTCGTTTCCTCCTCCGTCTCCACCTTCCGGCCGTCTCCACCTCCGCCTCTACCGTCCGGCTATCTCTGTCTCCGCCTTCGTGTCTCCACCATCCGACCGTCTCTGCCTACGCCGTTCGGCCATCTCCGTCCTTCCGTTTCTGCCAACTTCGCATCCACCCACCCGTGCAAGGTTTGATGCCACCTACTCTCACATTGTTTGGATTTAGGGTTTAGCTAGGGTTTTGTGTTCTATTGTTAGTTCTAAGGCCACGGTTGTTTGCTTGCAAGAATCCAAGCTATCAGTGGTTAATGCCTCAATTGTGAATGAAACTTGTGGTGCCTCTTTGGATTGTTTTGCCTATGTCCCGGCACAAGGTACCCGAGGGGGATAATCTTATCTTGGTAGGGGCCTTTTCCGAGCATCGGTGGTGCACACATGTCATTGGTTTTTATCCGTTCAGATCAGCTAGTTGCAGGGGGATCTGTCCTAGTTTTTATCTACCATTTATGGGTCACAATGTGATGAGGACAAGCTTTAGTTCTTGTGGTTAACATAAAAAGTTTCATTTATAGTATACAATTGTTGAGTTTACTTCTTTGGCAGTGTATGTATATGTTTGAGAATGTATATGTTTGCGTATACATTTGAGGATTGAAATGATCAAGTGTATGTATATGTTTGAGAGTGTATAATGTACCTTAGCTTGCAATTTTTGTATATAATTTTTTAGTATACTTCTTTGGCCGTGTATGTATATGTTTGAGAATGTATATGTTTGAGTATACTTTTGAGTGTAAGCAATGATGTATGCTTTAAAAGTGTATGAGGTTTTGACTTCTCGATACTAATGTAATATGATTATGTTATTCTTCTGCCTCCACCCATCCAGCCGCATCCGCACATATCAATACATTCAAAATATTCAGTTTTGTTTATTAGGGTTTACGCAAATATTATTGTACTTTTTTCATCATTGTCAAATATAACATGAATTAGGGATATGGGAAGCCTCTCAAGTGATCAACGGGGCACTTCCGCCAGACAGCGTGCTTCCAGCAGTAGGCGGGTCCCTATGGTATTATTTTACTTTTTTTCTATCCCGTACTACAAGTGTTATGTTTAGTTGTAGTAATCCATGCCAACAATGTAGATACTAACTTATGTTTCTAACAGTTACCTCCTAAAAATCAATCATTACATCCACGGCGGGCGTTACCAAGTTTATATATTGTACATTGCATATTCTATTTATGTGATAAGAAAACTAACAAACTGATGTGATATTATCTCACTGTTGTAGTTTCTAACAAAAAGCTTTGGTGATATCCATAACATATTCATACTGGTGACACTCTTAAGATATCAACAAAAGATAGGTGTACCAATATGGTTGAGGTTGCAAGCTGTGGAGGCAAGGTATGCCTTCACAGAGGGTGGCCCGCATTTAGTACCCGAGTCCGCCTAGTAAAAGGGGACTATGTGGTACTAACAATGGGACCCCTATTATCTGTTACGGCCACTATTTACAATAACTATGGTGAAGAGAAGACTGCAATAGCCATAAAAGTTAAGGACAGCGATAGCGATATCTATAGCAAACTGGCATTTCTTACTAGACATGCATATTTTATTTATGTACTTAAATTAGTTTTTTATAATGACAGGTGAGGGTCCCAGCAATGCTCCGAAGAAGAGGAAGCAGATAGCCAGAGATCGCGATACCGACCAAATGGACCAACTGAAGAACATCTGTTATTTTGAAAATCATACAAATGTGACTCTAGCAAGGAATGCTCTCCTGCAAGACATCTTGATAGGTCTATCCTCTGGGACTCACTTATATGTATGTACAATCAATCCCTCAATCATAAACAAGAAGTCGGTGGTAAGCATTTTACACATGTTATAATTGCAAATATCTATATATTGGAACTTGCCTCGTCTAACTAGCTACCAACACATTTTATTCATAACAGTACTTTTCAAGGAAGTATTATGGGAAATACATCACACCTCACCTACACTAACAGACCTCGCAGATCTAAGTGACAACAGCAGGAAGCACAACAGTCCCAATTACAGTGCATAAATCAACAGATGGACGGTACTACCTGATGACTGGTTTTGGTCAATTTCTACAAGTCAACGATTTAGTTGTAGGCACAGTATGCGTTTTTCATTTCCACATCAACAATGGTGCACTAGAGGCTGTTATGTATGTGGTGTAATTTATCATCAACGTTGCAAATCCTGAGAGGAAACCTGAGGTATGATATCTTTCTATCCATCTTTCTTTTTACACTGATAGCCATTATGCATATTATAGTGATTCTTTTTTAGGGAGAAGAAGTACATGGTGATCATAAAAGAGGCTACAAAACTAGACACGTATAACCTTAAGCAATTCATGGCTGGTAGACAGAGAGAATCTTTGCAGTACACTATTCAAGCTCTTGATATTGCTCTTAGGAAATGCCCCAGTGTAAGGTCTATAGCACAAGCTCATGTTTTACAAGTTAGCTAGAAGCTAGAAGTTAATTTATAGAAAACTGGAGGCTGTTATGTATGTGGTATAGTTTAGCTTGTGCTTGAGTTTGTAAGAACAATGTCACATTTGAAACTTATAAAAATATTTATATAAATATGTTCCGATATTTTAAGTTAATATATGTCATATTAATTTGATTTGAGATTATCCGTGTAATGTGATGTAAGTATGCAAATGAATTTAGCATATATGTGTATTTAGATATAGAATTAATACAACGTAGTTTATATATATAAAATAGCGTAAAATACACAACAGTGCTGATTCATGCTCTAAACCGGCACTAATAATAGTGTATCAGTGCCGGTTCTATTATTAAACTGACACTGATACGCGCGTATCAGTGCCGGTTCGGTTCTAGAACCGACACTGATACTCGTTTTTAGTGCTGATTCTAGAGCTGTCACAGGTAGCCATCGACTATAGACTAATTAACTATGGTTTAAAACCTACGGCCGATGGCCGTTTTAAACCGACACCTTTCACGGATACTGTAATAGTGTAATAGTGTGTGCCGTTGTGCCCTAATGTCAACCGCCCATTTTCTTTGCAGTTGACAGTGACTCGTCACTCATCAAAGTCCACCCATGATGCATGCATGGCATGGGGCCATGATGTTAATTAGCCAGCTCTATCAGTTAGCTAAGAAATTAATCGATTAGTTGCACGTACGTAGCTGATATTGAGATCTCACATAATATCCGGGGAAATTTAATCTACGCGTGAGGATGCATGCATAGCTATATACTATCTCCGATTTCTTATACAGATTGTTTTGAACTTTTCACAAAAATTAAAAAAAATCAATTTTATATTGCTCCTAATTTTTTTGAAGAAAATATTGCTCCTAATTTATTATGCTTCGGATGCATCATTTTTTATAAGGGTTAATACGGAAGAAAATATAAAAAAATGCCTAAAAATTCTAAAACCAATTTATATTGAAAAAAGTTGATAAGGCTAAAATAACTTAGTTGGGAATGATAAAATGACTTATGTAAGAAACATGAGGCAATAGTACTAATCTAGTTCTTTTCCGTGTAGACCGTGCCACCATGTTACTTTTAGCTTGAGTTTCATATATAGCTAGCTTCATTTGTAATATATAGATTCATTTCCATTTAAGATTTTGTGGCATATACAAATTGTCCAGTTGACTATGACGATGCATGTATGCACGGGTGTTCATGGAGGCATATATACATAGGGCATGCATGCATCTGGTTGCAACTTAAAAGATGGCTTTTGGTTAGGTTCAATGCTGGAGACAACGTGTTGCAGGTTAATTTGGTACAATTTTATCCTTTAATTTGCCCGCTAAATTGGAACAGATTGCATCGTAGCCGCCAGTGGTATCAACAGAATCGGATGAAGGCTTTCACACCATTGGTTTCATGTACATTGTAAAAATTCATCCATGCACAAAAAGTCACTGAATGTTGATTAATTAGCTAGATCATTAATTAATTATTCATAGCAAAATAATTAAGTAGCTAGATGCATACTGAAGGTACCGAGGTAGAGGTCCTTGTTGCCGGAGACACGGCCAATGCGAGCCTGCCACCGCCCGTGCTGGTGATGCCTGCAAACAAACCAAAACATGCATGCACACATTCATTTTTCTGAAATTTTACTCCTTTCTGAATCTGCTGATCTCTGTACCTAGTCTGTACGACTATATACGTACGTACGTTTTAGTATGAAATGTGCAGTTGCAATTACTTGCAAAACTAAAAAACCAAGAAAATATACTCGTGTGTATACAGTATATAAACCTTGTAACTCCCCGGTACATTGAAGCTCCTCGTGAGAAACCACTGCTCTTCCTGCATACACCAAAACAAGAAGATTTATACTCCATGTTCAGGCTTCAGACAATAGCAGAGCTAGCTGAACTAGGATATATGTACTGACATTAGGCACACTCACATGCATATATAGGAACATATATGTTACTACCAGAACAACACTGTGAAGTTTGCGTTATTAATATTCCAGAGACAATTTAACTTCTGTACCAAGAACATAATTAATACACAGTAAGAGTAGTTTAATTTATGTGCATGCATGTAGCTCCAAACAAAAGAAAGGGTCAGATGTACTTCAGAGTCACTAGTCATGTACCTCAATCTATCCAAAATAATATTTATATATACATAGTTCGTCCTAGATTAATCGATCCATGCTACTGAACAACCTTTTGGTATATTGATCGTTATGCTATTTCACATTTGTTCTGCAATTAATATACTTTCACAATATGGAGTACTGATCATGTATTCATCAATTTCATTGCATAAACTATGCTCAAAGTGTTACATTGGAATTTAAACTTTGAGAAAGTCTAAAACAGCCTGCATTTTGGGACGGATCAAGTATGTATGTTGTTGTCTTATTGCATTTATACTACAAAAGTGAAAAGACGGTTAAGAATTAAGAGTATAAATCTGTGAAAATTGTATCTTTTATCTTTTTACGTATAAATGAATTTGAACATAAAGTTTTATAGATATGCGAGTAAAACTACATGTAAGTGTACAAATATTTTCAAAAAATTTGTTAACATTTACCCTGTCTGCTCTATATTACAAGCCATTTGTCTTTTTAATAATTAAGCGTTAACTTTAACTAATTTTATAAAAATATATATTAATAACTATAACATCAACTTGGTTTTAATAATTTTATCATGAAATATACCTTTATAGTTATTTGATACATAGGTTAAATTTGATCAAAATTGAGAAGTTTAAAAGTTTATAACATGAAATGGAGGAATGATATAAAACATAAGTTAGCGTGCAACATGAGTACCTAAAAAGATTATGTAAATATGATACGTTTCCCCTTTTGTTGACACTAATGCTTGGGTTCCACCGATGATGAGCCACGATCCCGTGAATACCGAGGCAGATCGATGAGCCATATATTGCCGGCGCCCGTGAATATTACACCCTTAATTAAGGATAAAATTAAATAAGAAGCGCGTGTAATGAAATAAATAGTACTCGAAAATCCTTATATTTTAAGACAATTTGAATCGGACGGACACATGCTGCGGTGCTAAGTAAATTAGTATATATACTAAGTTTTTAAGAGAGACGGGGATCATGCGCAGATCTTTTGGTTGAAGCGCTGGTGTTCCCTGCTCCCAGCAGCACACCGTCCAAATTATGATCGGATATCCGCGCGAATTGCAGCGCACTGCTGCAGCGGGTCAATTTACTTGGTTTGTTTTAACTAATTCTGCAGCTACGAGCCATGCATGCATCATCCTCGATCTGTATCGATTAGGGAGAAAATCCTTACGAACCGTCAGGTGTAGGCTGGTGGCAAAGGTTGAGGCGCAGAGACCGTCGGGCATTGGCGAGCTCCTAACTCCTAAGGTGCGACGATGGCGCCTAGGGGCAGGGAGCAGCCAGCCGCAGCGAGGCACAGGCGGCTAGGCAAGGTTGCATGGGTCATCAGAGGCTGGAGCGATGCAGTGGGTGAGGAGCGGGTGGGCAGAGTCGCCAGGTGGGGGTGTGGCTGCTGGGTAGCATTTCTTGCAATATATGTACTCAAATCAAGGTTGATCCATATATCTTGTGGAGAGCAGGGACGGTAATAGTGAAACTCTCCACCCCTGCTTTAGCCAATAGAGAGAGTATTTCTCCTAACTATGCCCGTGTAAGCTAAGATTTCCCCTATCATGTCCTTTAATATGAAAATTTCATATCAAAAACAAGGAATGAGGCTCATTCCCTAATCTGTACATACAATCTCAATTGCTAGTGACAAGCAAGTACAACTTTTTGGATATCTTGTGGATGTACAGAGTGTATATCTCCATCAGCACTCGAGGACAACCTGCTTGCTTGGGGGAGGTTTGAGTGCTTCGTGGGTGTGCACGCCTGCCCAACCAAACAAAAGCTCTTGTCTCAAATTCCATGTCATTATGTTGACTAAAGAAAAATATAGGGTAAGTTTGGATTGTTACCAGCATTACCAAATATTGGTATTGTCGAATTTTGGTAGAGGTTTTCTACGATTTTTTTTGGCAAAATGATTGATGTTTTTCAGATACATATGCCTAACCAAAATATTGGCAATACCAAAATTTTAGGAATTAATTAAACGTTTGGTTCATATGTGTTAGCAAATTTCTGGTGTGACTATCGAGTGCCCATGCATTACAATGGAAAAAAAATTACAACATTAAAAGAACGCTATACAAATAATACAAATAACTTAAAAGAATACATGTAGGAGAACGTCTATGCCGGTTTAAAAAATAGTATAGATTTCATTGACAATGAGGACCTATATGTCAATAAGAAAGATTATAGTGGTGACAGATTCACTACCACGTCACTAGTTACTTTTAAAGTACTACTGATTTGTTAAGACAATGAACCAAATAATCTGTCTGTTCTTTTTCGTCAACTCTTATACAACTAGTTTCTCCTAATTGTACCAAAAACCATCAATGATACAACATGTACCTTTGACAACTAATGTACGTAGGATAATCTTTTGGTTTGCATCACAATTAATAAAGAAAAAGACAAAAGTTACATGCAAATACAAATCTTGTACTATCACATGACTTTTTGATGTCTCAAT
>KE372736.1:378881-402163 GCA_000418225.1 Zizania latifolia | reverse complement strand
ATCTTAGTTGTGTATTTATTTTATATTGTAGATGTTAATATATTTTTATTTAAATTTAGTCAAAGTTGGAGTAATTTGACTTTTAAAAATTGAACTAGCCAATCAACAAACACTACATACGTAGATTATCTCGAACAAAATACAAAATTGTATTCCATTTCATGTTCGCATTTACTAGGCACACAGGAAAAACTTAAAAACATTTTTTTCACTGGTCATCGATGAGTCTCTTTTCATGCAAAAATATGAGCAAAAATGGTGAGAGTGAGATGGGCCATGAAACCACATCCAATTGGGCCCTAATTACGGTAACCACCAAAATGGGACCATATCCAAACACAAAGTAAAAAATCCAAATTAGACCCTAATTACTTCCACCAAAATGGGCCCGGATGCAAACACAAAGTAAGAAAGCCCAATTAGGCACTAGTTACTGTATCCACCAAAATGGGCCCATACCCAAACACAAAGAAAAAAGCCCAATTGGGGCCATCCACTAATCAGATATATCCCGAAGGCCGAAGTGCCGCAGACGCGAGCCGACTTGTCGCCCAGTGTCAATGGCGCACGCTCGCGCACAGGCCATCCGCGCGCTGATCGCCAGGTGCTCGACGAAATGCCCCCGCGCCGCCGCCGCCGCCGCCGCCGCCGCCGCCACTGCCACCGCCACCGCCACCGCGTCCTCCTCCTGCGTCCGCTGCGGTGATCTCCCTTACTTATATCATAGTGCCTACTCCTGCGGTCTGTTCCGTGCGCTGGGCGCGGCTGGGGCGGTGGGAACGCGCTCCCTGGCGAGCATAGCGCGTGGCGAGCCCGGCGCGAAGGGGGAGGAGGAGGAAGAGGGTGGGTCACAGGAGTGGATGGTGGAGTGGGAGGAGGAGGAAGACGAGGCCGAGCCCGAGGTAGGTAGTCTGTTCGCCGCCGCGTCCTCTATGCGCCGAGGTGGAACACGCCATGTTGGTGACGGTTCAATTCCTTGGTGCGTTTCAGATTGGCGACGGCGGTGACGGCGGCGGGGTCGCCCTGAGGGACGTCAAGTGGGGGCAGCGCGCTCTCGCAGCGGCCGAGGAGGTCCTCGGCGAGCACTTCGGCGATGACGTTGCCATGTTCGCCTTCAAGGTGTCGCCTAAGGGATACGTCTACGTGCGGCTTGACAAGCTGACCAACAGGTGAAGAAAAGTTTGACATTTTTCTAGTTTCAGGCGTTGTTTCATCTCATCTGAACAATGCAACACTCCAGTCTGCACTTGCACATGGAGACACTGGAGTGTGCTTGAATCGCAAAAATGGACTGTGTGTGTGTTCTTATTGTGTCATGTAATGCATCTGCCTGAAGGCTGACACATATGCACTATCCAGATTTTACACACTTTTCACGTCCAATTCTTCAAAGGTCCTTGCTTAGTTCGATCCATGCAGGATGCTCTAATCTCTGAAACATTCGGAAGTTATTAAATTTGGACATTTCAAGTTGTTTTGGGGAGATCAAGTTTTACCTACTTTGTTGGGTTGTCACATTGTTCCAACAGTTAATGCCTGAAAAATGCCATGTCAAATTGCCCGAGGAATAGCATGCCTTTCATGCTTCAGTAGTTTAGTGTATATATTTCACCTGCTGGTTCACAGCATGATTGCATCATGCCCCCTTTGTGGGTTATGCCTTTTGTTGCATCACAATTCTGGAAACTCCAGATACCATCAGAGATGTCCTTATCATCTGACCTGATCCTGATAACATGATTTTGTTAGAGATATGATACGGCAATCTTAATCCTTTCTGTTTTCTTTGTACTGGAATCTTGTCAGATATGGCTGCCCTGGTATCGAAGAAATTGAGAGTTTCAATAAACTCTACAAGCAGAAGTTGGATGAGATAATTGAAGGAGGTGAAATACCCCTGGACCTGGCAGTCGAGGCAAGCTACCTGATCAAATTTCTTACTCAATGAATGATTAGTTGCATCCATTTCAGAGACACTTACAGAGAACTGATTTGGCTGTTGCAGGTCTCATCACCAGGAGCAGAGCGACTTTTGAAGGTGCCTGAGGATCTGGATCGCTTCAAAGATATGGCCATGAGGGTGCAATACCTTGTTGAAGAAGACGATCTTGTCCCCAAGCAGATCCAGCATAACGATGGCATCTTCTTGCTTGAGTTTGTTGACATTCAGGCAGAACAGTGCGTATGGAAGCTTGCAGATGTCAAGGAGAACAGAGCTGAAGCTGGGAAAGGAAGGCCATTGAACAGGAAACAAAGAGACTGGAGGCTGCAAACATCTTTTAAAGCTGTGAAGAAGGCAACCCTATACATGGAATAAACCGTGATGGCATATGTTGGCATAACTTAGATTTAGAAGCAAATCCAGTATTAGCTTAAATTTGCACGAAATCCCACACACTTGTAATACTGGCAAATGTTGTTCAGTTCTGGAGTTAGATTACGGTCTACTTAGTTTGAGAAACTAAATGAATTTCGTCATCATGCTCGGGGGGCTCGTGGCCGTCATCGTCATCGTCGATGGCCAGGTCGAGGAGGAAGATGTGTTGGCAGATCTGGTTGTGGTCGTAGCCAAATATTTCATCGCAGTTGAAGCGGAGTCCAAGACGGCGACGTTCCTCCATTTCCGTCTGGGATAGGTGCTTCACTAGCTGTCCTTTCACAAAGACTGTTGCTATTGTAGAGGTCGTTGGCGGGGGTGGCGGCAACGTTAGGTGAGCTAGTGGCGTCGGGAGCAGGCCGCAGGACTGGTGTCGCGGCGGAGCTGGTGCAGGGGCAACGACGGCGGTGCACTAGTCGCGTAGCTCCAGCTTGTAGGCGAGGCTCATGGCGAAGGCGAGGGACTACGGGTTGTGGATCTCGACGTCGATGCTGAGCGTAGGCTGTAGGCTAGCAGTGAAGATCTGCACCCGCTGCTCTTCGGTGAGAACACCCGCCCTTATAAGGAGAGCCTCGAAATGATCCTGGTAGTCGACAACAAAGTCGGTGCGCTTGCAAGCAATGAGTTCGCCAAGGGGGTCGAAGCGCAGGGGCGGTCTGAAACAGAGATGGAGCAGCTCAGTGAAGCGGCGCCATGGCGGTGTGCCCTCGTCTTGCTGGACTTGGATGAACCACATCTAAGCGTTGTCTTCTAGGTTGTAGGATGCCATCCAGACCTTCTCCTCCTTTGCGATCCGCTGTTGATGAAAGTATGATTCGCAACGATTGATGAACGCGAGAGGATCCGATTTGTCGTCGAACTTGGGGAAGTCCATCTTCTGGAAACAGGGAGACCGGTCGCTGTGGTGCTCGCAAGTGACCGGACTCTTTGTACCCGACGCCGACGAAGCGGGGCGCTAAGCCTCCAGCAGCCGGATGGCATTGGCATTGCCCTCGACGGTGATCTGGAGAGACTGGATGGTCTCGGCCAGGGACTTGATGAGGGCCTCGAGATCAGCCGAATCAGAATTTGGCATTGAGGTTGGCGAGGAAACAACAGTAGATGATGATGAAGGCGCGGTGGAAGGAGCCGAGGACTGCCTGAAACATGATACCAGGTTGTCAAGGGCATTGGAGTTCAGGGTAGCTAGACCACGGCTACGTAGTTCATAGCCGTGGTTGGTGCCGGCGTGGGGAGAGATTAGAGAGAATGAGGACAGATTAGATATTAGATTGGTTATTGCTTTCCTTTTTCAATATGATTGCTGGTACATATATAGAGGAGAACCCTATGTCCTATTCGGACTCAATCATGAAAATAGCTAATAAATATGGAATCTAGAGATAGAGATAATCTACTAAATACAGATTGCTAAGAACAGATTAGATATTAATTTGGTAAGTTTTAAGGGCCCCATACCGTGTGCGACTTGGGCCTAGGCTGTGGCCTGGCTTGCCACACACGCCCTGGCCGCGTCTCTTGCGCGGTCCTGGCGCTGATAGTGCTTGCTCCACATGACATCTAGAGACAAACTTCATTGCAAGGCACAGTTATCCCTGAGTTACATATTGGGCAGAACAGATAATAGTGTGGAAAATGTATCTGAACGCAATGCATTCTATGGAATCAGTGAATCACACATTTCGGACACTAAACATTGGTCTTGTGCATACTCTACTGTTTGATCCCCATGAACATATAAAGTGTGATTAATTTTGTGCAGTTTACTGCATTGAAAGATGTTCTCATAGACAAGTGTTCATATTTTATTCGCCATTAAGATATGATTGTGCCTTAATTCACATTTCAAATCTATTGTTGTTGATGTGACTACATCTGCATGTCACCTTGTAGGTCAGTAATCCAGATATGAACTATAGGAGAATGGGTATAATCAGGACTCTAAAGACAGTTTCAACTATTGCAGATGTGAATGCTTCTATGAAGTGCTCATCACCTCAGGTTTGTCTGTGTAAGACAAAAGTTCGAAGAAATATAACAGCTAAGTACTTCTACTGTTCCTTTGCAAAAAAGTGCTTCTACTGCCATATGACCTTATGAGCATATTGTATACCTCTGTACGTGAATGCCAGCATTTATGAGAGCAACAGTAAAAGGGCATATTTATTTTTAAATTTACTTCAATGTCCTGAATGTCTTGTGCTGATATATCTGAACGACAGAAAGTGATACATCATATGAGCAGTAATTTCCAAATCTAAAGTACTTTAAACCAAATCCGATCTACTGCGCTCTCAGCGTTTTGGATGGCGTGGCCGCTTCCGCGTGCCACCACATCGCCCCCGGGTGGAGCTGGCATTTTTGCAGAAAAACCCTCCTCTTTATTGGTAATTGTGTTAAGATCCAGTGTCCTGCGTTTCATAATTCTGCGGTTTTACGCCAGAGCCCTCGTTTTCCTGAGATTTCCTACGTGAAGGAGAGGAAATTGCGAAAATTGGAGCGCGCTCCAAAAAGACAAAACATAGGGGTTTTTTCGTGAATATGCCAGGTCGCTGGGAGCTAGGGCTGGGCATTCGGTTTTTTCAGTGTAATCGGTTCGGTTTTATCGGTTTATAAAAAATTCGATTTTTACAAATCAGAAACCGAACGTGATGTAAAAGTTAGTATAATCGAATTAAAAAAACCGAAATATTTTGGTTCGGTTTTTTCGGTTTTCGGTTTTTACCGAACAAGGGCAGCGACGAGCGGGTTAGCTAGGCGGAGCAGGGCGGCGGCAGCGGCCGCTGCGCTGGCGCCACGGCGGGCTGTGGCGGTGACCGCGTTGGCGCGACGGGGAGGAGTAGGGTTTCTGATTTTGTGTCTCCCTCAAAATTTGTTACTGGTTTGCCTTAGCTTTGGCTAGTTGTGCTGCCGTGATGGGCTGTGTGGGCTAGTGTGGAGATGGGCCGTTGCATTCTGTGAAAGTATGAGTAGAGTGCAAGGCTACAAGCTATGGATGATCGGTAATTCGGTTTGCTTGGTTTTTGAAGAGTAAAAACCGAACCGCAAGCCGAAAACCAAATTTTCTAAAAATAAAAACCGAATAATTTAGAAAAAACTAAAATAGACTGTTATTCAATTCAATTCAGTTCGATTTTCGGTTTTCGGTTATTTTTTGTCCACCTCTGCTGAGAGTATCCGTGATAGCCCCCTCCCCATTCGGCCACCCCGTCCTCATCCCCCGCCTAAGTCTAGCCGCCCGCGCTCCCTTCCCCCAGTGCTCGCCACCAGTCTTCTTGCGCTGCCGCTCCCAACCCCTGCTCCCAGATTTCTCCTCCCCGTCCTCTCCTCCTCCTCCTAGATCTCTCCATCCGCTGCCCGCATGCCACCGCTGCCTCGCGTCCCCCGGTGCCGAGCCTCCCCACGATGCGCTGTGCTGCCTGGCTATGGGCAGCTCAATCGGTGTGTGACCAATCCTAGCCGCTCCCTCACCCCCACGTGAGCTGTGGCCAGTGGTGGCCATGGGCAACTCGGCCAGTGTGTGACCAACATCGTTCCGCCTCATGGGGATGTGACCTGAGCAACCGAACCATCTGCTGCTCGCCTAGGTCAGTGGCTCATTGTTGCTCGCTGTGTTTTCTACTTTGCCTTTACACTATCTGCTAATCTGCTGCATGATTGCGTATTTGGGTTAAATTCTTCTGTACAATTTGTTGATTGAAGTTGGGAGTCTTAATTCGGGCCAAGGTGTAACGCAATTTTCGCCCTGTATATTATCGATCAGAATGATTTACCGGATGATTCCATGAACTAATTCCTACCTGAGTTGATTCTCTTAGGTGTTGCTGGGTCTCAACTCTGAAGGATGTGGCCATGTTGGTGGATCAGTCGTTAGGATATTTGCTTGATAGAAAATTAACTTGAAATCAATTATGTGTGTCAATTTATCTATTTCTAGGTGTTGTTCCTGGTTACTGTCGGTACCAGGCTCAGGAGGTGGATACAGTGTTTGGATGATATCTTGGGGGTATAGAATTGCTACGACTATAGATAGTTCTGGCATTATATAGATTGTTTGTGTTTTTTCATGCTCTTGAAAATGACTTTAAGTGTCTTTCATCTTTCCAACTCGTGTGAAACTAGCACGATGCTGCTTACATCCTGTTATTAGTTCAATCTTAGTTGTTGCCTCTGTAACCTTTTCTTACTTTTCATCCTAATAAGATCTGGACAGCAGCTTTGCTGGCCCGGCAAAAAAATTAATGAGGCATGCAAAGTGCAAATGTTGATTCACAAAATTAGAATTCTGGAACAAGTTAATAATTGAGAAAGTGGGATTCTAGCAAGGGAATCTTATATAATTACTAGCACGCAATTATAGAAGCTTGACATTACTGATATTTACACCATAACTTAGTGAGGAAGCCCAGAACTCAGGCTGAAAGCAACTTGGCATTATTTCATCAATGATAACAATGCAGATTATCAAATATAGGGCCTCTGGCCATGGGTGCCTATTGGTCAACAAAATTTATTGCTGCAAAGGAGGCCATGCTTTTGTTCTATGCCTGAATCTTTTTGCACTGTGAAGGTATGTGTATATGCCTCTCCTGTCCTTTACAAATATATATAGACTATGCCCATACACATTTTCTCTGATTTTTCTGTTGAGATGGATAGCATAGTATCCTTATTGGTGAATCACCGATCAGTCTACCCAAGGGGTGCTCGAGGTGGTGATTAGATGTGTGTAAGGGAAACGCTGTTGGGGAACGGGTAGGCTACACTAGTAGAAAACAAAATTTTTCTCTACCCGTTCAACCTAGGAACCATGTGAGTAATGAGATCATGGATTGTTACCTCTAGTCGCGAGACGCGCTAGGGCAGGGGAAGAAGAGTTGGGGAAGCGTGTCCTCGATCAACTCCACCCAACTCTGTTCAATCGTTGGCGGCGAAGACGATGCAGCCTTGCGATCCTCACGTCGAGATGATCAGCGCCTCAATTGCAGCGGCGCCTCTACGGTATCCACACGTACAGGGCCAGGATCACCTCACGCCGATATGTTAGTGCCACGCGTGAGGCTAGGGTAGATGTGGCCATAGCAAGTGAGGCCAGGGGAGAGGTGGCAACTAGGGCTAGGGGAGGTCCAACAGCCTATTGCGCCCTAGCCTCTCCTCTTCTTATATAGAGCCCACTAATAGGCCTTTAATCAACACTAAAGCCCACCAGATCTAATCTGCACGTTCGGTCCAGAAGTTCCGATCGAGGCCTGGAACGTTCGAAAATAACATTCTATATTGAATTTATTTTGGCCCGGAAGTTCCGGTCGAAGCCTAGAACTTTCGATTCGTCCAGAATTTGCCTCTAGAGCAGGCTCGGAAGTTCCGGTCCAACCAGAACTTCCGGTTCCTCCAGAACTCGCCACCAGGGCGGGCCCGGAAGTTCTGGTCCAATCAGAACTTGTCTTTAGGGCATATTACCATCTATCTCCCACTTGCACTAGAGTCAATACTTGCAAGCTTTAAATCCCATCCCCTTAAGCGTGTGACCCGATAGGTTCATATGTAAACGGCCGCTACCCGGAAATCTTTTCCAAATCGCAAGTCAATAGCGATATCTGACTTGCGATACCTAGCAGCACATACTAACCCCCGAATGCATACAAAGATTATATCAACTGAACCTTGATATACTCACGCACCAATCCCTTTATCACACGACATCAGTCAAGCTCAAGGCGAGATTCGTGCCACCCTTGTGATAGCTCGACACTTCACTCGATCAAGTAGTGGATTAATCATGATTAACTCTTTAATCATAGTGGCATGACCATACACTTTCCTAATCCAACTATCTCGAGGGGCCCAGAGACGTCCCTCCCATTATTTAGGACTAAATTCTATCTTGACCGTTCACGTTCCAAGACATGTTTCATAACATAGCCAAAAACAATCTTCATAACTACCCAGTTACGGAATAACGTTTGAAAGCCCCTAAGTATGTTATTACACATTCTAAAATCAATGACAATCTCAGGTTAAAGGATTCTGCAGGTACATCATTTGAGATGACAACTGATGGCACATTAAAAATAACAATCCCAGCAGTATCTCAAGATGGGTCTATCCAACATCATGTTCTCTAACATGTGTCTACATCACTGATTTGATATCTCTATATTTATGATCCATGAAACATGATCATCAATCAGTCAAATGTACTATTCTATAAATCATCATTGTCTCATATAATGATATGAGATTAGGGATCATTTAGAATAACATCATGATAGAACAAAAAGTCTCACAAACAAGTTAGATATTTGCTGATCAATATAAAAGATAATTATTCAAGGAACAAGATAACCATTTATTTAAAAGTACATTAGCATAGATAAGACATCTCTCACATATACTAGATTCAATCACGTAAGTATCTAATACCCATAGAGCTCAAGTGCGCCTCATGCTTGGGCTGCGAGAGAGGTTTCGTCAACAGATCGGCAATGTTCAAATTCGTGTGTACCTTGCATATTTTTACATCACCTCTATCTATGATATCTCGGGTGAGGTGATAGCGTCACAGTATGTGCTTCGACTTCTGGTACGACCTAGGCTCCTTGGCTTGCGCAATGGCACCACTATTGTCACAATAGAGGTCCACTAGACTGGACGCACTAGGGACAACACTCAGTTCTTTGGCTCATCAGGTGTCGATAGACACTGACTCTTGCTGAGAGTAATGCTATGTAACATTGGCAAGAAACATTTCTTAAAATCCTACATATTGAACCGTTTCAATACCTTATCAATGTTCGTGCTTTGGCTTAATCTAATTAGATTTCTTGATCTATCTCTATAGTTTTTTATGCCTAATATGTATACTGCCTCTCTAAGATCTTTTATTGAGAAACTTTTTCGCAACGAAGATTTAACAGCATTGAGGATTGGAATATCATTTTCAATCAATAATATGTCATCTACATATAAGACTAGAAATATAAGTGCGCTCCCGCTAGTTTTTTTTGTAAACATAAGGTTATTCTTTATTCTTGATGAAACTAAACCCTTTGATCACTTCATCAAAACAAAGATTCCAACTCTGAGAAGCTTGCTTCAGCCTATAAATGGATTTTTGAAGCTTGCAAATTTTCTCAGCATTTTTTGGATCGATAAAACCTTCAAGCTACGTCATGTACACATCTTCGCTTAGCTTTTCGTTAAGGAAAGTCATTTTAACATCCATTTGACATATCTCATAGTCATAATATGTGGCAATTGCTAGGATGATCCAGATAGACTTTAGCATTGCGACGAGCGAAAATGTTTCATCATAATCAACACCTTGAATTTGCCTAAGACCTTTTGCCACCAATCGTGCCTTATAGATATGAACATCTCCATCAACGTCTATCTTTTTCTTAAAAATCCATTTACACTCGATAGTTTTTACACCATTAAGTGGATCGATCAAGTTTCTGCAACATCTTGTATATCGAGTTGTGGTTCAATAGGAGCTGAAATAATTTTGAGTGGTTCTCGAATCTCTTCAAGTCGCACCGTGCTCCCACTAACTCCTTTCAAAAGAAACTCTTTCTCAAGAAAGACACCATTTCGGACGACAAACACTTTGCCATCTTCCTAGTTATAGAAGTAATATCCTTTGGTTTCCCTAGGATATCCCACAAAGAAGCATTTATCAGATTTGGGAGTGAGCTTATCAGACGTTAAACGTTTTACATTGGCTTCACAACCCCATATCTTAAAAAAAACAACACGGGACGCTCTCCAGTTCATATCTCATATGGTGTCCTCTCTACAGATTTAAATGGAACCCTGTTTAAGGTGAAAGCAGCAGTTTCTAGAGCGTGTCCCTAGAAGGACAATGGAAGATCAGATTGACTCATCATCGACCGGACCATGTCTAACAAAGTTTGGTTCCTTCGCTCGGACACCCCATTCCATTGAGGCGTGTCCGGTGGAGTCAGCTGAGGAACAATTTCACATTGCTTTAGATGATCATTAAACTCATGGCTCAAATATTCACCTCTACGATCCGATCGTAGAAATTTAATTATCTTGCCTATATGATTTTGTACCTCATTCTGGAACTTTTTAAACTTTTCAAAGGATTCCGACTTATGTCTCATTAAGTAGATATAATCAAATCTACTAAAGTTGTCGGTAAAAGTAATAAAGTACTGAAAACCATCTCTAGCCGTAGAACTCATTGGTCCACATACATCTGTATCTACAAGGGCCAACAATTCATTTGTTCTCTCACTTTGACAAGCAAAAGGCGTCTTAATCATTTTGCCAAGTAAACAAGACTCACATGTGTCAAATGATTCGAAATCAAATGACTCTAGAAAACCATCTTTATGGAGCTTCTGCATGCGCTTTTCATTTATATGACCTAAACAACAATGCCAAACAAAAGTGAGATTCAAATCATTAAGCCGTGGCTTTTTCGTATTAATATTATAAACATTTATATCCTCAAGATTTAGAATATATAATCTATTCAATAATGGACAAGTGCCATAGAACATACTATTCAAAAATATCGAACAACACATATTCTTTATTATGAATTTATAACCATCTTTCTCCAAACATGAAGAAGAGATAATGTTTCTGCCCAAGGCAGGAATGTAATAACAATTATTCAATTCCAAAACTAATCCTGAGGGTAGCGATAAGGAATAAACACTGACGGCCAACGCAACAACTTTTGCATCATTGCCGACGTGGACATCCAACTCGCCTCTTCCACACTTTCTAGTCATTTTCTGTCTCTGCAACGATTTGCAAGTATGAATCATTGATCCGATATCAAATACCCATGAATCACTTGGACGAGTAGCAAGATTAATTTCAATAACATTTATACATGAAGTGGAAGTCTTACTTCCCTTCTTTTTCTTGAATTCTTCTAAGTACAACTTGTAGTTCCTCTGCCAATAACCAGTCTTATGGCAGTAGTGGCAAGTGTCAGAAATAGAAGGGCTAACCTTGGACTTTCCAACAGGTCTAGGCTTAGAGCTCGAGATCTCATCCAAAGCTTTAGCCTTACCCTTGCGTTTTCTCTTCTTGCTATCCTTCTGAACCATCATCACATGACTAGAGCTTTTCTTAATGCTTTTCTCAGCAGTCTTTAGCATCCAATGCAATTCAGCTATGCTTTTCACCATGCTATTCATATGAAAGTTCAAGATGAACGATTCAAAGCTTGCAGGGAGCGACTAGAGAATCACATCCGTAGGCAATTCTTGGCCAAGGGAAAAATCAAGTTTTTTCAAGCTCTTAATGTAACCAATCATCTTGATCACATGAGGACTGACTGGACTGCCTTCTGCTAACCTGCACGCAAACAAGGACTTTGAGGTGTTGTACCTTGGCTCGAGCTTAGTTCTCAAACATACCTTTGAGTCCCACGATCATATCGTAGGCATCCCTGTTCTCATATTGCTTTTAAAACTCAGAGGATATACTGACAAGCATGAAACAGCTAACATCAATTGAATCGTTGGCGTGCTTCTCATAAGCCCTCCGATCCGTGGCAGATGCATTATCAGCTGATTCATTAGGATAGGGCTCCTCTAGAACATATTCCATTTTCTCTTGTTTGAGAACAATTCTCAAGTTTCTATGCCAATCAATAAAGTTTGTTTCAGAAAGCTTTTCCTTTTTAAGAATTGATCGCAAATTAAAACTAAAAGTTTTACTAGTAATAGGTGCCATGATCTACAACAAAAATGCAAGTTTCAGCACTATGCTATGTGAATCTTCTATCAAATAAAAGATGATCCACTACATGATATATAATCGTTTTCCCTCTTATGACATGTAGTGAGACAAGATTCATATTCAAGTAACTTCTAGTGAGCTTTGGCATCACTGCTAGAAAATTAGTGATATAGGTAAGCAACCACTTGATAATCATATCTCTATGTGACTTTTGTTCGTTGGGGTGGCATCCAATGCCTCGACGCCCAACTCCATGCTCCAAAGCCCAAAATCGTTTTGATAGCTTTGTTAAGCAAACCAATACTATGCTTATGGATGTCCGACATTCACCCTAACTGGTTAAGATAAAAGATGGCACCCTACTTTGATAGACCTACCATGCAATGATCAAAAATCATCGTAGGTGTAGCTATTGGAAGGGGCATCAATGACTCTTAATTTTCTGAGAGAAACTATTTTAACATGGTAACGATGCCTACCGCATACAAAACATGTAATAATAGTATGACAGAAACATAAGTAAACATCACAGGTAATCATATTAACTGTGACATAGTATGGTTCTTCTCACATGGTGTTCTCCATCTCCACGGTTCCTGTCCTTTGGGTCATCATGCTTTAGGTCTCCATAATCTTGTATCAATCTATTACATCTAATAGCACTGTACGAATTACATGAGGAGAAGCATCACATGTCGACACGCAGATCGTATAACAATAGAACAGTCTTGGGCTGTAATTAACCATGATACGCAAGCCATGAAAATTACATATATGCATCATATAAATCACAAGGTCATACCAGTCACAATATTCTCTGCAAAAACGAGTTAAGCGTCAAATCTATGCGTGTCTAAAAACTGGATCCGGAACTTTCGACTCAAGGCCTGGAACTTCCGGAATCAGCCTTCTGTGTCGAATTTATTTTGTCCCGGAACTTCCGGCTCAAGGCCCAGAACTTTGGAAAATAACCTTCTGTACAGAATTTATTTCTGCTCAGAACTTCCGGTCCAACCGGAACTTCCGAAAATGACATTCTGTACCGGGATTAGTTCAGCCCGGAAGTTTCGGCTGGTGCCTGGAACTTCCGAAAATCCGATGCAAGAAAAATAGATCTAATTTATTTCCACCACATATCACCTATATGTGTAAGATCCAGATCAAACACTATGCACGTAGGCTCTGATATAACTGTTGGGTAACGGGTAGGCTACGCTAGCAGGAAATAAAACTTTTCTCTACCCCGTTCAACCCAGAAACTATGCGAGTAATGGGATCATGGATTGTTACCTCTAGTTACGAGACGCGCTAGAGCAGCGGAAGAAGAGTTGGGGAAGCACGTCCTCGATCAACTCTGCCCAACTCTGTCCAATCGTTGGCGGCGAAGACGATGCAGCCTTGTGGTCCTCACGTCGAGATGATCAGCGCCGCAATTGTAGCGGCGCCTCTACGGTATCCACACGTACAGGGACGGGATCACCCCATGTACAGGGGAGATGCGGCCACAGTAGGTGAGGCCAGGGGAGAGGGCGCGGCTAGGGTTAGGAGAGGTCCAACAGCCTATTGCGCCCTAGCCTCTCCTCTCCTTATATAGAGCCCACTGATGGGCCTTTAATCAATATTAAAGTTCACCAGATCTAATCTGCACGTTCGGCCCAGAAGTTCTAGCCGAGTCCCGGAACTTTCGAAAATAATATTCTGTATCGAATTTATTTCGGCCCGGAAGTCCGGTCGAAGCCTGGAGCTTCCGATTCGTCCAGAATTTGCCTCTAGAGCAGGCCTGGAAGTTTCGGTCCAACCAGAACTTCTGGTTCCTCTAAAACTAGCCACCAGGGCGGGCCCAGAAGTTTTGGTCCAACCAGAACTTCTAGTTCCTCCAGAACTTGTCTTTAGGGCTTATTACCATCAAGCGCAACGCCTTCAAACCCGATGGTCGACTTTAGAATACAAGAGCCAAGGTTTATACTGGTTCAGGCCTCCCGGAGGATAATAGCCCTATGTCCACTGTTTTGGTGTGTACTATGATGTTGGATCTTACAATACGACGCAATTAAGCTATGTAGACTTAGAGCGTCGAAAGCAAAAAAAATATGCTGAAAAACTTGTCCTCTAGGGAGTCTCGCCTTCTTTATATACTCAGGAGGTGAGCTTAATAATCTATGACTATCCCGAGTAGGACTTGGATTTCTTACCAAACTCAGGTACTAAATTCCTAATTACAAGGATTCTGGTATAAATAAACCTCTAGATATCATATCTGAAGCTTAACTACCAGATAATGACTCAACTTTCCTTATCAGAATCAAACCTCTGTTTATGGGTCATATCAGATGGTCAATGCTGGTCTTGGTCTACCCTTGGTTTGGTCTGATAAGCCCAACAGCGGGGTACCCGGGAGTCATATCCTCAACAGCAGCCCCCGAGTTCTTCTTAGCTTGGTTGAAGAAATCTTTGGTAAAAAAAGCTGAGAGGAGCTCTCCTTTGATTTAGAACTTTAATCATCTTAATCAAACCTTGATGTATTTTAAAAAGTTTTTGATCTCCTTTTGTGTGAGGTGCACCCACATGGTGTAGCCCCCAAGTTTTGAGTTAAATGGAACATTTTTCTCGAGGGTCTAAGAATATTTTGTAAATAATAATCTTTCGCTTTATAATCCTGCCTTCCATCGTCGTTGAGACCTTACTAAAAGAGGTCGTGCTTGAAGTCTTGAACTTGTGATGAACTGGAAAGAAATTGGTCTTGGGTCTTTAAGTAAATTGATGTCCTGTTATTCGAGTCTCTCATCCATCCAGACGCCCACGGGGTTGAGGCTTGCTGAGCTTGCAAGCTATCGAGGATTTTGTCCTCGAGAACTCGTACTTTGGATCGGGCGAGCCTCCGAGCAAGAGAGTCCTCGAGCGTGTGAGCCCCCGAGTGTGAAGATCTTCGAGCGCGCGAGCCCCCAAGTGTGGGACCCACTAGCACGGAGGGTTTCAACCATCGCGGACTCTGCCCTATTGTGCTAAAAAGCACTTCGCCCTCGCATTTAATGCGCGTTCAGTGTGAAACGACCGAAGAGACGTTCTAGTCCTGACTAAACTGTACGCGAGGGTGGCTAGTGGATAGAGAAGTGGAACCGTCAGGTTGCCTTGATCACCGCAGACGCGACGATCGAGGCGGCGTTCCAATTGTGGTTATCACGCCCCTTCTTCGTGCGGCGGCCATGGGGGTACTTAAACCAATTTGTTCGCTCCCCAAAGCGCATGCTATCTATTTGAATCTCTTCTCCTCATAACCGCCAGCCCTTCTGCTTTCCTCTCCTTTGTTCGTCCATCTGGCTCTTCGTCACCCAGGCCATCACTGTGGTTGCATCGTCTATTATAGGAAGGCTCACCGGCTGTTCTAGTTCAAACCGATGACATCTGCAAGCCCGCCTCCCTCTCTGGCTTCTTTACCGCCATCGATGGGGTGGGAGAAGTCAAAGATATCCAAGGACAAGCTACGAGACCTGGTGACGGCTGGGTTCCTGCCGGAGCGAGTAAAGGGGGAGGAATTCCCGATGCCGAACACCCATGAGATTGTTTTGTTCAAGTCTTTTCTAGAGCGGGGGCTAGGCTTGTCTGTGCATCAATTTCTCTAGGGCCTTCTTCACCACTACCAAATTGCCCTCGGTCATCTCTCGCCTAACTCGATCCTCCACATCGTTGTCTTCATGTATTTGTGTGAGGTGTACTTGGGAGTAGATCTACACTAGAACCTCTTCTAGTACTACGTTCTTCGCCATTCGATGGGAAACAATGCAATCGGAGGGGTGACACTCCACCTTTGCACTGGGCGATTTGGCGAGTATCTGCTGATGCCTGTCATCTCCTCGAACAAGGGGTGGAAGGCGGAGTGGTTCTACAAGGCGAACCATCCTTCGACCATCGGGGCAGACATCGGCCCGAAGCTGGCACCTTTGACGAGCTATGGTGACCAGTGCTCCTCGGGCGACGAGGACTAGGTTTGGGAGCTGGTGGACGTGGTGAAGGGGCTCCGGGAAGGCGGACTGATCAGGATCGGGGTCACAGCCTGTTTCTTACTACAGCGGATATTCCCGCTGCAAGCTCGGGACAAGCCGGCCTACGAGGTGGTCGGGTCCTTCGACCCATGAGCTCTAGAGCCCAGGTGGATGCCCCGAGCTGAGGTTGCAAAATACCTCAACTCCTTCATCGGGAAGCCAAGCTTCCCAGACAATCTTGGGTTCGCGGCGTACTACGTCTCGAACCCATGACCCCGGGTGAGCCTAGGACCTTCCGCTCTCCGTTTTTTGCTTCGTTTTGTCTTTTATTGTTATCTTGTACTGATGTTTGACCACCCACACGGTGTGATGCGCCTAGCCGTAGGGTAATGCTGCGTACTTCTCGTAGGCGCTACTCCCTAAGCATCCTCGAGGGGTCGAGCCATCTCATCGACGGCCAACGAGAGGTGTTAATCCGTCCCTTCTGCTTCCAAAGCGGAAGGGGATTGAACTCGGTGGGATGAGCAAGCGTTCGAAACCTACCGAGGTTGGGGTGGATGGAGCCCTGGCAATCGGCCGACGTCGACTGATCCTCAGTGACGAGGAGCCTGAGGATGGGAAGGATGCTGTGATTTCTAAGGCGGCGCTGGCCTCTCCCCGCGCTGTTCCGGTGAAGGTGCCCAAGCTGGCGTCTTTGATATCTTTCCACCTGACATCGAGGTAAGGTCAGAATTGGTGCATATGTATCGTCCTTTGTCTCTATTGTTGACTTGCATTTATCTCGATTTAGGTCTATAAAGACTAGCCTACATGCTGACAACGGGCTGAGCATACCACAACTTCTTCATCAGGTACCAATGAAAAAACCTTTCACTGCTTCACTATCCTTTATTTTGTGCCACTACCTTATTGTGCTGTTGCCTTTTCTTCTCCTAAAATCTGTATCAAGTACTTTTTTTCTTACTTTGTAGATAGGCAATGCCACTGAAGTTTCAAGATTGGAAAAGCAGGAAGCACTACAGCAGTTGGTTAAAGTGTCCCTTGATAATGACATCTCCATTTGGGCAAAGGTTTGCAACCTGATTATTTTATGAAATGTCCCTTCTGTTAATCATAAGCTTAAATCTCTAAAGACAATGTTTGCTTGTAAAGCTAAACATGACTTTTATACAATATTTTATTTTGTCTGGTTCTGTCCTACAAATCCATTTTCTAATACACAGATGGCATGTTTGCAATGCCAAAAGCTGTAATCTTTTCCCAGAATAAACGAAAGAAACCTATGTTATATCTCAAAGACAAGCAGAGTTTTTTCTTTATATGTTTTGATTAAATTTTAATATAAATCTTAAAAGATTTTATTCTATACTATTGCATTGTAATGACAGTTCTTCAATTGTACAACAGTATTTCAATCAAATCTTAACGGCTGTGCTTGAGGTGCTGGATGATACACATTCATCTTACAAGGGAGCTCACTCTCTCTTTAGTTGTTGAGATGCTCAACAGTCAGGTCTATCCACAATTTGTGCTCATGAACAGGGTTGCGTTAGATAATTGATTCTTTCTTCTGATTACTGATGATTATAATGCTATCAAAAAGAGGCTATGGAAGAATCTATCGAAATTGTTCTGGATAAACTCCTGCATGTTACCAAAGATGTGGTGGCAAAGGTATGCATGCCTTTGTTTTCCCCATTATAAACTGTAAAGTTGTTACATTTTGAGTATTCTCTGTGGCATTGAGATTTCAAATGAGGCAAACCAGTGCTTAAAAGTTCTGTTAGCGAAATATGATCCTTTCAGATGTCTTGCTATATGTACAAACTATTTCTCTTACGTATCACTGCTATCTCCCATTCTACCAAGTGTAATTGACTTTAATTTTCATTGCTTTTGTTTCCATTGCAGGTTGTAGTGCCTCTATTGGTCAGTGATGATGAAAAGACACTTGTGTGTATCAACTGCTCGACGAAGGTAGCGTATATATGCAGTCTTTCCCTGTTCAATGCTTGAGCATTTCTCAATTAAGTTCGACTGGTGTATAATAACAATATAACATAAACTTCATGGCGTCATGGTGCTTTAGTGAAGAAGTTCGTATACTTCATCTCTGATCTTTTTTTGCAACGAGCATCGATTGATTGTATAATTACTCTATTTGATGAGTTGTCCTACCAGTTATTTAGCTGATTGCAAAGAATCTCAACTATGAACTGATTTAGTTCTCGATGTTACAGTTTACTGGATTGTAGATACCCCCCTTCCTATTGAGTAATGGTGACCAATGAACTAAATCATGTGTTTGAAAATCTATGTTGTGCATTGAAGGAAATCAGGAATAATGTTTGAAATCTGCTTAAAAATTCCTCACGTAATTTTGCACAATTAAAAACAAGTGGATTAAACATATTTTGAGCAAGTGTTGTTGACATCTGGTTGTCTTTTGATAATATTGCAGCTTGTTAGATGGCTTTCCAAAGAGGAATTGATGAATCGGTTGCCCACATTTTTGTCAGCTCTGTTTGATAGGGCGCCTCCCTGCCTAGTAATAATTAAAGCAACAATGTCCTAGTTGGTGCCTCGGCTATTATGTACAAAAAAACCTAGGAACAGTTAACACAGTTTTTTATGTGTGGAAGCTATGCCGTATATTTTATACAAATGCTGAATCAAGAAGCATATGTACAAGTTTTGCTTTTGATGTGGAACTGTGACTTTATATCTCATTTAGCTTCATCAAGTGGAATGATGTCAAGGGATATAGAACATGAGGCATTGTAATTCACTTTATATCTCATTTAGCTAATGCATTGCAATTCGATGACTTCTTTTCATGACACAACTTCTTATAAGCATCTTATTCCAAATTTAAAGGTGCCTTCCCTCAAGAATATAAGCACCCTGCACCCAAGACATGTCACATGGTTTTTCAACATTGTGTTCTGCCACTATCCTCCAATGGTATCGTATCGTGTGCTAGTAAGTATCTGGTACGTAGCGAACTTATGAAAAATCCCATCTTTGTTTCCTTTTCTTGTCATTTCGGTTTACTAATGCAGCATGAAGAGAATACTGGAAATTTAAACAAGACGGCGAGTTTTTTTAGCTAGCATATGGTTCTAATGCTGTTTATTTGTCAAAAGACAGTACTGTGCTGTGCTCTTTGTTAAGCCTTTTGTCACGTGCAGCAACCAAGTTATCACGTGCATCGGAATTTCTGGAACATATGGCCCAAAACCCTAGCTCAAAACCCATGACATCTACACTCCTCTTTTTGAGCAGCTTGCCTTTGAGCTACCAGACGATATTAAACCTAACTCAACACCTAACATGAATAAGACTCAAGCTTTTTATATCTCGGCTTGTTATTCTGAACTAAAAGAATTCTAATCCTAGCTCGAGGTCGAGGTGGATCCCATCCCATCCCTCGTAGAGACATGACAATTCCAAGCCATGGCCCAGCCCGCTCGCATCTAACATCTCCCCCGCCATCAAAAAGCATCTCGTCCTCGAGCTGGATAGCGTGGTATTGCCTCATGAACTCGTCGTGGGGAACCCATGATTTAGGCGGCACACCTTGATCTGCTTAGCCTTGCCATGTCTGATTCAGCACGCAATTCTCCTGGACTTTCTCAAAATTAGAGGCTTGCAGCGCCTGTACCTTAACCGACGGACCGTCCAGGCAGTTAGAGAAGGATTCTAGCACTGAAACTTGCCGGGAGAGCAACTCCACCGGAGCAGTCAAAGAAGCTGAGGCCTTGCCGCCGTCCTCTAGTGCAGAAGATGTTGACGCCATGGACCAGGATGAACCCAAGCAATCTGTAAATTGTGGCGGTGGCTTTGGTGAAGTGGCAACAGGTGAGGCGGAATCATTGGCATGGCTGGACAGGGGCGGGTCAGCAGGAGGTGGCGCAGACATCCCAAGGCATGGGCTGTCCTGACTCCTCGCGTGCGTGGTCCTGGCCGGCAGCACCCCACCTTGCCCTGGCTTGAGTAGACGGATGGTGAAATTGTGCGCCTGGAGGTCGCGACGGAGGTCCCGTATCTCTCGGAGAACCTCATGCGCCATGTTCATCACCCATTCCTCCTAAAGGTCGCGACGGAGGTCCGGTATCCCCTGAAGAACCTCCGGGAGGACGTCCCCTACTGGTGGTGGCGTAGGGGCTGAGCCGTCGGTCACCATCGGTGACGGGCAGCGAGAGTGGCCGTGGAAAGTGAGCTCTGATACCAAGTTGTCACGTGCAGCAATCAAGTTATCACGTGCATCGGAATTTCTAAAACAGATGGCCCAAAACCCATGACACCTTTCTACTTAGCCCCTTAATTTTTGATCAACTTCCTTCCTCTTCTCTAGATCAAGCAAGCCCTGAATATTAGAGCACAATCAGAAAAAGGAACAGTGGAAACTGCTCTGGAAGAAATTCAGAAATCAATAAATGTGTTTGTTTGTCTAATAAACATATGCAAGATTCATGAAAAGATTAGTTTGCTGAAATAACTTATGCTAAGTACTAATATTGAAATCAACCAATGCTTTTACCTTCATGGAAATGGGATATTGTTCATGTTTATGACTTATGAGGCTGCTGGTTTGAAAGAAGCAAACTGCAAACCTTACATTGATCACATATTGTAGGTTGCTATTGTTGATACAGTTCTTAAAGGCAAGCAAACTTTATAAGTTTGCTATATTTATGCCAATATGATAGCATTATGCCTGTTGCTGCTACTCGATTAAAAAACTGTTCCATTTAATCATTATTTCTTTGGTTACAGCCTTCAATTTCTTGGAGGCACAGTTCGGACAACTTAATGAGATTATACTTCACATGGTAATTAGCTGTTAATTACTTTTCTTGTTTCATTCTTTCTGCATCACTCAGTGACTGCTTCCTATCCTGCCAAACTGAAGTTCCTGATTTACTCACTGATACAGATAAAACCACATGAGAAAGCTACAAGAACAGTCCAAACCATATGTTCAGAAGCTAAGGTAGATGTATTGATCTTGTAAATGCTGTCCATAACAGAGATGAGAGACCTTTTGTGTTCCATGCTTACAATAGTATGTTAATCTTTCATAGGGCTACAAGCCAACAATGATCACAAGCAAGATACCTGCCACAAAGAGATCCATGGAGTGGTTCTTGTTCCAAGTGAAGGCTCTTCTACAAAGCTGCTCTACCGAAGATGGTTTCTTGATGGGTAAATTCTGCGGCCTGACTTCCCATTCATTCCTGACTAGTGAACCCTCCGTTGTTCAAACTTATATAACTTTAACTAAATTTATAAGAAAAATATATTAGCTTCTACAATATTGAATAGTATACTACTAAAACATATATCATGATGAATTTAACAAAATTAATTTAATGTTGTAGTTGCTATATTTTTCGTGGAGTTGGTCAATGTTAGAAAATTTTAACTTCTAAAAAGGTCAAACAACTTATAATATAAAACGGAAGGAATACATGTAGACTAGATGGAATACCAATCCCATTGTTGCTCTAATTTGGTGCTCTGATGTCTCCATTTGATGATATGCAATCTGAGGCACAAGGAGAACCAACCATAACCTCCTTCCATAGGAAAACCAACCATTCTCAGATCAGAAGCTCAGAACTGGAGATCAATCTTGTCAATTGTAGAAACTACAGAAAGATAACATCTCAGGTTGTAGAAACTCAAGAACACAATCTCAATTGTTGCAGAGGTAACATCAGGTCTGAATTAGAACTGTATTTATAGATCACCATTACATCTCATTTCACTGCAGCTTCATTTCTTAGCCAAAACCAAATGAACAAACAAGATAGAGACAGTGTGTGCAAGGGAAGATGTCTGGCGGGGGCGTTGTGGGCAGATCAGATGGCCTTGGCCAGAGCGGCAGCAGAGGAGACACAGATGTTGGCGAGGAGCGGCTCGTTGCAGCGGCAGCGGACTGGTCAGGGTCATAGTTGGGGTCGAGGGCGTAGAGCTAAGACTTGGACCATGTCAGGCCAACATGGCACGACTGGCTTGGCGTGCCGGGCTGGGCCATTATGCAACAACAAAAATCAGGCCCAAACACGACCCATAGGCATGCCAAGCTTGATCGGGCTGGCTGGCCCAGGCACATCACATCATCTTGTTAGCAAACTCCTTGTCGAGTCCCTGGTTACAAAGGCCTGTGTTTTGATATTGTAGTCTAGTACTCCAGCAGCTAGCTAGCGTGCTCCAATACTCTAACAGGCAATAGCTAGCTAGCGCCTGGCGTACTCTAGTACTCCAATTGTCCAATAGCTAGCGTACTCCACACTCCATCAACTAGGTCGCGATCATTTGGGAGGCAAAACCCTCCATGCCTGGCCCTACATGTCTGTCTACGTAGAAAGAAACCAACAAAGCTGCTCTTGTGTGCGCTAGGCCATTTCTATGCCGAGTGGGCCCATTCCACGTTAGGTCGGCCCAAGCATGACCCATTAGCTGAGTCAAGCCAGCCCATCATGCTGATCACCCTAGCTCAGGCATGGCTTGTACATGGGCTGGGTCAACATGACCTATGTACGGGCCATGCCAGGCCGTGCTTGGTCTGTGCCGAATCATCGTGCCGTGGGATGGCCCAAAAAAGCACGGCCCAAGTCCTAGCTCTACGAGGGTGCGGTTGAGGGCACGACGGCTAGAGTTGAGGTAGGGCTTGTAGGCCATCTCGAGGTTGATCTAGCCCACCACCACCGTTGTAATGGTGATCACCGCCATGACCACCGCCCCTATCTGATCTGATCAAATCCTATCGTCGACGGTGACCAGCTTTGGATGTCAACCTAGGTGATTGATGGTTGCAGCAGTTTTTGGTTGCTTGACTAGCGGGGCTGACGTGGCAGTGGGTGGACCCACTATCAGCGGGACAGCAGCCATAGAAGCTCCTAAGGCAATTCCTGTTGGTAACAGATCTCCGGGAGGAGAGGGGGACTGAGTCCCTCTCCTCCCCGCGCATGCGTCAGGCCTGCATGCGCGCCTAGACTCCTTCGCGCCCTGATCGGGGGCGCTCAACAGAACTCTGTTGTTGAGGGCCCCCGTCGCGCAGCGCTATAAAAAGAGGGCAACCGGGACTCTGTTCGGTTCGGTTCAAGAGCCTACACACGCCCCTACAATCTCTAAGGCAAACCGATCTGTTGCGAGCGCTGAAGCGGCGGGATTCTCCTCAACCTCGT